>JAWQUT010000004.1:4458655-4524741 GCA_033807755.1 Ellobium chinense
GCGATTCGGTATCGATATTGAACTGCGCTTCATTTAGTCTCATGCCTATATACTCGTGGAACAGCACCGCCGATACCAAATATAAATGGTATCGACTAAATCGGTGCTATTCCAGGATTATCCCAGACAATTGTGCTTTGGCATGTGTATTGTTATTATGTTGTTATTGGTTGTGTTCAAAAGGCATTGCAATTGGTGAATTATCTTAGANTGTATTTCGCTCAAGTAACTGTCTGTATTGTGGATTGCATCATTTTTCATTTTTTCTTTATTTTTATTAATGTAAGATAGTGAAAAACCTTAAGTATATTCGTGACTAGTTTATATAAAGATAATGCTTACAGCATTTTGCAACTGCAATTGCTAGGAATCCCTTTTTAATATTAATAATTTATTGAAAGCTATCTGATGGAATGTTTGGTATAATAATGCATTGAAGATGCTATTTACTCTCATATAATGAATATTTGGTCTTTGACACAGCAGCAGATGCTATATTTAATTTGTGAGAGCTACATTCTTCATTTCATAATGCATCTGGAACAGTGCCTTGGGATTGTAGGCACTAGTTTTATGATACTGTCAATGTTGATATCTCTGTCATAGTTTTAATGACAGGTGAGTTGTATTTTGTAACATTTTTTTGTTATGCATGTCTTCAGAATGATGTGGAGATTCCAGTCCCAAAGTACTTCATCAATGAAAGAGCTAAAAACTTGAAAGAACGAGAGAAATTGCTTGGTCAGGTGCTGGCCAAAATTGGACCTCAGGATCAAGACAGGGTAAGAAAAGGATGCTAATGATATGTTGTAGATGAGGAAAGCGGGTATCTGACATAAAAGGGTAAGAAAATGAAACCGGGAAAAATGTTGAGGTGCACATGCACAGAAGTAATTCAGCAGGGGAGCATTGAGGCCGTTAGCAATAAAGACAAAATAAGCTAAGACAAGATACAATAATAAACAGTAACGAGTGGAGAAAGATATCATGCTATATAAGAAATACTTTATTCTTTTCAGGAGAAAGTAGAGCTTCGCATGCCATGGGAGCAAGCTATCAGGATTATTCAGATCCATGAGAGGGCTCGCCAGGGACGACTCAGAGCTAAGTTCATGAGAGAGATTCGGCAGCAAGAAGAGAGAGAAAAGCTGGCCCAGACACACGGAGCACCAACACTTGACCCTGACGTGGCTGCCATGAGGATTCAGAAGGTGAATTTTTCTCTGTTATGATTGTCCATCATGATCTTGTGTAAATGTGTCACATTAAAAGGAGATAACTTTGATAGTACTGTTAAGGAGCTGCACAATAAGATTTTTTTTTTTTTTTAACATTATCATGAATGTACATGAAATAATTAAGTACTTATGAAATGATAGTTATAGGTTAATTCATTGATGATTACTGTCCACCGTCTGCATGTTTTTAGCCTTCTAAATGAGAGCTGGATTAAGTCATTCATCTTGTATCAAAGAACTCAGTTGGCAGGTTACCTGGTGAAGCAATAAAGTCAGTTGCACTGATGCCTTCAGACTCTGTTGCTTTGCTGGAGGCTTAGTGTTGCAACAGTTAAGCACCGGCAGTTTAGCTTGTGCAAGTATTATATATGACAATGAGCTTTGTAAGGAAATAATGACTATGATTTATTTCATGGTATGTGATGTTGGCTTGTATAATCCTTTCTTTTTTTTTTTCAGATCTGGAAAGGATTTGCTCAGAGGAGGAAGACAAAGAAAGAGAGAGATGAGGAAATGATATTCATTGGCATGGTATGATTTAATTGTAATTATTTTGCCTGTCATGAATAACACCCCATAGGCTATGATCTCAAAACTCTGGCATAAAATTTGAAGAAATAGCAGTGTCATTATGTAATTGCCCATGATGCTTTAGGATTTTCTGCAAATCGACAACTATAAACTGTTACAGTGAAGAAATTTTATCAGGGTTTATAAAGTTTAACCCCATTTTTTAGTATAATTAAATGTTATGTCAAAGTTTCAAAGTGGGGCTGGTGGGAAATGACTTATGATAGACAGTATACTTCATGAGAAGATTGGTCCATAAGGAACAGACGACTTCTTAGAATTCACAATGTGAAAAGCACAACTCACTGTTTGAGTCCTGCTTGAGATGATAAGAATCTGAGAACAATTCCTGATAGTAAAACAATTAGAGAAGGAAAGATTTTGGTTGCAACATAGTGTTGCAATTGCACTAGTCCTTTAACTGTCCAATGATTGTTAGCAGCCTGAGTGAGTAGAATTCAGAAGTCAGACAGATAATGAAGTTGTGACCTTTTCTGTGATCATATAATCTAACCTCCTAAATATTTATGTAGGCTCCACCACCTCTGCCCACCAACACCAAGAACCTGCCCCAGACTTTTGCTCTTAAAACTGAGGATTTGCGTCGGAAAACCCAAGATGTTCATGAACATGAGTTTCAGCAAGCTCTCATCAATATCAGAGAGAATATTTTCCAGAATGAAGGTCCAGATATGAAAGAGAGTATGATGGATCAGATCAGGCAATGGTTCATTGAGTGCAGGTGAGGAAAAAATGATCTAACTAATGCTTTGGTGATGAAATTGATTTTTTTATCCCTCAGCAGTACTAATAGCCCACTCTAGAAATGTAAAGCAATGGCTGATATGAAATTAGGCATGTAGAACTTATTCATATAATCACTGGGCAGACATATAATTAAAATATGTTAATGAATTAATATGATTGTCTTCAAAATGCCCTGGAAGTGGAAACTGAAAGTACTCGTAGAAGTGTTTTCTGTCATGAGAGTCTTAATTTTCATGAATGGCACAAGCAGGGTTGTTACAAGTTACTATAAAAGTAATTGTTACAATTAAAACATGCAGCTGGGCGCCACTCGATCAGGTCAATATCGCACTGTTTGATGGGATTGGTGGAAAGAATCATGACACTGGACGACGGATTCACTTATGACCCATGATGCAATTGGGGTGATGACATCTCTGTAATGAGTGCAGGTCAAGTTCATTTGCAACCGGCCTATCATATCCTCTTAATAAGCAAGTTGTATTAAATTGTAAAACATAGAGATAAAACCTGATACCGGCATATTCTGGCTTGAACGTGACGGTTACATTAACGTTCTTCAATCTTCACATATTATGATTGATTAGAAACTTCAAACATTTTGCGGTCTGGTGTGTCAAATTCCACAGCCATCCTACTCAGTCCTGCCCCACCTCCTCCCGACTAAACGCAGATAAGGTCGCCCCTCTCATCCCCCTCCCTTACTGCCTTACACTGCGGGCGGCCCGGCATGACACAACCTGTCCCCCCTTCATTCCTTCACACCCCCCACCCCCCGCGCCTGGATGGCGCGAAGGTGAGGCTTATCCTATTATCCTATGTCTGTCCAGGGTTGGGCAAGTTCACCAAAAAAGTGAGTTCAGATCAAGATCAGTTCACTGATGAGGGAAAAATGCCCTTAGATCACGTTTAACTCAGTTCCAGGAAAATTGTGCATTTTTCAGATCAGCTCTGTTCACCTTAGTTTTCGTTAAAATTAGATCAAGCTTAGTTCAGTTCATCAGAATTGAAAATTACTCCATGAAGATAAGCACTAAGCAGCAGACAACAACCGGCAGGTCTGTAGTGCAATTTCATAATTATAATAAAGCCAGAATCAGCTAAAACAAACTGAAACAAACACGTTTATATACATATGAAATATTATACAATTAATACTTCCATATTTAAGAAAAGGTTTAGATGCAGTTTGGACATTGCTCCAACATGATGTACATCGCAAATGGACTGCTCCAAGTGAGTGGCTCCCTCTTCACTACAGTCCTACATTTGAAATTTATATACATCCATTTAACTAGCACTAGTGGCACTACCTCTGATTACTCCTATGTTGTTTTACATTAATTTTGTTTTTATATAAGATATTGGCAGACTGGCAAACACCTTGACAATGTAAGCATAGTAATCAAAGATCACGGTAATGCCATCTAATACAACTCCCTGGAGATTACAGTAGCAACATTGTAAATCTCTGTTGCTGTTACACAAATAACAAAATCATTTAAAACATTGTAAAATATTAGCTGATACATAGAAGGGTCTAATAGTATTTATAAATCAAAATCCATGGCAAAGTTGGCCGGCTGTTGAGTGAAACTAAATGAAATCGATATAGTTCGGCGGTTCTAATAAAAAAAAAACTCTCTGAAATTTACAGTAACCAGAGTTTGAAATCTCTGAATATTATTGTAGTGTTACATCAACAGTGAAAAAAAAAATTAGAAGTAATAGCTGACACCTAATAGTTCACACGTCGGGGGAAATATGTTCGGGTCACGAGTGAACACTAGGCTCGCACGTGGAAATTAGGGAACGTTTTTCAGGCAGCAGATGTTTAAGAATAAAATTGCTGTGAAGTTAGCATTCCTGTGCTGGAGTGGTAGCATGTTCAGACTAACTAAGAGCTGTTGAGTTTGATTCCCGGTAGGGACATGAAATGTCTGGTAAAGGTTTTCTCTGCCCTTCTTCTCAAAATTGATCATTCACAAAAGTGAAAATTCAAAAAACGCAAAAATAATTAGAAATGATCTCTTCCACAGTGTACCTCTGAACTCTATCGCTTGCATCATTCGACAGGCAATGCTAGCAGTGTCGAATGATCATGTTCTTTCATTGGCTGACCTAGGTGCTATGTGCTTGGGCAGGCACACAGGCTACCGTGTTTACTGTGTCATGCATTATGCTGATTTATGGCCCGACGGCTGCACTGTAAATCTACCACTATTTCAGTGATATTCCCATTATCAAAACCTTCCTACCCATCTGATCACAATGATTTTGTTGTAGGAATAGGAGTATGTAAGTGCATAGATAAAATATGAATTTGTTTGCCCCCGTCCTTTTTGCCGTTCCCGGGCGGCGCAGGGAAATCTTAGCTAGTGGTCATAGAAAACTTTATGTATGTAAGCATTTAAATAAGCATTACAGATATGCTGATATCAAGCAACACTTCAGGTGCATCAGCTTTAGAAGAAAACACATAAAACATGTGCATTTGAAAGCACATTACCAACTTATGTGACAGCAGTTAACAAATGTGTACCAATATGACCGTGTGAACATTTAATTTGTAGGAAAGCTGTGAATCACAGTAATATAATGACCATTTAAAACTAATCAATTAGTGAAAAGAAGACGTTGATTACAAGTGTCAAGACTACAGTCTTCGTAGAGGAAGACCTACTAGATTTCAACCACTATTGACAAACAAGTAAACAAAGAATCAAATAGACATCCTGTTGAAATTCATCTCCTTGTTTATGAGCACTCAAAATAGGTATTTCTGTGCAATATTTGCTTTTGATGTTGCTTTGGTATGTCAGAAATCGTTTTCAGAGAGATTGAGAGATCGCTTTGACCACTTTATAGCCACTCTTTTATCACTCGCTCCGCTAAAAAAAAAAAAAATGACAAGACTACAGTCTTCGTAGACCAAGATGTAGAAGATTTAAACCACTATTGACAAACAAATAAACAAACAATCAAGTAGACACCCTGTTGAAATTCACCTTTTTTATGAGCACTCAAGATAGCTATTTCCGGGCATTATTTGCTTTGATTGCTCATAATTATGATCTCACGTCTGCCCAACCCTGCGTCTGTCCCCTTCACCCCTTCCCCCACCAACTTCCTCCTTCAGGGTCTGCGTCAGATTATTATGCCCCACCACTAGCTCCTTTTCATCTCAATTTCAAGCAAAAACACAGCTAAAAAATAATCACTGGTTACCAGTGCTATCGCAGGTTGTGCCTATCTCGATTGTTTACAAAATCATGACATGGCGATGTTTACGAGGCGAACAACGGAAAATCAGTGGTACTGTTACGTGGATACCATGATCTTCATGACCATTTAGTTTTGCACAGGTACACATGGTCAGATGAAGGAGCTTGCGCCCGACACCAGATTCTCCCCACACACGCGCGCGCACACAAAAGTAACGAAAAAGTAACAAGTAGTCTTGTAATTTTACACAAAAATTCGGTAACGAGTACTTCTTCGTTACTTTAGATGAAGCTTGTAACGAGTAAGTGATTGTTACTAGAAAACTATAACGAGCAGGCCTACTCGTAGCTGCATTACTTTTTACTCGTTACAACAACCCTGATTCTAATGCAAGTTACTACTCTGAAAATTGAACAGTGATTTTCTAAAACTCAGTATTTGCATTTTCATTGGAAAATGAGTTGGTGGTGTATTCAAACATGCATTTCTGTGTTAACTCCTTCAAAACCTAATTGGCTCAAATTCTGCACTCCCTGAAATTTTACGTCATTTAACAGTGTGTAAAAATATATGTGTCAAGAGCAATTACCTTAATGTTATTTCTCTTTATTTCAAAAATACTCAGAAATTACATACCAAATTTAAAAAAAAACGCTCATCAGCTACTTCCTACGAACAAAAGTTCCATTCAGAATTTTGTCAAAAGCCTTGCTATTAATTAGAGGTAAACCCACAAAGGAAATGCAAATTCATTTGTTTCTAGTTACTTCCCTTCTCATTACTTCGATATTATAAATCATTGTACATGTTTTCATCACAGTGAAGAACGGTTGCCAGTTATGCGATTTTAGTGCCAGATTTCTTCACTTCAGATTGCCTTAGACTTCTACACTCATACTTGAGAAAACCATCATGCAGGACTTGCAAAAATTAGATCAACATGAAAAACCATTTTCAACTAATGGTGAAAATTAGATTCTTTAATAAAAACATCTTTGCACTATTTGTATATTTTGATTGTGGCTGGCTATTACATACCAAGCATCATGCTTACTGTTTAGTTAAAACCTCATATGTTTTCTTCTTTGCTTTGAAATGGTTAATGGTTTTAACAGAACAGTAATGAGCGTTCTTATTTATAATCTGGTGAATTCTCTAGGGATGCAACAGGCAAGTTCCCAGAGTACCCTGATGCAGATGATGGAGGCTCAGCTCTCATCTTCAAAGAAAAAGACCCTGCTGAACTTGAGAAGGAACTGAGTGAGAAGGTTGGTGTGGCATTTCTTTATGCTTTAAATATGCATTTTTCTCCTGATACAATGAGACCCTGTTATATTAAACTTGTACATTAGGTCAGGACCTTATAAAAAAACAAACGTAGCACGCTTCTAATGCAGTGTGAGGAATCATCAAGGTTTTATACAGCACAATTGAGCTTTTTTTTCAGTGGGAATAAAAGTATGATTTCCCATATGATACCATGAAAAATCTATTGGCCTAGTACAAAGTTTGAGGGATTTTGGCAATGTTTTAGTAACACCAGCTTTGGAGGAGCTGTGCACATTGTTGAAGTGTATAGAGGGTAAATGGTTCATAACCCAAGGAATGGTCAGCACTGATGAAAGCCACTGGAAAAGAACAGTGCTCAAGTTACAATGAGCAGAGTGGTCCCATGTGTATGAAGTTCTTGATGAGACAGCATATGGGCTCACTCAGAATTGTTTATTGTTAACTCTATAAAGTAAAGCCCTCAACATGGGCACTTTAGCATTAGTTTGAATTGTTGATATTTTGTCTTAACTGTGGATTTGCCAGCCTACAGGCTCAAGTAAACTTCTTTAATTGAAGATCCAGGAGATATTTATATCTGTTTCCTTCATGAAAGGAGATGGTGACCTAAATAAGTTTATACTATCTTTCTGAATTAAACGTCTCTCAGTATATGCAGCATATCAAGGAAAAACCTATTTCAGATCATTTTACCAGACTTTGCCCTGTAGGCATTCACCATACTTGAACACACAATCCTTAAATATTTTACAGCGGACAATAAGTAATGTAGATATTTCAGTTTATTACTCCATATCCACAGCGTAAAGCTGCGCTTGATGTACGTAAGATTTCAGTATACCTTCATCATCGTATGTGATAATCCAGGCATGGGATAAATGACTAGACAGTGGTAACTTCTGAAAATGAAATTTTACGGAGTTACCAAATTTGTTCACTGTTTTCATGTTGTTGTTTTTCACAACCATGTGTCTGGGGTGTTTGTTTTCACATGTTCCTTGGGATTTATCATCACCTTTTGTATCTGTGTACCTCTTCAGAAAATGCCTTATGGAATGGCAAGTAGAGTTAGCTGACAGCTTGAAACTAAATGTCTTGGAAGACTGACATCTTTACTCTTGCCTAGATGTTTTTAAGACATAATTTAACAGTGTAACCCAGCCAGCATATGCTGTTACTTGTTATAGCATGCCAGTGAACCAAGAAATTAGGATGCAAATTAGTCTAGAATCATTAGCAACACAAGAGTGGTATTATCATCATTTTACATGCTAATCCACTCACCTCATATAAGAAATGTTTTGGTTTTTGGTTTCATTGTTATTGTTTTCATTGCTCTTGATTATTCTCATTACTTTTCAGATTGAATGGTTGTTTGTCAGTTTACTTTTAGTAAGATACATAGTAAGCATAAGGACAAGTAGTTAGAGAAGTAGAAAATTTAAAATACATGCGTATTTTCCACATTTATGCACACTTCATACTGTAAGAAGCAGATGGAACAAATATCTGTAACTTAAGTTTCATCTTGTAAAATATATATATGGGCATTAAGTCATCACTGTATGAACAAAGATCGGATAAAAATTTTGTGCAATGGTAAATGACCTAATAACTCTCTGAAGTTCAATTTCATATTACTGAAGGAAAATTAAAAAACATTTTCCTAATCCTACAGAGGTCCATTTTCATTAAAATTTTGATCAAGAAAAATTTACTCCCTCTCCGAATTCATTCTCACATATCACAAACACATGCAATCCTTCAGCACCAGGCAAGCCTGTATTCATTATCTTAAATAAATATGTGAAATTCAGATTGTTTTCGCAAATATCACATTGTTTGAAAGATACTCTTCACCTTCAGGTAAAGGAGACTATGGGGAGGGAGTTAGAGCACTACATGCTTTATTCACAGATGTTCACATTTCATTTTTGTGTCCCACTGTACTGTCCTTGTGTAAAAGCATTCATTGAATACACTAAGCACCAGATAAAAGTTAGGGAAAAATCTTCAAGTAAAATGTTATGGCCATAATCAAAGCACTCATTTTGTCTGTGTATAGGATGATGGAAAAGGAAAAGGCAAGAAAGGCAAAGACAAAAAGAAGGACAAGAAGAAAGACAAAAAGGATAAAAAAGGAAAGAAGGGGAAGAAAGATGATGATGTAAGTCAGTTAACTAGTGATTAATGATATCATTCATATTATTGTCATTTTATGGTTTAGAGAATCACATTTATAACAAACTTAGCAAGGTAGAGATTAAATGATATAAGATAATGTTGAAATGATTAGCAGTCTCATACTCATTACCATTATTATGGTTGTCACTGTTTCCATTATCATCTTCTTCATAATCATTGTCATCATTATCATCATCATCATTATCATTGTTGAAGTTATTATCATCATCATCATCATCACCATTTTCACCATCATCACCTTTATTCATGGAATACTTCTGATGAACCATTCAAAACAAAATGCGAAAATAGTGAATTAAGAATTGTGCCACAAAGTGGGGAATGCAAACTTAATTCCTCAGTCAACATGTCACTGAAATTATTTGCTTGGAAATCGTAATACATGTAGAATTTTTTGATAATTTTCTGAACAGGAAGAAGACGAAGGCTGGAAGATGGCACAATCAAATTTTGTCCCAGCTGTCAATGATGCCTCCGACACTTACAAAGGTAACCATTTGATGTAGACCTCTTCTGCTTTATCCAGTTTCTCTACACTGTCCTCTTCACCAGTTAAATCCACATCTTTCCAATGTCTCACACCTCTAAATACATAATTAAGCACTTTCTTGCCTTCTTAATCTTGTTTTTACTTTTTTACTCTTTCAACCTCCTTCTGTTTCATGGTTCTTAGCCCACTGTGGACGAGCCACTCCATCTAACTTGCCCAGCCCGACCATCACCACAGTGAAGCTGTTCACAACAAGCTGGGACAAAAAGCAAAAAGCCCATCATATAGGTTTAGGCTGTAAGACACCCAGGCCACGTGAGATAGGCAGAAACTCTTTCCTCACCATAATGATCAAACACCTGTGCCGCTTTTCTGCTGTGCCAAACTTCTAGGTTTTGTCCTGCAGCAATAACACCTAAACAATGTTCAACCCACAGCCCAGGAAAAATAAAATATTCCATATTGTTTACCTAACCCTGGGAAAGCTAGCATCAGATTAGTTTGCAAAAGCATGCAATTCCACTACGTATTATGATCAGATTTATTTGCATCTTAGTTCCAACCCAGACACATGCCAGGCAATCTTATACAAATGTTGACTGATTTGGTGTGTGGCAAGATACATGGGTGATGGTAACATTCATAACTGGTCATGCATGTCAAGTGTAAACAAATCAGTGCTGTCCAGTGGTACTAGTGTCAATATCTGGATCCCAGCTCTAGACATATAAGTGCTGATTTCCCCCCTCCTCTCTCCTTCTTCCCACCAATACCACAGCTACCAATACAAGTGATACAGTCACATTAATTTTGGTTCATTTCCTTCTATCATGTCTTTCTTTTGCATATCTGATATTTGCAGGCCACAAACATCTCTGTGATGACTCAGTCCTGGTTGTAATATTTAGACAGGCAGAAATGTGTTACTGATAACATGTTGTTAACTTGCTTAGGCAGATAGCGGACCCTACCATTAAGAACAGTATGTAATTTATTTGGACAAAGATTTTATTTGGACAAGGAATGACATTTTAATACACTTATATTTAATAAACTGTCAATTTTAAATGCCATGAAAAATTATTCTTTGAAAATCATTGCTACATATGCAGTATAATTTCCAAGTGGTAATATATTGTTACGTAGTTGAGTCCAATCTAAATAAACAAAACTGAAAACTGAAACTGAAATTTATCTCCTATATAGAGTTGACTCTGCTAAATTGCAACTCCTTGGAAAAAAAATTTGCGATTAAGCAGAGTTGCGGTTATGCAGAGCTGGTCTTTTCAGCCATTTTCTTGTAAACAGGTTGTGGGGGGGGGNGGGGGGTAGAAGAGTAACCTTTTCCGCCTGTGTTTTCGCCGGCTTGGGACCGTCACAGAAATTTATTGGGAATAGCAGAGGCCAAGGAGATGGGGGAGGTGGAGAGGGCTTATCACACCTGTCACTCAATCAACCGGTCTACTGTCATGCAGTTTCAGCCGTCAGTTTAAATATTTATTTATCAGTTGTAATCCTTCTGCCACTGATCTTTGGTATTTATGGCTGCTGAGACATTGTGATTATCCAGAATGAATTGTGATTATATAGTGACTTTTATATGGGAAAAATTTGGTTCCCTGGTGAAAGTTGCGATTAAGCGGAAGTGGTGATTACGCAGAGTCTACTGTATCTCCAAGATCCTATGAATACAAAGGGAGTGTTAACCTTCTGATACTCTCAGCTAATGCAGTACCATTTACTTAGAAGAAATAAATGCCATATTGTCATTAAACTCACTGACAGACAGACTTAAATGGATTTGTTTGATATATATGCCCAAGGGTGAAGTGGCCGTATTTTGGGACAAGTTGGACTGGGTTGTAACCCTCCTGTTTTAAACAAAAAAAATTACTGTTTTTTTCATTCTTCGAAAGTCTGTCTTTGTAGTCATTAGATGTATGAGAATTGCTACTGGTATGTTGACAATGATGTGTCTGATGTCTTCAGGTGTGTGGGCCACCAAGGATGAGGTTGACAATTTCCCACAGAAACATGACTCAGAGCTGATCAAGGAGGAGAAGAGGAAAGAGGTGGAGGAAGAGATCCGAACTCAAGTGGATGAGCTCATGAGGACAGAACTGGCCAATCTCAAGGCTGTATGTTGAAGATAATGTTATGTATTGAAAAAATATGTTCATTAGCAGTAGCAGTTGTTTATTCATGTGTACAGTGATGCATGTTGATAATTAATCTTAGGTAGTCACTACAGTCTATTAAGTTTATCACTATCCTACGAAAGTGGCAAAACTCATTTTCCACACTTCTGTGAGTGAGCAGTTGGGAGGTGTGTTAGGGTCATGGATGAGCACTAGGCTGGCATGTGGAGGTTAGGGAACATATTCAGGCAGTAGGTATTTAAGAATTAAATTGCTGTGAAGTTAGTGTCCCTGTAGTGTAGTAGTAACACATTCAGAGTTGCAAACTGAGAGACCTTGTCTGTCATGGCATCATCCTTAATAGAACTCCTAGGTGTTCATGAATCACGCATAGAGCAACTCTGCTTAAATGAGAGCTGGATTAGTAAAAGCTGTTTTGCCCATGTTTACCAGGCTGTGGACAGAGACAAGAAAGGAAAGAAGGGCAAGAAATCAGGGAAAAAGAAGAAGAAGAAAGGCAAGAAATCTGGCAAGAAAGGCAAGAAGGGGAAAAAGAAGGAGAAGGACTTGACCCCTGACAGGTTGGATTATATTTCATGTGGGCGAGGCCCTTGAAAAGAGATCTCCTAATTAAGATGATGTAAATTATCAGATAAGATGAACTTAGGTGTGTGTCTGTGCTTACAAAATATCATTTCTTTTTTCATATAAATAAAAAAATAAGGGGAGCTTTGAATATTCACATAATATAGACTTTTCAGAAGCCAGTGAAAGAATATTGTTAAGTTCACTCAGTTATATTCATCATTTAATAGCAATATATTTAAGAAAGCTGCTATAGAAAATTCGCTACCTGTCACAGCTACCTCACAGTCTGCACTTAATCACATGTATTTCCATGCTTCCGTAGAACTGTAATGAAATGAAATCAAACTAACTGTTCTGAGATATCATGAGTGGATGTGCACTGGCTTGACACAAATAATCATAGACAATGTAAAGCTAAAAGGATCCATTTCTACAGTGCTGTCTTTGCATTTGTGTGGAATCTGTCATTAAAAGTGGAATGTTTAGTACATAGCTTTAGTTTACATATTTTAGACAGGGTTATGAGGCTCATGGCTGGGTCTATGACTGTACTGCACTATATCTGTGAAATGTGATTGTACAGGTGTCTCATTAATTTTAGTAGTGCAAACCACCTTGGATTCAGTCCTCTGCCAGATATGTGACCGTAGTTACAGATAACTAGCATTGCACATGTTGTCTGCTGACCAATTAACTGACACCAGGCTGCAAAATTTGAGCGCCACCTTCCACAGTTGGCGCTTGCATGCGAATTTGTTCTATCATAGCACTCTGCATAGTGGAGTGAAGGCGAGAACTGGTTCTACTATAGCATCACAAGGGTTACTCACCCACACAAGACGTGTTAAAAGCTCGGTTACGGCTGGCACTTCTGGTGAGAACAGTTGAAGGGAAGAAAGAAAGGACCTTCGTATTTTACAACTACAGTGCAGATTGATCCTTCTTGGTGTAGATTCAGCCAGAAGAAAATAGTAATTTAGAGGCTACCCAAAGGGAATACATCTGTCAAAAGTTGTATTTATTCCTACTGCTGTTCTTGTCATCCTCAGGACCATTGAAGATCTGTACGAAGAGCTGGTGACCCAGGGAATCATTGTCAGGTGTCCACAGATCAAACTGAGTGACTATGAAGGCGAGTACAGCTACCTGGGCACAACACTGAGACAGGCCAACATTGAGCCCATGCCATCCATCTCTGATGTCCGGCGCCTGGTCACAGAGTTTGGCATCCTTCCTCTAGGTGTGTTTTTGTGTTATGGTGTGAAGCAAAGGGCAGTTTTACAAGGAGTGCATTTTATTACAAAGCAGCTATCTTGTTTGTCAAGTGTTAATGAGCATGCACCAAATGACCTTTTCAAAAAGCCTCACTGTTCTATTTTCCTGTCAAAACTCTTGTTTACCAATAACTAATCTACTCCATTTAATTGCAATCCAGGTAATGGCAACTTTTGTTAAATCATAATATTTTTTACATGACAACATGCAGTTTTTCTGTATAAAATAATCGGATAATCGCAATTTTTTGTAATCACAATTTTCTGTGTGAATTGACTGTTTAAATATTACTCAGTCATTCATTCTTCAATGCATCACTCTTAGCCTATGGCAAATACAGAGTTCTCTGTCCTGTCTGGTTGATTTGGATAAGTGTATTACTGAGCAGAACTTTTTTTTATTAGAGTTATGATTGTGTACACAGCATCTTGAAAGACAACATCTGTTTCAGGCTCACCGGCTGTGCATGAGAAAGCTCCCCTGACCAAATCCATCATGCTGGCAGGGCCAAGGGGAACAGGCAAGAAGATGCTGGTCCACGCCATGTGCGCTGAGCTTGGGGCAAATCTCTTTGACCTGTCACCAGCCAACCTAGCAGGCAAATACCCTGGCAAAGATGGCCTCAAGATGCTTATGCATTTGATTTACAAAGTAAGGCAAAAGGGGTAGAAATCGTACTTGGCATAGATGAGGATATTTCCTGGTGGCTGATGAACAACTTTATAATAATATTAATTTGCAGTTTATAGAAAAGTGTCTGCACCTGGCTTTGGAGTGCAAAGCAAAGATGTTTGCAAGTTAAGGGTCAGTTCATTGTAGACTAAACCTCATTCAGTACAGGTATGCCAAAGAGAATAGAGCTTGAGTGACAGCAGACTCCTCTATTTTTAGATGTTAGTAGATTTATCTCCATCTCATTGTCATGTTTAATAATATGCATTACTAAATGCATTTAGTGTGGAGCATCTGATCTGTAAAATCTCAAGTAGAGATAAATATGAACAGGAGATGAAGTTTAATTGAAATATACATGTGCTTTGCTCTTGCTTAGCTCAGGCCTAATATAGTGCTGTGAGCTTGAAAGAACAGAGAATGATGCCTAAACTAAAAACACATGCTAGTAAGCTTGTAAGCGATTCCGTAATGCTGTTTACAAAACATTGCCTTTCTCTTTTTTTTTGGTTTCAGGTTGGGAGAGCTTTGCAGCCTTCTGTGTTTTACATTGGTGATTGTGAGAAGATGTTTAAAAAGAAGATCCCTAAAACTGATCCTGTAAGTGTTATGACAGTATCAAACTGTCTCTTTGTCATGAAAAACTTTTTGACTGCAAACCATTCAGCCTAATAAACAGAGGTTTGATAAGTAATGGTTTGATTACAAAAACTGAAGAGAAATATCAGTGTCAAGCATGAAACATTATTATGAAGATTGATAAAACTGGATATTATAATTTGTTTATCTATAATAAGGACATTTGGAAATCAGCAGTGTGACCTTGATTAATAAAAGGATATCATTTTGATTCTATGTTTCAAGATTGCTATAGTGATGTATGCAACCATGACATGTCAAAAAATAGATCGTAAAAGTAATGTCCCTATCTCCTTCTTTTTTCTCCAGCATATCCAATGTGGTAACAAGTATATCATCTAAGCTTAAGGGGGGGTGCGCCTTCTGAAAAGGGGGTCTAGGGGTTAAAATATCGAAATTGGGTTTTTGGTATTTTTAGACACTTTGACCTCTCCTGCTATGAGAAAAATAACCTTTGAGGCCAGAAACATCCGTTTTATGCCCTGAAAGGGCACCTCTAGATGGTAATCTTAGCCTTGTATAAATGCGCTATCAAAACTTCAAATGCGTTTTACTCAAAATGTTGTTTTTCTCCACTTTTTGCCCTAAGGCTTTTTTATTTCTGAACCGACTGACTTCAAATTTGGAATATATCTATCCCATAGAATGTGTTTTAATAAAATGCATCCTTTTTTCTAAATTTAATTCACGTTTTTGAAAAAAAGTCAATTATCTGGTGGAAAATTGAGAAAAATACACATCCGTCAACACACATATTTCAAAAATTTTTTACTCACATTTTATGATAAATAAAGAGAAAACAAATGCATTTTATTATTTTTATAGAGCTATTTTATAACTGTACAAAATTTGAAATGATCACATTCAAAACTCTAGGAGCCTTAGGCTTTTGAAAATAGCTCATTTTCAACATACGAAATCCAATATGGCGGCGTTGCCATGGCAACCGTACACAAAACAAAACAAAAATCCACATTTTTCCTCTAATTTGACCATGCTGAATCTGAATTTAAAGCTTAAAAAGTCCCTAGTTCAAGCATTCACGATTTCACTCCCAGGAGGCGCACCCCCTCTTAATGCAACTTTCTCTGGTAATCATGTTCATGAAATTTTGTGTCTGTCCCCTCAGATGAATATTCCCTTTCAAAGCTGTCTTAATCTCTTTCATTTTTTACTCAGACTGATCCCAAACGACTGAAGAAAGAGCTACCAAAATCTTTGAAAACTATTAAAGCCGATGACCGTCTTTTACTGGTGGGCACAACTCGCTGCCCATTTGATGGTGAGATGAAGCCCCTGATGAGCTGTTACCAGAGGATTATCCTGATACCCAGGCCTGACTATGCTTCCCGTCACTGTGAGTACTCAGGCATAATATATATGTATGTCTGGCCTACTACCATGATCTGGCATGTCAGAAAGTTCAGTGTTGCAGAGATCTCAACAGTCCCATTATTGAAATTGATAATAAATCAAACTTAGACGGATGTTGTCTGATGAAAGCTTACTACAAAAGTAGAATGGGCAAATCAAGATTGTGCACCATTCAATTCTACATCTTCATTCCAACTTTCAGTTTTAGGCATCAGAAATGCTTCTGCTTGACAGATCTGCATAACAAGGAAAGTGGGATCCTTTTTATTAGAAGCCACATTCTCAGAAATGCTAACTCCACTGTTTTCAGCTAATGGACCACAATTGAAAGAAGTTCTTAGAGGTCTTTAATTATAATCCTAATCCTCAAACCAATATGCCCTAGATTTGAAGATTTTTGTTAACATCTTATGTATAGAAATACAAATCCAATCTCAGGAGTGCCATATGCAACTTTTTAAAAATTCCCACAATATTAGAAACCCAATGACTTATTCTCTCTTTGGTTCCTACGAGAAAATGATGCAATCAAAACTGTTTAATGGTAGCACCATGGTAAAGTTGTTGTTAGAGAAATGGTTCTGTCTAGTCATATTGTCCGTTGTCAGCATTTATGTCTTGATTTATGAAAAATGTTGACTGTATGTTGCCTCTGATAGACTTTGTTTAATTTGAAGTGTTTGTCTTCAGATATTTTGTTGGGCTTTTGTCTCTGCCTGTGCTGGTGTAGCAGGGTATTTGTATTAATGTCACCCCGGAATGCTTTAATTTATACCTGCATGTACTTGTGTAATCAACATTTGCAACAGCAAGGTATAGTGTAATTCTTATTATCTTGCAATTTTGATGTCTTATTCTCAGTGCTTTGGAGAAAGCTCATCCTAAAATATGGAGGTCAGCTCTCAAGTCACCTTGACATCAGCTCTTTATCCAAGGTGACAGATGGTTACACCCCAGGTCATATGGTCACAGCTGTTCAACAGGTTAGTTTTTCCCTTGAAGCTACCTTAGTTAGTGGCAAAATGAAGGGTGGGTAAATGGGCCCCTGATATCATCATATTGCTGCCTAGAAATAACACTGTTGTAAGAGTCCTAAAAGTCATCTAAGGACTTACACCAGTTTTAATCCCAGGCGNTGCATCTAGTGTGGAGCAACTGACCTGTAAAATCTCAAGTAGAGATAAATATGAACAGGAGATGAAGTTTAATTGAAATATACATGTGCTTTGCTCTTGCTTAGCTCAGGCCTAATATAGTGCTGTGAGCTTGAAAGAACAGAGAATGATGCCTAAACTAAAAACACATGCTAGTAAGCTTGTAAGCCATTCCGTAATGCTGTTTACAAAACCTTGCCTTTCTCTTTTTTTTGGTTTCAGGTTGGGAGAGCTTTGCAGCCCTCTGTGTTTTACATTGGTGATTGTGAAAAGATGTTTAAAAAGAAGATCCCTAAAACTGATCCTGTAAGTGTTATGACAAAATCAAACTATCTCTTTGTAGTGAAAAACATTCTGACCGCAAAACATTCAGCCTAATATACAGAGGTTTAATAAGTAATGGTTTGATTACAAAAACTAAAGAGAAATATCAGTGTCGTGAAGGTTGATAAAACTGGATATTATAATTTGTTTACCTGTAATAAGGACTTTTGGATATCAGCTGTGTGAGCTTGATTAATAAAAGGGTGCATTTTGATTCTGTGCTTTATGATTGCTATAGTGATGTTCGCAACCACTGAAATATTGACATGTCAAAAAATAAATTGTAAAAGTGATGTCCCTATCTCCTTCTTTTTTTTCCAGCATATCCAATTTGGTCACAAGTGTATCATCCAAGCATAATGCAACTTTCTCTAGTAACCATGTTAATGAAATTTAGTGTCTGTCCCCTCAGATAAATATTCCCTTTCAAAGCTGTCTTAATCGCTTTCATTTTTTACTCAGACTGATCCCAAACGACTGAAGAAAGAGCTACCAAAATCTTTGAAAACTATTAAAGCCGATGACCGTCTTTTACTGGTGGGCACAACTCGCTGCCCATTTGATGGTGAGATGAAGCCTCTGATGAGCTGTTACCAGAGGATTATCCTGATACCCAGACCTGACTATGCTTCCCGTCACTGTGAGTACTAACTCAGGCATAATATATATGTATGTCTGGCCTACTACCCACAGCGTAGAACAGGGCGACACTTTAGTTTGCCAGCCGTGCGTCTCTTATCAGGCCGGGGTCGCCGGGGTCAATTTACCTGTCGGGGGTGATTGCTTGCGTAGCATTTTCACTGTTTTAGTCATCAGTTTCTGATGCCTATTACGATATGACATACTGTACAACTCAAAGAATTAGCTCTTTCAACAAATTGTAGGAATGCAGATCTAAATGATGGTGAAAGTTTGAAATCAATATATTTAATAGTGTTTCTACAATGCAGGCTTAAACTTTGGCCTAATTTTGAAACAGACTGACATTTGTAAAAAATTAATTTTAAAAAAACGGCTCGCTAAATCACACTCAACTTTGGTGGAAATAAAAGACAATACATGCACAGATGTACTCACATAATCTCAAGTGCTCCTACAATCGGATAATTCTTCTAGTAGACAAAATGTGCAGACAATGTGAAAATCCATCAGTAAAGTACAGCACTTTTTTATGTTAACATGGTACACATTTTTACTGGAATAATCAAAGCACATTCTATTGATAGACGTGACACTTCTATAAAGCACCAAACATTAAAAACATACAAAACATTAAAAGTATTCCTTGCAGACAAATACAACAGCTATATCTTCAAGGTGGCGCACATCTTGTATAAGCAAAGTTTGATTTTTGTGTGGTGGGTAATAAGACATACTAAAAAAAAAAAACATGGTTACTTCTGTTTCGAAAAGCATGGAACCGCTGCATGCAGCATTGGAGACACTTGGAGTAGGTGTGAATTCATGATGAACTTAAGCTTTTCAGTGTCATTCTGGATTCCAGAGGCTCGCTTTTCGAACTTTTTTTACGGCGATATGTTGCACTCTTGCACTCCAATGTTTTCATTGAACATGATCCAGATATCTTTACTGGCCTCACACAAAGATTTAGCATTGCTTAAGATCGTTTCGCTTTGTACTCTCTTCACATTGCATATTGTCTTAACACATTTTGGGCATATTTATTATGTACTTGGAATGGCTCTCCTCCTTGTCATCGTGAACATTGATTCCAAACACAAGAAGAATATCTCCTGTAAAGCTTTCGTTCAGTTTGGAACAGTGAGTCTCCAAAGTGTAATCCATATTGGCAAAAAAAAATTATTTCATCGGTGATAATTGAGAGTAGCACAAAAACAGACTTATAGGAGCAAACGAAATTTTAGTCAGTTAAACTTTGTCCATTTAGGAATAAATGTGGGGAAAAATTTTTGTAGTTTAGCGAGCCGTTTGTTTTAAATTAATTTTTCAAACAAATTAGTAATCATAAACTTGATGAAAAAGTAGCACACTTTCAAATGGCTGTAGCTCAGAAACTAATCATCGTAGATGTATCCAATTTTTTGAGATCACAAGCTATAATGTTCGCCTTTCATGCAGTGTGCAATAGTACTTTTTGTGTTCATTGTGAGTGTGGTTATGAGTGCCTAAATCCAGCAAAAATTTCAATTCCTTGAGGAAAAGCTGTAATCAATGCGCATATCTCTTGACCCCAATTAACCTCCTGTCAGGCAGGCGAACGCGGCTCTCACAGAATAATTTATGGGCTTTCGCGGGGCAAACTAAAGTAGACGCTCTGAAGAAGAAATTTAACGCTGTGTACCATGATCTGGCATGTCAGAAAGTTCAGTGTTGCAGAGATCCAAACAGTCAATGAACCAGGCCCATTATTGAAATTGATAATAAATCAAACTTAGACAGGTGTTGTCTGATGAAAGCTTACTACAAAAGCAGAATTGGCAAATCAAGATTGTGCACCATTCAGTTCTGCATCTTCTTTCCAACATTTAGTTTTAGGCACCAAAAATGCTTCTGCTTGACAGATCTGCATCACAAGGAAAGTGGGGTCCTTTTTATTAGAAGCCACATTCTCAGAAATGCTAACTCCACTGTTTTCAGCTAATGGACCACAATTGAAAGAAGCCCCTAGAGGTCTTTAATTATAAATCCTAATCCTCAGACCAATATGCCCTAGATTTGAAGATATTTGTAAACACCTTATGTGTAGAAGTACAAAGCCAATCTCAGAAGTGCCATATGCAACTCTTTAATATTCCCACAGAATATCAGAAACCCAATGACTTATTCTCTTTTTGATTTCTACGAGAAAATGATGCAGTCAAGACTGTTTAATTATATGGTAGCACCGTAGAGGTTAGAGAAATTAATGGTTCTGTTTAGTCATCTTTTCCGTTGTCAGCATTTATGTCTTGATTTATGAAAAATGTTGACTGTATGTTGCCTCTGATAGAGTTTGTTTAATTTGAAGTGTTTNACTTAGCCATAGGTTTGTAGCACACAATTTGGTTGAATATATAGATATTGTCTGTGTTGTATTTCACATAGATGAAGTTGGAGAAGACATGATGATGCCCAAACTTTTTATCAGCACAAAGAGCCTGAATTGTCATAATTTTGCCAATACCTTAACTTTTGAGCTCCTACAAATATTCCAATGCTTTGTGAGAAAATCTCTAAAATTCTGAACAGTTTTGGAATATGACACTATGTAGCTGGAGTGGAATAGTGTTTTTTTCATTGTCAGTTTTGTTAGTTCACTGTATACAGGGAATCAGTCACACAGGCTCAACAATTTATCATTTGGTTTGGACATTTGGCAGTAGTTATAATCCTATTTGGAGACTTCCAAACAATTAAAAACTTATTTTCCTAGGAGAAAAACAACAGGGATGAGTAATACATCAGTAAATTATTAAAGCAGATTGAGCTGATTCATGTTGTTCTTTTATCATTGTCAGCTTGCATTCATTCTGAAAGTCGTATTTACTGAATCATAATTGTTTACTGATGGGAACCACAGGTCTTACACACTATTCGTATCAATTATTTATAGCCATTTTCAGATATTGATAATAAGAACCAAATGCAATGAAGAGTTATCCTTTGATAATGGTTAATTCCCTTGTGCATCTTCAGCTTTCAGTGAGCATGAAGGAGTGAATTAACTCCATTATGTGCTCAGCATACATTACTGCTGAGTTGTTGGTTTAACAAAGTTTGCTCTTGAATGAAAATTAAAGTGAAACAATCTGTTAAGAGTGGATGTTGACTGATATGGTGAAAATGCCAGATATAACATATCATTTGTGTTATTCTGTAGCCACATAACTGCTCCCATGGAAATTTTACAGGGGACACAGAGAACTGTTTTTATGTAAAGTCTGGGTAACTCTGCTTTTGAAACTGCAATTGTCTGTCTTCTATGTGCGTGATGCTCTATCTGTCTATCTTCTTTGGAAATTGTTTCTTCAGCTTTGTTAACAAATATGTGATCATGACAGGCAGTCAGACGATTACAGTCTCAGGCCTCAGGATATTTGTTTAAATCTTTTGGTTTGGAGTCATTTTTTTACTCCATCTGATGTTTGCTATTGTTGGGACACTTATTCTAACCTCCATTTTCATTTTAGGCCAGAAAAGGTTTTGACTTACTTTTACAGATATATGGTTTGAGAATTACCCTGATGATATTAAACTTGGCTCTTTCCGAACTTATTCTTACTTTGGACTCCATGCAATTTTTCCTATTCTTACTTTGGACTCCATGCAATTTTTTCTACAGAGTTGGTATGCCAAGACACCAATGGGCAAAAAGCGAGCAAAGGCAGCCCAGGCGGATGATGATGACGTTGGTGGCAAAGACAAGAAAGGGAAGAAAGGAGGAAAAGGAAAGAAGGGAAAGAAAGGCAAAAAGAAGAAGAAGTAATAAGATACAAAAAATATGTTGCCACTGGATACACAGTTTTGGTGGACATGAAAAGAATTCACATTGTACTTTGCTGTTCCTGTTACTGCTATTGTAATTTTATTTTACCTAGATTTATTGTCACACTAATTGCCAATGTTGCCTTATATTGAATATTGAACCTTTTCCCATTCTATTGCAAAGTTTAGTTCTTGGCTTGGAAATGATTGTTTTTAAATTTTTACGAGTGAAGACTGGAGCTTTTTGTCACTCGGATAGCCAAATCACATTTCTCTCTTTCTCTCTCTCTCTCTCTCTCTCTCTCTCTCTCTCTCTCTCTCTCTCTCTCTTTTTTTCAGTTTTTTGACCCAAAACAAAAGAAACAGAAGAATATCTATGCATCTAGTGATTTCCCAACAAGATGAAGCATTACTTTTACTGAGAAGTCCTTTCTGACATGTTAGTATTGAGCTTGACTGCCGGTTAATTTGACTCTGGGTTTGGTCAGGTCTTGGTGTTTATGTAGAGACAGCAGTTATATGGTCTGATCTGATCATTGTATAGTCTTATTTTTGTACATGTACAAGATGAAATCATAAGGAATGCACTAACACTGACTTTGTGTAACCGGGTGGCCAGGCAATACAGTATAGTATTCTTTCCTTTATGTGTAAGGGGGAGGAAGGTGAGCTTAGTCTGATAATTTTTTCAGATGTTACATGTTATTTTAAGGAAGTGTGTCACCAGGGATTTTACCAAATTACTGTGAATGATCAATTTTGAGAAGAAGGGCCGGAAAAACCTACACTAGAAAATTTCTGTCCCTGCTGGGGATCAAACCAGGGTCTCTCAGCTTGCAAGTCTGTACGTGTTACCACTACACTACAGGGACGTTAACTTCACAGCAATTTAATTCTGAAATACCTACTGCCTGAATCGGTCCCTAACTTCCACGTGTGAACCTAGTGTTCACCCGTGACCCTAACACACTTCCTGACTGCTCACATTTGCACCACATGTGAGATAGCAACCTACTGATTAAACTGACTCACTGGAATATGTGAACTATATTTTCTATGGGCACATCTACTTAATGACTGTGAGATGTATGATATAAAGAGCTTCCAGGTTTATTGTTTGATGTAATGAACAGTGGGAAGGTGGCATTATTGTTTATGTATCTTACACATTCGTGGAATAACTGATACATTACTTGCTAGTTTTCAGATTGATTATTATGTCAGACATTTATGCAAAGTTTAACTGTGATACTTTAAATATATGCTGAGAATGGCAAAAAAAAAGTAATAAGACAAATAATGAGAGTAGCATATATGAGATTAGTAAATTTTGATGATGTGCATTTCAGGAAAAAGAAAATTTAGAATGTTAGACTGGAAATTCTGTGAGAGTTTATCATTCTCCGGCATGGCTTTATAGTAATCTTAATATTATTATGCATGAGAAATTGGGAGGTGGGGGGTGTGGGGGACATGTTTTAAAAAGGATGAGATGACGAGAAGCATTGCAGTATGTGGAAGGGTCCTTAACCCCTGTCGTTGCATGTGCATGCTTTTCAGTAAACTGGTTCCAAGATAGCATTCTCAGGGCCACATGTTGCAAATATTTTGGATTAGGGCAACACTGAGGTGTGCAAACAGCTCATAACAAGGTGAACCTGAAAACTTACATTCCTTTCTTAACTCATTTTTGGTGGCCTTCTAGAGCCAAAACGAAATTCAAATCACCTCCTCCCCTGATGATAACAAAATTGCAGTGCACCTATTCCAATTTTATTTGGCTTCAAAACTGGAGTTATTAGTCCTTCAGCTCACCTCATATATTTTCACAGTTTTGGAATGGAATTTGACATATTTTGCATGGAACAGCCCAAAAAGTAGTGTTCAGTAAGGGTGGCTGAAGACAGTTCAGATGGATGGAAATGTTCAGAGACACAGCTCTGGTTGCAGTGGATTAGGGACATAGCTTGCATTTATTTTCTGTTTTTGGATAGTTTGGATACAAGAAAAGTAACTGCCGGTCTTGTTACTTACCTCTTCATGGACTGAGTGTGCTCAGCGAATTTTACAAAACTGCTTGATATAACTAGTTACTATATTACCAGTAAGCAAATGACTATGATATGAGTAATGCTGAAACAAAAAAAAAAAATTAAGAGAGAAGTATTTATTTTCATAGAATGTTTTATGTTCATGTTCATGTACTATTCATGTTCAGTCTGACATTTATTGTACCTGCTATATAAATGTCTACCTTTTTCCTTTCTTCAGAGCCTTAGGATGAATAAAACATGGATTTGAAATGAAAGTGTGTTTATTTTTTTCTTTCCCCCCCCTGTTTTGCATGGATTGTGTCCTGAAAGAGCTGTCAACAAAACAGTTATCACAGATAAATAAAAAACAAAACTATAGGGGCACAAGTACTTAGAGTATTTAAATGACAAGAAATGTATAAACTACCTGTAAATTGATGTGATATTATCCAGCATAATGTATTATACCAAGTTCCTATGCTGTTAGCAGAATCTCTGGCCATATGCCTAATCCATAGTTAGTTTATACACTACATTGAGATACCACCACCAGAAACTCTGAAAACAGTAGTGTTCACTGCAGTTAATATGATACAATAATTAATGCAAGGATTTATGCATACTGCTGCTGATCGATCAGCCACCAAGTGCTTCAGTCACTATCATACAGTCTCCCTTGTTATTTTGATTTGCTTTAGTAGAGTGGTAGTTGTAGGCAGTGGAGCAGTGATTGTGAAAGTACTGTCAATAAGGCAGGTCTTTTGATAGAAGGGCAGCTTTAGATTTACTAAACGAAATTGTTACCTCAACAGATGCCTCCTTAAATACTGTTTTGCTCTACGCCCTTGCATACATTCTACAATTAATGATGGTCTTTGATCTACCAGCCAGATGTTTCTGGTTGTAAATACAAAGACTTGTAAAGTATGGTCATTAATCACGAGGAGGGATAAGCTTCAATGGACTGACGTCACAGTGCGAAGGCAATCAGCCTTTGGGATATCAAGCTGTTGCAGGTTGATTGTAAGGCCTTGTATAGCATACGGATTGCTGAGACTGTCTGTTCTGATTTCCTGTCCTCTAATAAAAGATTGTCGTTGGTGGTATTTAAAAACGGAAGACCCCTGCCCGCTCTACTGAGTGTTACAGTATTATTCTGTGCGAAGTGAATTATTAAAATAGGAGAATATTGTTGGCATAGATACACAACATCTCACTGAACAACCCATGGAAGCAGTTTGTCTACCATTTATTTATTTATTATGCTTCATTATCTACCAACCTGGATGTTCACCTATATCCTTACATGTAATCCATTTCTCATTCCCACGATGACAATATCTGCCTCTCACCTTCTACATAATAGTTACTATCCAGGAGGCCTGCTTGTCTGTTGCCTTCTGTAGTCACGATGCATATTTATTGTGTGGCCCAGCCCATTGTAAATTATTTAATACCTTTGATGGCGGCAGTTCTATATTTAAAAAAGGCCACTTAATATTACAGTTAACTCGTGAACCATCGCATGAATGTGGCATGAACTATAATATTCATGAAGATGATGCGGGTATCTTTTTGTGCGATGTAGAAGACTATGCTCTAACACCTGTTTCCAAGCTTCGATCTCGAGGTCTGCACTACAGAAATCCCGACAAAAACAGCTCCCTTTTATGAAATAAGAATTTTGACTGGTTCCTTGTCATTTATGAACTAAGGGGGCTTTAGGCTGTCTAACTTTGTGTGCTGACGGCAGCCACGGAGAACTTTACTGATGTTGAGTGCGAAAAGGAGAAGTTGTGGAGGAGGTCTTGTATTTCTCGTCAGCCCGTAAAGATTGACAGCTTTACAGCCTTATGCATATTTATATATATATGTAGATATATATAATATATATCCATTAATCCTGATCTACAGTAATGAAAATTATGTTTCTCATGCTCGTCTTTACAGCTTTTGTGTGTGCCAGGAAAATGCTGGAAGTTGAAGTAAAATTTTAGTGGGTGTGAAAAGGGGGATGGAATGAGTGAACTGCGTCATTATAAAATTATACACTATTGTAACCGGGGGGCAAGGCATAAACTATTGTAGGCCTATTCTCCAAGTATCAATTAATTATTAAGGGGGAGGAATGTGAGCCCGTTCTGTTCAAAACAAGAAGCTGTTACACATTATCTATGGAAGTGTCATATTCCAGATTTTACCAAATTGCTCTGAAAGACCAATTTTGAGAAGAAGGGCCGAAAAAACCTACACTAGAAAATTTCATGTCTCTGTCTGTAATCAAACCCAGAGTCTCTCAGCTTGCAAGTCTGAGCATGCTACCACTACACCACAAGGGTCCTAACTTCACAGCAATTTAATCTGTAAATACCTACTGCCTGAATCGTCCGTAACTTTCACGTGTGAGCTAAGTGTTCACCCAGGACCCCTAACACATTTCCCAACTGCTCACACTTTGATGACCGCTGAGAAAAGAAGTTGAGCATCATGGAATTGCTGGAATGCCAGGATGATGGTAGGATCCAGAGACATGAAATACTCGCTTCTAAGGAAATAAGCTGATTACGTGTAAATTGGCTACCTAATTAGACCTTTTTGTGATGTGTTTTGGATTGCAGCTATTGTCGTCGGCGATATCCTGGTTAATACGGAGAGTTCAGCATGCCAAGGTCTACTCCGCAGGAAACCTGTGCATTCAAATGAATGAACGCAAATATTGAAATGATGAAACAGCGCTAATCAAATAAATGTTATGAATTACGCGACATGTGCGCTTTGCAACAACTTTGCTTGGTAGACTGTGCGTTATTGCTGACTGGAAAGTTGGAGTGTTATCATCAAGCCGTAATTTACCTCTTTGTACTCTTCCCTTATACTCAAAACAAATAATAATTAACACCGCATTTCTAGAGGGTAACACTCCTTGATGCAAGACACACTTTATATTGACGTCTAGAGATTTTACGCCCATTGCTAGCGCAGTTTAACTAGTCTACTCCGGGATCCGCTCTTCTCTTGCGAGTTCAGCGCTGTCGGTCTGTGGTCTTGTGTTATCTAAAGCTGCGTCTCTCTTTTTTCTACATATTAGTAAATGTGTCGAGGTTGAAGAACAGAAAAAGGCACCTAGCTGTAATTGCTACTCTGTTTTGTTTTATTTTGTTCTCTATCAAAGGGAAAATAGGAATTGGTGGAACTAATAACTTACCGTACTTGAAAATATGCACCGTGGTTTGGAATGGTAGAGATTGGCTAGGATTAGAGAAAAGCTTATGGAAGAGACAGCTCTCTCTCTCTCTCTCTCTCTCTCTCTCTCTCTCTCTCTCTCATGCGAGTCCTTAGATGTTGTTTAGGGGCTGTTTTCTCATCTCCTACACCGGAGTGCATAATTGTTAGAGAGCTTGCGCATTAACGAGGGGGCAACACGAAACCAGAAAACAACATGGAAACAGCCGGCACATGAACTTTGTGCACTTATGAATCATTATCATGACATTCGTCGTGCATGATGGTAGGAGACACTCACCACTCACCAGAGGCTGATGATATAAAATGCGCGTGTTTGAGTGTCACTACCCACAATTATAAATTGCGTGTTTGTTTACGAGGAAGTCATTCGTAGCTCTGAGTACAAGCGAGATGTTGTCTGGGGAATTTCGGTCTTGGATGACAAACAACCTCGGAAGTATATTATTGAGACCATCAACTTCCATCTAGGTTTAGCAATTGCTAAAGGTTGTAGCTTGCCTTTGCTGTTGTTGTTATAGTGGTCGCTGTTGATATTGTTGTTGTTGTATTGTTGAAGATGTTTTGTTGTAGTAGTTTTTGTGACGCTGGTTGTTCAGCGGTAGATGTGTTATATCATATAATCATGCTTTGATTGTCGCGAGCAATGGCATGAAGTAATTGTTTCCGTCAGAGTTGATCCACTGGTTACCGGTTATCGAATGCGATATGGAGAGAGAGAGAGAGAGAGAGAGAGAGAGAGAGAGAGAGAGAGGGAGAGAGANTATCACACTTCCCAACTGCTCACACTTTGATGACCACTGAGAAAGGAAGTTGAGCATCATGGAATTGCTGGAATGCTAGGATGATGGTAGGATCCAAAGACATGAAATACTCGCTTCTAAGGAAGTAAGCTGATTACATGTAAATAGGCTACTTAATTATTTGTGATGTGTTTTGGATTGCAACTATTGTCGGCGATATCCCAGTTAATACAGAGAGTTCAGCAAACCAAAGTCTACTCCGCAGGAAGCCTGTGCATTCAAATGAATGAACGCAAATATTGAAATGATGAAACAGCGCTAATCAAATAAATATTAAGAATTACGCGACATATGCGCTTTGCAACAGCTTTGCTCGGTAGAATGTGCGTTATTACTGACTGGAATGTTGGAATGTTATCGTCAAGCCGTAATTTACCTCATTGTCCCCTTCCCTTATACTCAAAAAAAAAAATGATAATTAACACAGCATTTCTCCAGGGTAACACTCCTTGAAGCAAGACATACTTTATATAGACGTCTAGAGATGTTAGACCTATTAAATTTACCAGCGCAGTTTAACTACTCCGGGGTCCGTTCTTCTCTTGCGAGTTCAGCGCTGTCGGTCTGTGGTCATGTGTTATCTAAAGCCGTGTCTTTCTTTTTTCTACATATTAGTAAATGTGTCGAAGTTGAAGAACAGAAAAAGGCACGTAGCTATAATTGCTACTTTGTTTTGTTTTATTTTGTTCTCTATCAAAGGGAAAATAGGAATTGGTGGAACTGATAACTTACTTGAAAATATGCACCGTGGTTTGGAATGGTAGAGATTGGTTAGGATTAGGGAAACGCTTATGGAAGAGACAGCACTCTCTCTCTCTCTCTCTCTCTCTCTCTCTCTCTCTCTCTCTCCTCTCTCTCTCTCTCTCTCTCTCTCTCTCTCTCTCTCTCACGCGAGTCCTCAGATGTTGTTCAGGGAATGTTTTCTAATCTCTTGCACCGGAGTGCATTATTGCTAGAGAACACGAAACCAGAGAACAACATGGAAACAGCCTGCACATGAACTTTGTGCACTTATGTTTTGTTGTAGTAGTTTTTGTGACGCTGGTTGTTCAGCGGTAGATGTGTTATATCATATAATCATGTTTTGATTGTCGCGAGCAATGGCATGAAGTAATCGTTTCCGTCAGAGTTGATCCACTGGGTACCGGTTATCGAATGCGATATGGAGAGAGAGAGAGAGAGAGAGAGAGAGAGAGAGAGAGAGAGAGGAGAGAGAGAGAGAGAGAGAGAGAGAGAGAGAGAGAGAGAGAGAGAAACAGAAGGAGAGAGGGACGAGGGAAAAGGAGGAACTGGGAGGGTGGGATGAATTTTTTCTTTTTACTTTTAAACCTATTGTTGTGGCAGATTTTGTTCCAAACATGAGAAATGAATCGGCACACCCACAAAATGTTTCAGAAAGAAATCTTGATATCCCTATCTCTCTTTCTGTCTGTCTGTCTGTCTCTCTCTCTCCCTCTCTCTTCGGCTGTAATGCATTTTTTTNGGGGGGGGGGGGGGGGAAGTGCACCTTTCTCTGGCTCAAGACTCCTCGGATCTTAAATCCGCTCCTGCTGCAGTCTTGGAAGAAGGAAGAAAAGGGGAATGAGAGGCTGGGGCTCGGGGGCTCGGAAGAGGAAATACATAGTATCTTGACGCATTTGGCCTTAATGACTTTCCGTAATGGTATCTTGTTCTACTCATTTTTTTTTTTACACTCTTCGGCGTCACAAACCCCACAAACTGAAGATCACAGCTTGTGCTAAACATGCACAGAGATGCAATAATTTTCGCTTTCACCCGCTGGTCTGGGTTGTGATCGAGATAAACTATACCGTGCCTTTGGTAAATGATGCATCCACCTGTTTTGATTACGATAACACATCTAGATATATGCACACATTGCACTGCAGAATAGAACTTCGAGGAAAATAAAATGTAATGCTATGGTTGATATACACGGATCGTGAGTAAGACATAGACATGCATTTGGACGACAGAATGAAGTGTTTTCTGAGATTCAGTTCATGTCGCGTTAAGGAGTTCTGGGGTGTGACTCCCCATGCCAACATGAGGATATTATTTAGTTTATATCAAGGTGTTATTCCATCTGAAAAAAAAAATAGTACTGAAACCTAACCACGCTATTGAGTCTGTTGTTCTTAATGGATTCTCTTAATTGGTTCTATGATGGCTTCTTAGATATTTAATGCCTTCCAGAAGAAAACAAAAAGACACTGGTTTACGTGTGAGTCGAATCACTTAGGCTTCGAGTTTTAAGAGTGAAAAAAAATCGTTAAAAATCAGTGATTATTATCGCCAGTCAGTGAGGTCATACTTAGGTCGATGGAATCGTCATAAACTCTTTCGTTGAAATACAGGTGGTCTCTATACTCTCTGAGGGGAGAATTTTTTTGTTACTAGATGATTTCAAGGTTTGTTGAATTGCAAATTAAATAGTCTACATTTTGTTTTCTTTATTCCTACTGTTGCTCTTGGAAGAGTGTGGTTAAACATTAGACGTAACAGCTGCTGCTCCTGTTACTGCTGTTGTTGTTGTTGTTGTTGAATTGTTGCTGTTGTTGTCGTTAGTGGTGGTGATGATGATGGTGGTGAGTGGTACTGCTGATGCTCCTATTGTTGTTCTTGCTGATTGATAATGTAATGTTATGAGCTGTTGTGTTTTTTTATGTGTTCGCTACTTAGTTCTTAATTACACACCTTTTACTGCTCACAGGAGAATAACAACAACAACAATAACGACAAAAACAACAACAACAACAACAACAACAACAACAACAACACCAATAAGACTACTACCGTCAACAAAACTAATTTGCCACATCCTGCCCTTATCTCTCCTCGGGTGGGGGNGGGGGGGGGGGGGGGGGGGGGGTCTGTTGCGTGCGGGCCAAGTATTGCGAAAAAATAGGCTGTTCTGTCGTATCTACATGATTTCTGATCATGTTATACGTGGATGTGTTGAAAAGACCGCTTTCCTGCAAACTGGTTACTGAAAACACTAGTTTTTGAACCAGGCAGAACTCATGAAAAGCCTGCGTTGTCATGCCCTTGCAACTTATTTAACTATTCTCTCTCCCTGCTCTTAGCAGAGATACAGTACATGTGGGAGGGGAGGGAGAGAGAAGAGAGAGAAAGAGAGACAGAGAGAGAGAGAGAGAGAGAGAGAGAGAGAGAGAGAGAGAGAGAGAGAGNAGAGAGAGAGAGAGAGAGAGGGGTCATATCTGAAAGAGATTGCGGAGATGATGGACAGGCATTCGAGGGTGATGTACCCATGAGCTACTACTTGTTATGCAATTAAATTTGACCCCTTCCCTAACCCCAACATTAAAAAAAACCAAACAAATCTGCTCCACTTAAGCTTATCACTTCCTCTTAAATCCTTCATTTAATCCCATCAGTCATGTCAAGATGTCGCCCGTCTCATATCATTTTATATCACCTTTTCTTGCGACAGGACTGAGCGCTACACTATCTTCTAGTCTTTCTTATCTTCCGGCTCCTGTCAGCTAAGTCGCACGAAACAGCAATCGGCCAAGTCAAAGCACGAACTCTAGTGGCGGTCCAACACTGAAATGATAATAGCTGCTTTATCAGTACCAACTGTTACTGAGTAGCTGTCGACGTGGGTTACAAGGGGTTTTCTCGGGCGGTGACAAGCCGTGTGACATGCCCTTAAAAAGGAGGGGAAATCTCGTATGCAGTCACTCACTCGTGTGATAAACATTCTCCGAGTATGAGGCAAGGATACTGTGTTATCTAACACAGACTGGGCACTGACAGTGCAGTGGAGAGAACATTGAACAAACCATCAGGTAGGCTCATATTATTGTTTCCTTTACCTTAGTTTCATAATGTATATTTCTGTTCGAAAATCAGTAATCATCGCAATGTTAGACTGTTATAGGTTAGAGACTAGACAAGTTAGTGCTCAATAAATTCGTTGTCACCAAGATTGCTGATCTATCTGTTGTATCTGAACTTGCTTCCATGCCTGGAAGTGACACTGACAAGGTTATAGACTATAGTGGTTTGTATGTTGTAAAGGCATACTTAGTAGTGATTATATTGTGTAAATAAAAGTTTAGGTTATCGGAGATGGGGGGAGGGGGGTTAGGAGGGGGAGGTGAAGTCATGGGCTTCTTTATCACATGAAAGCAGCTCAAAACCCCTGAGTTTTTAGTAACCGTCCCTCTTCCCTCCCTCCCCNCCACACACACCTCGCCCCCAACCCTCCCCCCTCTCGCAGAGCAGGTGTTCTGGTTTTGAAACATCATTTAATTCCAATTGTGTCTACTGTATACCCACAATATTTTATATTAGACTAGAATAGTGTGAAATTCCCAGTTCCGGGTATTTTTTTTTCTAATCAGACTCCCCTAGACCTGGATCCTGGTTCGTGAAAATGCCTTCGTGTCACGCTGCACGTACACATCCTGTCGTAAGCAAACTATCTTTTAAGTCCCCTTGTACGCAGCCGCTGCCAGTCGTACATTTAATGTGACATTTTGAAGGAGACGTTAAATCTCATTGATCTTATTATTTTAGACGCACTGATTATCAGCGGCAGTGCTTGGTCCAATATTTTGGTGGGGGCTAAAATGCTTGTTTACTTCAGAGTCTTCTGAAGAAAGACTAAGGACGGATGATCATGCCCAAGTCTTTGCTTATGATAAACCAGTCATCATTATCTCCCCATGCACGCTCCCCCCCCCCCCNGATTTGTGGGGCTTAGCCCCAATAGTCCTTAATGAGTCACCGCCACTGAACCCTTCTTTCTTTCATAATAAAATAAACGTTTCAAGTTCCAGATTGTCACAGATATAAGCAGGTCGCCTATCTAATTTGAATGAACATTTCGATAAAGGGAAAGGAGAGGGAAAAACTGTAAAACAATGCAAGAAAATACCGCCAATCTCAAGCTTTGGTGCTGTTGTCTAATCAATGATTTTGTGACCTTCTTTGTCTGTGACATTTTGATGGAAGTCTTGCCTATATCTGAGATAAGCAATCGTCCTATATCTGGGCCAAAATGTTAGTTCGCCACAGGTTAGAAATATGGCTATCTCCTGGGACAGGACCGCTCTTGCATTAATACAGTTCATTTAGTCATTGGTTTAGCAACAAGATCGGTCCTATTCCGTGATTGTACCAGAAATATTTTTAGAACATTGCATGAATTAAACTTACATAGTAACATAGTTGGATTCTTTTGTTTTCGATTTTAAATCATTTCGCCGACATTTACATTTTTGTTTAGTGTCAGTGATTCGATTTGAAACGTGTTTTGTGCGTGTGTGTGTGTNNNNGGGGGGGGGGGGGGGATTGGGGGAAAGGAGGGGTTAAGAGAAAGGAGGCATACTGTAATATGTTGGGATGGGGGAAAGAAGCGTCTTGTTGTTGTTGTTGTTGTTGTGATGTTGTTGTCGTTGTTGTTGTTGTAAAGTACTCTCAGTGAATCTTCTTTCTAAATTTTGCTAGGAAAGGGGTGAGTTCGACATTATGTTTACTTTTAATAATCTGCTATAAATGGGAACATGAATGGGACGATGTCAGGAGTTTGGTAGTGCATTTACTGCTGTGCTAAGCTCTTGTATTTAGGCCTTAGAACTGGCCTTTCAGCCTGATAGACCGTACACAAGCACACAGGATAGGTAATACCGAGCCGTTAGCTGTAGATCAAGTCTTGTATTGATGTCATATCGGAAAACAAATATCTTAAATGCGTTGGTGTTTGTAACGATACATTTTCACATAATATGAGATTTGCTTGTTCTTTAGAACTACTTTAATGTCAGAATAGGTCATGTGGTTCATTGGTGTGCTGTTGCAGGTATAATGTTAGGAGACTGAGTCAAGATCGCTGTGGCGTGTATTCGAGGGTGGATCAAAAAGTTCGTGGCGTCGCCCAGAAAAGACATGGATTTTAAGGAAAGTGAATATATTATATTCTAATATATTAGAGTAAGACATTCATGGATTTTAGGGAAAATGAATAGGCCTATATTATATTCTAATATAGTAGAGTAAAACGTTCGTGGATTTTAAGGAAAGGATATTGTTATGTTCTAATATATTAGAATAAAAAGTTCACGGATTTTATGGATAGGGAATATGTTATGTTCTAATATATTAGAGTAAAAAGTTCATGGATTTTAAAGAAAGTGAATATATCATATTATTCTAACATATTATAGTAAAAAGTTCTTATGTTTTCTGGGTGAGGCCAAGAACTTTTTGTTCCGGTCTCATATTGATAGGTAGTGGTCAACTTTCGATCGTGCGCACAATAAGCAGATACCAAGTGTTGACAAAGCTTGTTAATTTGTTGGTATTTCAGCCAATTGCCCTAAGCGAAATTGATACTTGGCATTAAACGTGCCAAGGCCAGACTGAACGAGGTTGTGAATGCAACAGAAAGAGCCAGCCATGACTGATGCATTTAATGCAAGTAACGTTGTCGTGTAGATCTAATTATAATTTACCCGTATATTTAGGGATATAACTTCATCATGGTGTTATTCTTTGTTTTTAATCAACCCATTGTCCGTAGGTGACCAATAAACACAAGTCTTGGCTCTGTATACAGGGAAACAGTATGTCCCAGTCCGTTTCACGGGGGAAAAATGTTTTATGGCAATAGAGACTTTATTTTTTGGTGTATTTTTTTAAACTACTTTGATGTGAGGTGACATTGAATAGTCCTAATAGAATAATAAAAATTGGGCTGTATCCGATACGGGTCTGTAGGTCATTTAATGACTACAGAATGAATATCTAACGCCCAGTCTCTCTGACTGAAAGTATAGAAGTTGTACAGCATAGCATCAGAGGATCACGACAGGGCCGTCTTAAGTATTTCAGGGGCCCTGGGCACTCAGGCCCCACGGGGCCTCTTACCTTCTTGATACAAAGTAAAAGGTTAAGTCTATAGGCCTACCATGTGTCTGAAAAAATTCACACCCGGGGCCCCCCAGAGCCCGGGGCCCTGGGCTACTGCCCATAGTGCCCTGCGGGTAAGACGGCCCTGGATCACGATTGTTGTGAGTAATTTTTCGTCACACCTCTTTATTGTAAACCTGTTAAGTCTATGCAGTTACATTACTGTAATATAGAGATAAAGAGAAAAAAAAGCTTGAATATGTAGGCCTACGGATCGCTTTGAAAAAAAAATCATGCCAAAAAGACTGCTTGTTAAATTGTTGTAAACAAAGTCTCCTTAAAAATCGGTCAATAAACAATGAAAGAAAAAGCTCTAAATCACTGTGTTGTTGTTTTTTCCCCGTGGAACGAACTATAGTTGTGGAGTTCCATGTTATTTTGATAACTGGAAGTTCCGGGGTGGCTCTGTTACATCCTCAGCTTCATTTTCACAGCCCACAATTTGAATGTTTGTTTGTTACAATATCCTGTTATTTTTTAATCAACTTATATTTTCCAGTAAAATGACCCGGTGTGGGTTGTGGGCTGTATTCGCCCAACTTGCTGTTGTTGTAGTTGGCGTCCACGCTGAGCTCAAAGAGGTCTGGTGTCCGGAAAGTGCCTCAGAATGTCAGTTCACGCTAGTGGTGGATTATGGAATGACCATGATGAATGGACGAGACCTAGTCAAGCCAGTAAACGGCAAGTTATACAGGTACAGTAACATAACTTGATTTTGTGGGTTATGGGCCGTAATGGGCTTTCAATCTGTTTATCCTTTCTTTCCTCTCATTTCATTTGGACTGCGCCTACAGATAAATGTCCCAAGGAATAAATTCTTGCATAAAGGGAAACTAGAAATTTAGCATCTTTTAGGGTGGAGCTATGGTTTCAAGGGCATCTGTTGGCAGGATTATGTATAAACAGTTAGGAAGTATGATAGGGCCACGGGTGAACACTAGGCTTACACGTGGAAGTTAGAGGACGATTCAGGCAGTAGGTATTTAAGATTTATATTGTTGGGAAGTTAGTGCCCCTGTGGTATAGTGAAAATACGCTCAGAGTTGGATGCTGGAAAGAAGACTCTGGGTTCAATCCTTGGCAGTGACAGAAAATTTTGTAGTGTCAGGTTTTTTAGATCTTTCTTCTCAAAACTGATCTTTCACAGTAATTTGGTAAAATTCTTTGTATCACACTTTCCAGAAAATATCAGATCAAGCCCGCATTTCTCCTCCTAATAGAATATAGGTGATGCCTCACCACTTAGTATCATTTGCAAAGGTGAATAGGATCCTCTCAGCTTAGAACAGTCGACGAAGGAGAGCGTGTTTACAAAATATAGTAAGCTATCTCAAAATTGCAAGGGCCTTTCGATGCTTACACGAGTATCAACATTTTATGGCGTAAAATAATCTTAAATCAGAAAACGATTTTGTGGAGGTGGAGGGGTGGGGTACGATTGGGTCAGATGGCAGCTCGAAGTACTTATATTGTCCATCTATTAATACAAAGAAAACTTGTGCGACGTGACTTTGTGCAGGGCCAAGTGAGGTGTTTTGTTTTTTTTTCTAGTCCTGTTTTTCTCAACTTAGCTGTGTAAGTTTCAGATTCACCGTAAATATTTTTTTTTATTTTGGCCAGTGACAGTGTGTCTGCTGCCTGCGAGTCTATAGAAAATGGACTAGCATCCGACTAATATAGAACTACGTCATTTTTTAATTGGCGTGCATTTGCGTTTGCATTTGCCTACCTATTGCGCTGTCGGCAGCCACGTTGGCATGACGAGGCCCATTTCCTCTAATTTGATTTGTTTTTTAAGTGCGGGCTAGCATAAAAAAAAATCATTTGGTGTTTTGATTATTCCTCAGTTTAATTATTGTGTTGACCTACAATAGCACTTTTCAACACAATCATTTCTAAAAGAGGAGCAATGTAAATCTGTGAAAATATGGTTTGATAGTTTGTTTCACATAAAATATGCCAGTGCATGTACTTTGACTAGTGCAGTAAAAAAAAAAAAAGCAAGCCAAAAGACAAATGAAGTACAGGTCTGTAAGCTGTTCAGCCTCAGACAAAGCACTGACTGATAATATTATTGTTTGGCGGAATTTATATCCCCCTTGAGACGGGCCGCCTAAATAGAAATTCTAAATCTGGAAATATTATTAAACTTACTAGATTAAAGAAAGAATGTTCCGATCTTGAACAGACGAGTAGAGGTGTGCGGACGGTAGAAGCAGTGCATACTATTTTGTCTAAAAAGATTCTGTATGGACGTTCTCTTATTGTGAGTATCATGAGGCTTTCTATGTGGGAGCATGCCTACGTTCCCACATCACAGTCCTATGTTCCCATAACCCTGTCTTCTCAAAGCCCTTTGTTCCCATAACCCTGTCTTCTCACAGTCGTATGTTCCCATAACCATAACCCTGTCTTCTCAAAGCCCTATGTTCCTATAACCCTGTCTTCTCACAGTCGTATGTTCCCATAACCATAACCCTGTGTTCTCACAACCCTATTTTCCCATAACCCTAGCTTCTCAGTCCTATGTTCCTATAACCCTGTCTTCTCACAGCCCTCTGTTCTTATAGCCCTATCTTCTTACAGTCCTATGTTCACAGTATCTTAACTTCTCATATCCCTATGTTCCTACAACCCTTTCTTCCCACGGCCTGAATTCTTAAAAAAATTGTTCCCATTCATCATGAACATTATTGTTTGAGAAACTGAGGGAGCCTACCATCACAGCAACAATCCAGTGACTAGTCACTGACTAAATGAATAGGATAAGGTCTAAATATCCGGCTGATCTGGAATAGAACGTATGCTATTATAATATTAATATAGACCAGGGATGCCCTATTAATGGCAAAATGATGGCACATGGGCAAATTTACGGCCAATTAAAGGGTGTCTTAAACATGGCCCAAAACGCAATTTATAGAGAGTATAATGTCCTATTGTTCAGTGTCATGCGCTATGATGCACACCAATCAAGTTTTATCTACTTTCACATTCACACCTTCATTTATAATTAATGTGACCAGCAGCATATTTTCGTCTGTCAATGTTTTCAGCTATGACGTCACAAACGTCACAGAAGCTGTACCGATCCAGGCAAGTGACGTCATTACTGCTGATGGATATTTCGAGCCTCGCATGGTCATGACCTATAACGGCACCATACCCGGCCCTGCCTTGCACGTGACCCACGGACAGAGGGTGAAACTCACTGTCATTAACCGCATGATGCATGTGAGTTAATTTCATACATATCTCTAGTCATCTGGCAAAACCTAGTAGGTTAATTTTCGTCTAAAATCAAATTAATGACAAATTTGGACCTCCTAGAGTAATCCCCTCCTTCACGACACCACGAGAGTAATTCCCCTTACATGACAAGAAGTAGAAATATTTGAAAGTCTTTATTTGTCTGGCACAGTCCTGAGGAAACCAGGGAGATTTGAGAGATTAATCCAAACCAAGTCATTTTCCTCCCTGTTTTCTGTTATTTAGACCCGACATTCTTATACAATTTTTACCAGAGTAGGGAATATGACATTCAAGCTCATGTTATCACTCACTGCCACGGATCTCTGACAAACTGGTGTAATCAACAATAATGTGGCCTTTAAGTAGATTAATTTTAGTTATAGACGGAAAAGCTTAAACTGGACAAAGACCGTTCATGTTCACTGCCTGCTTTATTACTAATTAGACCTTTAAGAAAATGTTGATATCGTTTTGTTGAGAATTTTTGATGCCAGCAATGAAAGTCATGTGCAAACTCAATCTTATGACGAATTAGACTAGGCTTCTTCATATCAGTTAAACAATAAAGCAGATGTTTGCGATTCCCTTTTCCTCTAAACATTATTTGTGTTGAATTCGAATTATACGTCGATACGATTTGTGAATCATATGTTTCGAAACCCCATCCCTTCAAGCTTGAATAACTCAATTTTACTATGCTTGTAAACCAACATCTTTACAAAAATCAACCTAACTGAATTTATACTATCGTTAAATAGACACATGATGGACACGTCATTTACTGCCGACTGAACAGCATGGCAGCCCTCGTAACAGCACTCCACGCTTAATCGCAAAATATGGCAGAGAAATTAACGTTAAGTCCAAAACCATTATTATAGTTTCTCAATCTAGTTTCTGCTTAAACGAAACCTTTAAGTGCCCTTTTTTGGTATTGCGGTTAAGCGGAACGGACTGGTGATAATCAACGTCGTTATAACCTGACAAGGGTGGCAGATGGCGCTGGAAATCCTGTTGGGTTGATGAGAGCAATTAAGGGTAAAAAAAAAAAAAGAGGTACATCCAGTGCAGAGGTGTTTTTATTTCTCTTCCCTTTTTTAAAAAATATTTTTGATACTGGTGCCATGATTAATTGTGACAGTGGTGTAAGTTTAATAAAATCCCCGGTTTCAATAACTCTTCTTATCCCTGTGCAAGTCAGAAAAAAACAAACTTGTATTATTAATAATAATTACAATCATCACCATCGTCTTCATAATCATAATAATCATCATCATGATAATGCGGTTTATAAGTCTCATATCCAGACCAATGCCCGCGCACGCGACTTCATACCATTATTACTCCAGCAGGTCTGATTACTCTAGGACTTTCTCAGCTCCCTGAGGAGAATATGGTGCCGCTGCCATTTTTACAGGCGCTGATCACTAGCATTATGACAATATCGTCCACTGCATATAGCCAAGTACCCATTTCACAGACAGGTGGACTAAAGAAAATGTGAATGAAATGCTTTCCCAAGGCACTTACAACCTGACCGTAGTCGGGAATAGGACCCACGACCTTTAGATCTTGAGTCCAACGCCTAAACCGTTCGGCCACAATGCTCCGCATAATAGACAGATATGATCTGTTTGGCCAGCCCACCTCTGTCTGCACATGTTGGTATCCAGCTGGTCCCCTTCTCCACCAGAGATAATTAAAATTCTACAGATGTAGATCATGTATTGATTTTCCGAATGTTGCAAACAAAGCGACTAGCTTTTAAATCTACGAACAGATTATTGTCTCTCTCTCTCTCTCTAAATACATGTTTCACATCGTAAATCGAGTACTTAATTCTGAGCCGGAAAACTCTCTTTTTGTAGCGTGTAGAGAGCTCAAATTAATTCAAATGATGGACAACGATTGCATAGACTATACATCGCCAAATACGGCAGCTACCAGAGAACTGCTCTTGCACACAGTGCGCTATCCTATTCACCAATGAGTGTGTGTAAAGAAGGAGTGTATCAGCTTCTCGACTTTGTTTGCAAATATTTGCAAGGCTTCCTGGGTTCGACCCCTGCCCCTAACAGCTGAAAGAAAGAAAGGATACAAAAATGGTCCAAGCGAAGTAATTATATCGTACCGGATCTGGTGAAATCGTGACCTTAACAGTATGTGCTCGCGATGTAAGGGAAATTTCATACTGGTCCATAAATTTAGAAAGAAATGAAGTGCCCATTTTGAGAGATTGTGTTTTTAACAAGACTTTGGCTTCAAATGCAAGAAAGTACGTGAAACGAGATCCAAGACAAGAGGCAGCGTGGTCGTGCGGTTTGAGAGTCGTACTCAGAAACTGAAGATTTTCGAGTCTAAGGCTTATAATGTGTTTGACTCGCGAGCTGGGCGGTTTACGTTGTAGTGTCCTTGGGAAAGATACTTTATTTCCATTTCCTCACTCGACTCAGGTGTCACCTACCTGGCTCTAAAGCTGGGNGGGGGGGGGGGGGGGAAACCAGAGCGGTGAACTGCTGGCGACCAGCAATGACTTTGTTATGTATTTCATTTGTAATATTATGTATTTACATGTATGATGCGTATTGTTCTATGTGTTTGTGTTATGAATGAGACGTATACCATTATATGATGTTGTAAACAAAATTCCCAACAGGGTAAATAAAGTTGTATTTTCTTTTTCCTTTTCATTTTCAAAATCTCTGTGTGTTCACGCGTATTGGAGTTAATGCAACATTAACAAACAGTAATGGACACACAGTATCTTAAATTGCTAGGGTTGAGGGTAAACGCTGAAAATTGGCTGTCTCAAAGTAGACATGGCTGCCCGAGACTCGAACGTTACACACAGAACAATAATGAAATTGTAATATCTCAGGTATGATGACGGCTTAAGGTAAAACACTGGAAGTTGGTTGCCTAGAAACAGTTTTGACTGTCCCAGTCTCATGCTTCTGTTTGCAGTTTCCTCTTCAGACAAGCAAGTTTCCTTATCATCAATGACTAAATAAATGTAATTTAGGAAGAGTTATGCATATAAATGTTGGGGTTTTTTTTCTGTTTTTTTTATCCTTTTTCATTTATTCATTTATTGATGTGACATTACAATGTATGCGGTTGGCGTTCGCCTAAATAAATAAACTTGAAACTTGCCTCAGATAAGCAAGTTTCCTTATCCATTTACAGCTTATTTTGCAATGTTTTCAGGAAACTACCACGGTACACATGCATGGACAAGAACAACGGGGTTCCCCTTACAGTGATGGCGTCCCATTTGTGACCCAGTGTCCTATTCTGCCTGGACAAACATTTGTGCATATTTTCAAGTAATAATCATAGTAATAATAATAATATTGATAATAATAATGATAATAATAATAAGAAAAAGAAGAAGAAGGTTTAATGGGTGATATCCAAGCTCACACTGTTATAACTTGAATTGGCCTGATGACTCCAGACTTTCTCAACTTAGGCGCTGATCACTGTCCAGCTGCTTATTTTATAGACGGATGGACTGAATAATATATGTGAATGACATGCTTTACCAAATCACTTACAATGCGATTTGGGTCGGGAATCGAAACAGTTCTCGTCTTATAATAATCATTTTCCTGATGTCTTACAGCTTTGTCTATCGCTTTGATGGTGATGGTGATAAATGTGTTTCTGTGACATTTATCTATATTTTCAAACATCTTGCATAGCTTGTCTTTCGTTTATATTCAAAATCATGTCGCAAACATCAATGACCCTTTTAGATGCTATTCAAGGAGGGCACCCATCTATGTTTAGGAAATCGGCAATTTTGCACAAAATATTGTCCCGTTCTCTACACACCCATGTCACTGTTTGTATTTAGGATAGAAAATTTGCGATCACAGTCTTCATTTCCCCGGCTTCATCCCCTTAGCAAGAGAGAATATCTTTATATTTCATCCACTTATAACAGTTTTAGATTGGACGTACACAATTTGGGCTAATAATTTATCATTTTAATTTTAAATGCACAGTTTTCGTTCGGATCAATTTAGGTACAAGATTTGGTATTTGAGAACCGTCTGATTCTTTTTGGTGTATTTTGCCACAGTGCTCATCCGGAGGGAACTTACTTCTACCACTCGCACAGTGGACCACAGATGACCAACGGACTTTATGGACCCTTTATCGTGCATCCCACGTAAGTCTCTGTCTACTGGGGTCAAAAGTGAACTAACATCATGCACATTCACGAATCACCAAAATGCGTATCCAGGAATTAGTCCATGACGAGTGCCTCAAGATCAGAATAAAACGGTAAATAAATAAGAAACTCTCTTACTCGGAGAGCGAGGCAACAGAAGATCTTCAGAGGAAGATACCCCCATCTGACAAGTGCTTCGGCCCTCTGACTTCCTGACACTCTAAAGGGGTTGGGCCACACTTGGGTCATGACTGTCGAGTGTCCTCCTGTTTTGTTTTTTTTTTCCCTCGTGAGGGATTTGAAAAAGTGTGTAAGTCTAAAGCACACTCAGATCATTTCGCGCTATTATGACCCCAGCTATCCAGATCACTCAAGGATTTTCTGAATATCCTGGGGAGCATTATGATGCGGCTGCCATTTACAAGCATTGGTCACTATTATTCTGACTACACCCTTCTGTGCCAGTAGCCACGTGCCCTTTTCGTAGACGGGTGGACTGAGGGATTTGTTAATGAAAATTTCGTGCTTTCCCAAGGCACTTACAAAATCACAGTGGCAAGAATCGCCACCTTGATCTCTAGATTTAGAGTCCAGTGCCGTAACTAGTCGGCTGCTGCCCCACAAAAGAGACGTAATGTCAACGAATATTTGAAAGGGTTCCCTGTGAATTAAATCATCCATGTTGCTTCATTTATTCTACCAAGCTATGTTCTGAGCAGGGAATAGGAAAGAGAGAAAAAGCACGGAAAGACTAGAGGCCATGGAAAATGCATAATGATAATGCATACGACCGGTTCTTGGAAGTGATAGCTGATGGCGCATTAACGTATGGACATTTCCCATTTTCATTTCATTCCTCGTAGTCTCTAAGGCTTCAGTTACGAGGAAAGAGTTTGCAATGACTAATATTGATCAAGCAGTGGTAATAATGTAAACTTTAGCCTGCTTTCTCCAACAGTTCTGACCCGGACGGAAACAGCACTGTGATAGAGAAGAAAGAGCACATTATGGTAGTCCAGGACTGGAATCACGACTGGGACTCCAACATGGTCACCATGAAGATGAGATACGGGCTCTTCAACAAAGGGCAAAAGATTCCAAATACAAATACTTTAGCTGGAATCCATTACAGGTACTGGGGAATTTTAGATTGCTGTTTCATGCTCAATCATCCAGGTTTTGCATCAACAATTTTGCTCTTATGTCACTTAATTTAGGTTTTCAAACCGCGTGACTGTTCTGGCACACTTTGTCTAGAGAGCCGAAAATTCATTCATATTGCTAAAATCCAATATCAGCATGTATTTTAAAGCTATAGTAGACATAGAGACAATATGATATTTTTTGTGAGTTAGATACTTCCCCTTCAAAAAAGGCAACCAGATTGTCCATCCTTTTTTAATTATGACGATTCCTCCTTCGGTACCAAATGTTCCTACTTGTGGTGCGTTTTCTGTTTAGCTGCACACACAGTCGGTGCAGCTATATGGCTTTCAAGAGCAAAGTAATAGTGTGATAATTATTGCAAAGTACTGTTGCTGTCTTTTGAACTTTTACATCTAAACCGTGACCCAGCCACCCGACAAACACTTAGAAAGGCACAACTAACAAAACGCCTTGTGTGAAATGATTGCCTTCTGTGGTTTCTTTGTGACATACTCGATGTCACAAATTCGAGCTTATAATTTTTGGATATAAATATGAGTAAGATTATCAAGACCATCTTCCACCCTAAGAAGTGCGGTTCGACCATGAGGTCAATCAGATGTTTTAATTACAACTTCAGCGAAGTTAAAAATTAAAGCTGTACCAGGTATCAAAGAATGTTCACTATGAAGCAAGCATAACATTTTCTGTCACATAATATGGCCAAAATTTTAAAAAAATGAAATTAAATTTCAGATCCAGTATTTCTTCATTATTCCATGCTTTGCAGGGACCACAGCTCTTGTTTTTAGTATTCCGCATTTTATGTAATTTGGACATGCAGTTTTCCCCTTAATCGTTGTCCTACTATTAAGGCAATATTATAATGTTTGTTCTATATTCCAGAACGAAATTCATCATAATCCCTTGAACCTAATTTTAAGACTTCCTCTTCTATTACTATTCCAGCTCCTTCAGGTTCCAGTCTGGTCTTATCAACGGAAGAGGACGCTACTATGACGAGAATGGCATACACAATGAGGCACCACTCTCAGTATTCGCCGTGGAACAGGGAAAACGATTTAGGTATGACATTGAAAAATTAATTTTACTGACGATTCCAGGACTGTCTGAGCTCATGTTTTACAGAGGCATCAGCAAAGATGGTGTTGGGTACGGGAAGAATGGAAGCTATTATGCCTTTAAAATTTGTCATTGCACGTTATATCATTGTAATTCTTCGTACCCAATGTGGCAAAATCAAAGAACTTCCCAATATAATGCTTGATCTGTGGTTAGAGGCAAGATCAGGAATAGAAAGCACTTAATAATATGAGAGTTTCTACATAATGATAATGTCAAGGGATTGTCCAAAAGATGCCTTATCTTCCCTAATGCTAACCCTAACTGTGCCCCTAAATTTAAACAAAGCTATAAACGAGAAAATCCCTGGATATGGCCATCATAATCTGAGAGTCTACGGAGTAGATCACCAACTCATGCTAAGAAACACGTTCTTTACATTACCCTTTTTAGTATGTATGCTACGTTTCGTGTTCTATACTGAATGCCCAGATAGCTATATTTTGGCAAGATCGCCTCATTTGCTTAAGAACTGTTCAAAAGAAAAAGTCTTGAAATACTATTCTGGGTCTTTTTCTCTTCTTTTTTTCCGGCGTTCCATAACTTTTGACCATGCTAAAGCTCAGTCCAGCCTGGTTGACAAAGAGTGGAGTGCACCACAGACCATTTGGGTCCATACAGTTTGTCGTTCAGCCAGGTTCCATGCAGCCAAATCTCCAACCTTAGTCTGGCGTCTATGTCTCTTTTTCTGATCGTTAAGTTTTCGGCTATCTATACGGACTATGAATTTTAAAATGCCACATACTGTTCCTTACTTTCGTTTTCCCATTGCTGATCGAACAATCAGAAACATACGGCACAGGGAATATTGACGCTGTGTCACTGGCTTCATACCCACAGATTTCGACTCATCAATGCTGGAGATATCTACCCTTTCCGCGTGTCCATCGATGACCATTCTCTGATTGTTGTGGCATCAGATGGTCACGACATCATGCCTGTCACAGTGGAATCTCTGATCATAAACGCGGGGGAAAGGTTCGATTTCCTCTTAGACGCCGATCAGCCTATTGGAAATTACTGGATCAGGAGTCAAACACTGGAGGTGAGTTACCAACCACATATTGGACCAGCAGGGCTTGACTGCCAGGGCTAGCATTCAGCAATGAGCCACTTGACCCGTTCTTTCTTTCTTTCTTTCTTTCTTTCTTTCTTTCTTTCTTTCCGTCATTGTCAGTTATATTGTAAAAGTTCGAAAGACCTATCTTAACAACAAGCCTTCCCTTCAAGCTTGAACTCATTTCGTAAGATTTTGTACGTTGTTTATTCAGGCAGGATACAACCACACAATGGAGGCCATCCTGCATTATGAGGGAGCTGCAGAGAATGAGGAACCCACTTCCAGGGCTAAGACATGTACGCCTATGGATCTTTGCATCGTACTCAACTGCCCATTCTTGCATTATCCGGAAGGGTCAAACACATTCTGCTATAACTTTGATCAGATTCGGTCGTTGAACCCAACTAATATTCAGGTAATAAACTTTATATACTCTTCGAAAGATGTAATTTGATCCTCATAGTTACCACGACAACCACTGCCATCGAAGTCATCATTGGCAGTGTCAATTTCATTTCACTATTATAAAGCACGTATGTCTATTGCAACCATTCACTCACATACTGGAATCTGAATAATTGAATGCAAACATTTCATTTATTGTTATGGTTTATAGTAATCCCCAAGCTTTTCCCATCTTTTCCTTCCTCCTCCTGTTCGTCTTCCACATCATCATCTGATAAATGAAAGTGAAAATATGTGGTTGGCCGGATTTATTTGTGAATAGGTGTGTAAGTTTAACCTGAATAGAAATCCATCTCCGGTTTAAGTACGTGTATCAGTTCTATCATGACATCCTGAAAATGGAGAGGAAGAGTTAGAGGGATTTAGAGAGGCTTTTCTGCGCTTGAACCAAGGGAATGAAGTTATCCGTATTATGATAAACTGAAAAAAAAAAGCAGCATTCCATGCTTGCCAGTTGCCAGTCGAGTGCAGAATTTGCAATCTGGAGTTGGCGCTATCAGGCCAAATTCCTCGATATTCACTGTCATTTTGCTAAAAGAAGAGCTGTATAGATGAGTGTAAATGGGACATGATTTTGCGTGCCCTATATCCAAGCCCCTATCCTCTTCCACGGGAAATAGAAACCTCACCTTGTAATGTTATGATTATCAACTTCTTCCCTAAAAATATTTATGTATGTACAGGTAAAACGTGTATTTCTTATTATGCCACCACCCCTCCACCACTTTTTTATCCCAACAAGGTATCCCCAGATGAAGATGTGACCGAATATTTCATGAATTTTGCCTTCCCTGGAACTCAGGAAACGCCAGGTTCTGTCAATGGAAAATCTTACACAGGTTACACTGTCTCCGGATTAGCGCAGGTAGGTCTTGACTTTCTGACACTCTTGTAAAGCTGACTGAAGGGTTAGTACTTGCAGTATTTATGAAGCATGCAGTTATACATAAATGCTCATACAAACAATTTCGTTTTGATCTTGCACAAGTGGCATGTTCAGATGTCTCAATTCTATCCTGATGAGGGGAAAAACAATCGCTTCAAACGTAAGAAGCTTAGGAATTGTGATCTAAGTGTGCCCTCCATATACTGTTAGGAAATGGCCAAAACATATTACATTTACTTCTTTACAACAGTTTTTTTTGAGGGGGTTGGGGAGGGGGGGAGGCCTTGTATCGTCAAGCTCTTTCCACATTGGCTTAAATTGTTTCTACTACTCTGATCTTCATTTATCAATTTAACTATTAATAAAAAAGTAAAGTTTTCTTTAGTTGTTGTATTCTCAATATTCAAAGCTAAATCGCATCGTCCTTATTACTTTGCCTTTTGGCAACTAGTTCAGAATGCCAGAGTTCTCAGGACTTTAAAGTGACTTAGAGCAAAGTGGAATGGGCATGGCTGTATACACATCTGTCTCAAAATAATGTACTCTAAGTTGTGAGTCAGGATCTAAAATTTTGAACATAAGTTTGTTCTTCAGCCATCAGAGATCATATTGACGTGTTCACGCGATGACTGTGGTGACGATGAAGTCTGTCATTGTCCTTACGCCATCTCCTACAACAACAATGACCTGGTTCAGCTCGTCTTCCTCAACATGGGCAGCGGACAGGGCTGGGACCATCCAGTGCACATGCATGGCCATTCTTTTCAGGTAATGTCGAGGCATAGTTTTCGATATATGTTTAAAACATCTAGGAGTTCGACAAAGATAGTGAAAAGCGGGTAAAGTTAAGTAGTTTTCACCATCTGAATCAAAACATTGTGTTTGCCAAGTTAAATTTTGTCCTGAAATAGAATTATTGCCCAAATGTGTTTTGGTACCCCTATACAATTTTTAAAAATGAGATTAATGCCGCATATATAATATATCTATGGAGAGTTTCAAACAGTTATATTGGTTGGGCAGGATGCTCTTACTTACGAACTTTGCAGAGTGTTACGGAAGCTGATCTTCGCTCCTAATATGCTTATTATCATAGATTTCTTACTCAGGTCAACCGAAGACGTTTTAAATTCTCTGTGGTTGGAGAGATTCCCATAGCAATCATCTTTTTCGCCGAGTAAGCACGACTCTTTCTCGACGCAGTACTGTCCTTTCTCCGGGCAGTACTGTCCTTTCTCCGGGCAGCACTATCCAATCTCAGTGGGGCACCGTCCCTTCTCAAGGTAGTACTGTTCTTTCTCAAGACAGCACTGTCCTCTCTCAATTCTCTCAATGCAATAATGAACATCCTCGGTGCAGTGTTGTCCTTTCTGAATGCAGCTCTCCTCTTTTTTCAATGCAGCACTGTTCTTTCGTACTATCCCCTCCCAATGTAATTCTGTCCTTTGTCAATGCAGTGCTGTCTTTTTCAATGCAATATGGTCCTTTTTCAAGGCAGTATTCTTCTCTGTCAGTGCCATACCGTCCTATTCCAATGCAGCGCTTCTTTTTTTTTTTTTAATACAGCACCATCTGTTCTTAATGCAGTTTTCTGTTCTCTCTCAAGACTCTGTACTCATAATTTCATTGCAGGTGGTAAAAGTGGGCTACCCCACCTACAATAAGACAACAGGTACATTCATGAGACCAAATCAAGACATCGACTGTGGCCATATGTTTTGCAATAATGCCAAATGGGCTAATGCGTCATGGAACCATGGCAACGTACCGGGTATGGAACTTCAGCATGCGCCGGAGAAAGATGATATACTGGTGCCCTCTGGTGGTTATGTAGTCGTTCGCTACAGGGTAAGTATTTCATAGCTGTAGAAAAGTAAGCTCAAAGTTTGTCGTTTGACAGGTGAGCGTCAAGTTACTATGGTTCAGTGCTAAAAATGATGGAGGAATGGCAGTCTGAGTTACAAGACTCTGATCTATGGCTGTGCAAACTTGGATAACAAAGCAATGTTATGATGAACTGGTTACGCTTAAGTAATAAGCAATGGAGGCCGCTCATGTGGAGTTTTGTTAAGTAATGTATAACGAGAAAAATGCACTGGCTTTCATTGTTTTCTTTCTAATTGTTTGAAAGATAGGATTGGGGAGAGGGGGGAGGTAGGAGGGGGACAAAGGGTAGAGAGAAAAAGTATGGCCTTCCAGTTTGTGTTTTAATGTTATTATTTCTTTCGACAATAATGTTATTATTTCTTTTGATAATAATGTTATTATATCTTTCGACAATTATGTTATTATTTCTTTCGACAATATATGTTATTATTTCTTTCGACAATATATGTTATTATTTCTTTCGACAATTATGTCATTACTTCTTTCGACAATATATGTTATTATTTCTTTCGACAATATAATTATGTTATTATATCTTTCGACAATATATGTTATTATTTCTTTCGATAATATATGTTATTATTTCTTTCGACAAGTATGTTATTATTTCTTTCGACAATACTATGTTATTATTTCTTTCGACAATATTATGTTATTATTTCTTTCGACAATATTCAAAATTACAGATTTTTTGAGGATCTCTTGCAACATCTACTCGTACATCTACTACTGCAGTGTTCGATCCGGTTGGAATATATGTACTGTGCCTTCGTCGACTGCTAGCTCAAGAGGAAAGCAGAATCTCATGAAATTATAGAAAATTGTAGACAGACCTTTATTTCACTAAAGAGAATTATTAATAGTACTATCATCTTTTCGTCATTATACGTATTATTGTCAAGCTCACTGTCGTCCTTTTATTATATTATGTTTAGGCTGATAATCCTGGCCTCTGGATCATCCACTGTCACCTGGAGCTTCACTTAACTGACGGCATGGCTGCACTCTTGAATGAGTCTTTTCCTCAGTGGCCAACACCCCCACCAGACTTCCCGACATGCCACAACTTTTATGGTAATAATTAATGGTGAACTCTTGGGAAGGAAAATGCTGTGAATCAATGCACTGTTGTAAGTTTCAGGCACCTATTGATAAGTCAAAGCACTGGCTGTGTCCAATTCTATTTAAAATTCCCCTTTTTGTTGGGCCCAGCCAGCCAATATCCAGGTGTTCAAATATTATGAAAAAAAGCTCTACCTGGATAAAGCATCCAATTTCAAAGTTTCAGGTGTAATTTGAGCCTCATAAATATAAAAATAAATTATATTAGGCTTATATATTAATATGCGGTCAAAACCAGCCTAATGAAAAACTGGGGACCAAGTCAGAAGAGAGGTGACTATTTTTGAAAGCGATTTCTGAAATTTTTTTGGGGTTTCCCCTTAAAAGATAGAACAATGAAAGTCTTTTAACTCCATGGGAGAATAATGCCGAAATCAGCAGAATTGTAGAATAACACAGTTCATTAATAGGGCAGAAAGAACAAAAAGCAATAGGTGGCAGTAACCATTGTCCAATGGACAGAGGCGAATAAAATTTTTTAAAAAAAGGTGCCAAACAAAGTGTAAATGCGTTTTGAAATAATCTAGTGTGTGATGTATGCAAGGGCAATAGTAGATCTCCTCCTCTGTCAGTTATCTACTTCAGCAGGTTTCTCGCTCTGTGTACCTATCCAAATTACTGGTCCATAACTATTCTAGTTCTCTCTTTGGGTTACTTTACTTTGTTTACCATTTAGTTTTCCAGTTGTTGCTGAAGCTGTCTTCTTCTCTTCTCCTGATTACATATCCAGTGAGGTTTGTTTGTCTTCTCCTTACCACTAGTGTTTATTTTTTCTTTCATAATTGGCTTCCTTCAGTTTCTGTTCATTTGTATCCTTAACTGTGTAAGATATCGTAAGCATTCTCTTAAAGAAGCTTGTTAAAACTGGCTTCCAATTTTTAATAATTATCGGCCTTAATGAGTTCAATGTTTAAAGAGCTTGTAACATGATTAAAGATATTAAAATCAGAAAGTTCGGGGCCCTCCTACGGCTGAATCGATTCATGCATTAACACATCTGACAAGCCTTTCTCCTCCTCTCCTCTCGCTATCAGTACACATACCGTGAGTTATTAGAGGCTATGATCAAAACACTACATGTTTCCATTTTAGCATCGAACCTGCTCGGTCCGTACCTTTAAACACAGTTCTCTAATACTCAGGACTGTACAGGTTATGTATAAAGCCCGTCACGACCACAAACTTAATGTGATTTTAGGTTTACACGGGTCGACTCTGTATATGTATTTATACTTTTTAAATGGATTGATAAGTCATTAATACATCGCCTCGGAACAATGGTCGTGTATCTGCATTTTACCATAATTTTGCTGGGTTTTTTTTTTTTAAAGTTTCACGATTCCATGTTCTTTTTACACGTGTACTTTGTGTTAAAATATAATAGCTGTATGCCGAATAGTTTCGCGGTTGCAGATTGTGGATTCAGTATACAAGAGACAATGCTTTGAAAAAAAAAAATCAGTTTTTACGCTTCTTGTAAAATTTGATAGTTGTTGCTTACAAGATGTGTGGATGTTTGCACCAAGGCGACGGTTTAGTGAAAAGGCTAACTGGACAGGTGTAGACCTCAATGAAATAAGCTGAAAAAAAAAAAAGTTATTTGCCGAAACGATCAATCAGCCAATCAAAAAAATCAACCAACCAGTAGGTACCTATTTACAGTGAGACCTTAGGACGTCCAACCTTACGTACTAACTCAAAATATCGAACTGTTTATTGCTGATCCCCAGTACCGTAAATTCTATTCTATTCTATAGTTTACTGATACATCTTATATACTCGGAATTATGGACTGGATTCCCGGGATCTGAGTTCCATGCACAGTTTTGTCTAACTCTGGCGCTGGCGGTCACTACGGGAAACTGCGAAAATATCACTGATGTTTCCCGTAGTTAGCGTACAAAGTTATACAGCATTGCCCAAATGGTCTTAAGGGTTTTGCTGTATTTACTGGTCCTACTACTAACGTCTCAGTCATAGGCAGATAACCTAGCTCATTTCAATGAGTTGTTTTTTTTGCGGAAAGTAAAAAAGAATGTTTTAGTTTTGCCGTTATAAGCTGAGCTTGGCAATTTTACTACCAAAAAGACAAGGAGCTTTGTTAGGCGGGTGCGGCTGAAATCTCATGAGTTGAGCGAAATGTCTTGGCGCTATGTTTTTACCAATGACATTGTGAGTTACATTGTTTGTAACATTAACTTTGATTTCTGTCTTGGGGTGGGGCAAACACAAATATATCCCAGTTGGCATCTCTGAATGAAGCGATCTGCCAGCGACTCTTGTTTTTCTTTCTTTTTTTTTTTTCTGTTTCTTTTAGATTCTCAGAGCTTTTCAAGACAGCTTCAACAAAATGGACCAAGATGATCACCCTGAGTTTTTATCTTAACTGCATGCCATAACAGCATTTAACTTGTTTGTGTTTGAAAATGTGTGCTTTCAGTGTACTGAGATTACTTTTGAGATGGTTTTTGTGTCCTGTAACAGGATAAATCATCATTTTTTCCCACTGAACAATTGCCATACTAGTTTTATTCCTTGAGATTAATGTTAAATCAATAAATTTGTACTTTTTTCCTCCAGATGAATGTTAGATCAATAAAAACTAGCCAGCAGACCACCACCTTTCAGAAATGGTCGCAGTACACATTAGATTGTAGGTTTGTCGATTGTAGACCAGATTAGACCAGATTTTGAAATTCTAAAACTTGGTCAAACCAGGATACTGTTCAGGTAATCATAAACTATACAACTTCAAAACACGCCATGCCTGGAGAGAAGTTTATACATGTATAACGGATATGTTTGGATACCTCTAGCATTATGGTATGATTTTCAACACATTGCAAGCTGCTTAGCACGTCTGTGATCTTCCAAGCCATATGAAAATATGACAAGTGTATTACATATATGTTATAAAAGCAGGGTTGATTTATTATGTGTCTGTATGCATTCCTGTTAGTAATAAGATGTGATACACTTTATGGCACTTGACCAGCTAATTCCTAACAAGGTGAATGAAAGTGCTGTTTATCTGAATCATGTATTGTATTACGAACAGCAGTGGCTGTATGCGTAGACATGATTAATCCTGGCTTCCAGTGTTATTCTCTGATTTTTGTGGGTGCCTCACATTTAAAATGAGTGTCCAAGTAATTTTTTTTTTATTACTGCTTACTCCCTACTAGAAGTTCAAAAGGGTGTGTTACTGTGAGCCATCTAGGAGCTTAAATAAAGCAGAGGAGCAACGTGGCTAATGCTTAGTCGATTCCGCTTAATAGCAAGAAAAAAGTTGCGATTAAACTAACTGTAGCTATTATCCAGTGATTTCTGTGTAGACATACATTGTCTGTTGTTGTTATTTTTATTACTGGAATTAAGTGATTGTTGCTATTAAAGAGATTACGATTAAGCGCAGTCGACTACACAACCATGTTTCATGGACTGAAGAGATACAAGGATTATACTATAGTTTGTTCGGGCTGACCTATGAGAGAGGAGTCTTTCTACATAAGGTAAAAATCGCGCCTGGCTCCAGGAAAGGGAGAGGGGAGGCAGCTGCCAATGTGAATAACCATATGGGGAGGGCCATATTCACAATGGAGTACATGTTTCATCATTTATGTACATGTAGGCTATGCTTTAAAAGAAAAAAAAGGACTCTAGGGTCAATAGTAAGTTCGCAATCATTCTTTACACCTTTGCCTTGCTTTATTTGTCCCTCGTACTAGCTTCAAGCACTCCTAAAACAGACCACATATTATATAGATAGATCCGTATCAAAGTTATCACTTATTACTAGAAAGTTCCCTTTTCGCCTATTGCAGGTGCTTTGTTATTATTGGACATGCTCATGTGATATTACTTGTTAGCTGCGTCTGTGATGTTGTTGTTAAGAACACTTTGACCAATGATAATCAGATAAGTCTCCTGTTGTCATTTCACCCTCTACTACAACTCTTGTACCGTTCAAAACTTAAAACAAAAATAACTGTCTCTCAATTCTCCGTGACTTCTTTTAACTTCAGTCTTGTATCTACACTTATGTTCAGTTTTCTGTCGAATTCTATCCAATCCAGTAAACTCCGTTTAATTGCAAAGTCATTGGTTTAAAAAAAAATGCAGTAAAAAGGATTGTGGTTTTATGTCTTTTTACATTATCTAGAAAATACAATATTGTTACCTGAAAACATGTAGCAATTACATGGAGTCTATTGTTGGACTATAGGTTTCGCTGTCACTGACACGGTTAGGGTTGTGCTTCGTTTATTTCAGATGTTGTATAATTTTGAATAAAGACAAAAGCGAAATTGTTGCATTGCTTCTCTCTCATGCCATAATAAATGAAATATAACACAGCTTTCAAAAGTGTGCTTGTTGTTCTCTAGTTCTGTTAATAAATACATGTACGTGTCCCATTTTTTGTGTGTCTGGAACAGCATGTTGCTGGAGTAGGCCTGTTCATCCAATTTTACGACCACAACTCCTACTGTTACAGCTGTTATTACTACATTGCAGTCATTAAGATCGCCTAGTAAGGGTACTACGAGTACTTCTATTGCTGACTCTGGGATTATGACCATAATTCGTCGCTGGTATGGCATAGGGGCGCATAGACCAAAATATGGGTTTTTACATTTTTACATCTTTGTGATGTAAATTGTGAGATCTTTATTGTGTATAAATGGTTTTGCAAAAAAAAAAAGTAGTTTTATAGTTACAGCAATTATGTAAAGGACGTATCCCGTCCTCCCGTCATCTCGTGGTATGGCATAGGGGCGCAAGTCTGATGCGCCCTTATGCTATACCAAGTTGTACACCTGGCTCGAGGCGTCATACAGCCGTTTATCTCCGATTAATCCAGCTGCGCTCGGGGGAGGGTGTCTTTGTTGGTTCTTGCCTATTGTTTTCTTCGCACAGCAGCCTGCTTGTGAAGTCGGATTAGCTAACCGTACATTAACTTCAAAAGGAGCAGATAACTTTAAAGTCCCATGCCATTGTATGAATGTCAGTGTGAGAACAGGAGCGTGAGAACATTTAATACCATATTGGTGCTTGAGCTAAATAAATTATTGTTATTGTTGCCAACTGTATTACCGACGCCAAAAAAAAAATAAAAATGCGATACATGTATGAAATCGGATTAGTGTTGAAAACTGGCAACTGTGTTGTTATTTTGAGTATTGCAATCCCCATCCTGATGACCGTATTTAATTGTCATGATAATTACTTTGAGATCAAGAGCACTGGGACACTTTGGCGAGTGAAGGCAAAGGAGCTGCCATATAAACTCGGAAATGTTCTGGTGTTATGCTGTCTCAGTTACTCCTCCGAGCCTTAAACATGGACTACCGAAATTTCAATAGAAGAAGACGCATGGTAGAGTTAGCCAAATCTGTTGTTAATGAAAGTACACAAAGTAGAAGACCCGAAGAGAATGCTAGCCAAGCTTTAAATGCACCATCTAAAACTTTTGGTGAAACCTGACAATCAACAAACCGAGAATACTCCCGAAGATTTACTGGAGGTTTCACTCATCAGTGATTTAGACATTTCCATCACGTCAGCGGCGAATGAACTTCTCAATGCCAGCATCATGTCTGTCAGCAAGATCGTACTAGAGGTTATACAGACTGAACGACCGTCAGATGTAACTAATTTAGTCTCTGAGTCACCCACTGTACACCAGGCAGCACCAGACAATCCCCAGCATCTGCCTGAACATAAAGCGTCCCAAAGACAACAAGTGAAATAAAACCGACAATAATGCTTTGTGTGGCGAAAGTCATAATGAAGATTACGAGGATGGTGATTATGATCGTATCTCTTGCCAATCTTTTGAACTGGAAAGCGGCAATAATGATACAAACTTAAAAGAATAATATATAATACAGCAGTACCGACAAGGATGAGTATGCTGATCCTGATGATGACATAGAGGTTATGATAAATATGCATAAAAGGCGATGGTTGTCACTGCAAATCCATTGCATTGAAGAGTACTTTAAATGATAAAACGTAATCATAAATGCATGATACAGACAACTTTGCTAACTTCAATGCTGAAGATGTGGTCAAAGTGAGAGAGATTCAATGCATTCTGTTGTGGAAGCTGCTTATAAGAGAATTGAAAGTATTTTGGTGCCCTCTGAACTGGTCGGCATAATTAATTCTGCAGCACGCAAGAAACCATAATATTGTGAATGAAATTCACACTAATTATATCATAGACTGGAAGGCCACTTCTGGTGCATCTGGGGTTTTGCGGATTAGAAAATCAGATGAGGATCTGCCAATATCCTGGCCCGATTTCATGCAAATAAAGATCAGAAAGAACACTCTGGATAAAATCGAATTCAAGACCTCCCACTTGCAGGAATCCTTCGGCACAATTACCTTGCCGCAGGGAAGGAAACCCGAGGTCACACCAATTTTATTGGAGGAATGGACCTACCCCAGTTATAAGCAATCCAGATCATAAAAGATTCTACCTGTCTTTACCTCATTGTCACTGTTATAACTCTGTTATCATTTCAAGTCTTAAAATAATATGTCTTTAATGTCTTAACGATTGTTGCCACTTTACAGAGCAACACATCATCATCGTCATCATCATCATCATCATCACCACCATTACCATCTTCAGCATTGAAGTTAGCATCGTTGTCTGTATCATACATTTATGATTACGGTCTATCATTTAAAGTATTCACTATTGCACTCTTCAATGCAATGGATTTGCAATGACAACCATCGCTTTTTATGTATATTTATCATAACCGCTATGTCATCATCAGGATCACCAGACTCATCCGTGTCGGTACTGCTGTATTTTATATTATTCTTTTAAGTTTGTATCATTATTGCCGCTTTCCAGTTCAAAGGATTAGCAAGAGATACGATCATAATCACCATCCTCGTAATCTTCATTATGACTTTCGCCACACAAAGCATTATTGTCGGTTTTATTTCACTTGTTGCACTAATAATATTGTGCCAGGAACCAGCATGGCCTTTTCACAGAAGCGCTATATATCTGGTAATATCATCGATTACATTGTCTTGTTGTTGTGTTCTTCAGTAAAACTGCATCTCTATGCCTTTTTACAGACCAGCGTTTTATAAGAAAAGTGTAATAACTAATGTAATCATCACAGCATTCATCGTCAATATCACCATCAATTGTGATTTGTTGTCATTGTCATTGTGTCATTATGTCTTATTTATTTATTTTCATGTCATCTTACTTGTTATCGCCTTAGTTATCATCGCATTTTAATAATTAGTTCTTAAATTACTGTCACACCTTTATTATAATGGCATGCAGATTCTGTTTTTAATTAATACAGTTGGTTTATTCTTGTAAACTTCATGTTCCGACCTTCCCTTATGCTTCAAATGCGAGATCTGTGTTCTTTCCTTCTTTTTCTTGCTTTCGAGGTTGGTTGTGTATTGTAAGTTGAATTCAGAATACATTCTGTCCATATTTTACTATTATTCTTTCCACTGCGTATGGGCGTAACTTGCGAATAGAGCCCATTCGTGGCATGTCATTGGGGCGCATCGGGCCGTCACGGGGCGCATCGGGACATTCATGTCAGAACGTGGTATGGCATAGGGGCGCATCCTATCTACAGGCTTATATACTAATAAAATCACAAAAACAAGATAGCAGTATAACAGTTAAACTGCCACAGACACCACAACAGCAAAAACTATTCGGATCGAGCCAGAAATAAGTGAGCTACCAGAATTTTAAGACTCCCAAATTTTCAAAGCGCTGTAGCTCAAAACTAGGTTTTGCCCGATGTGCCCCTATGCCGTACAGTCATCACACCTAAAGACGTTTCATTACGAATTAATACATTCAAAGGATGTCTTGTAATGCATCTGTTACAAGAAGTATGGAAGCTGGAAAGTCAAATTAGATACGTAGGCCTATATGAAACACAACAAATGCCCCGAGTCTACAGTATTAAGAAAATGAGCTCTGGACGTTACAAGAGACAGCCGTCCTGTAGCGGTTCTCATTTTTGTTTGTTTGTTTTATCTATTCCCTTCATTCTTTCGTGAAAAAGTGTTCTGTGCTCTGAAAGTGTCCCTCTCTGTTTCAGCACTTCGCAGCCCTCTTACCAGCTTCCTTGCAGCCCTCTCTCATCCACCGCGTCGCTTCCCTGTGGTCATATCATTATGAAGATGCCAATGTTTTTTTCACTGTTGGCTATATTAGGTTTTACACCTCTCATTAACTTATCCTGGGGTGCCGTGTCAAAATACTTTTCAAACATGTTATTTAGCTCTTCCTCCAAATTTTGACACAAGAAAAATGCACCTGAACCAGTTAGCTTTTGAGAACTTAGGCAGTGAAGCAGACAACCTAATATTTTCACTCAGTTAACAGGGTAACCTTACCCACCTAGCAACAACCACAAATTTATACTTGAGTGACTAAACGTCACCTATTCTGAGTCTACACATGTATTTGCACATATCTAAGCCTTTGAAATTAAAATCCAACCCCTTACCCCCCTCCCCGTGGCCAGGTTTGTGATTTTATAGCGACTATTTAAAATTGCATATTTTTATGCCAGGTGCTATTGGCATCTTCATACCTTCAGTAGCTGATTTCAAAAAAATTGAAAGCGGTTTTGAAGGATTAAATCATGACCCATCAGGGTGTCAGCATAGTCTGGTCAGAGATAATACATTTAATAAGAGCATTAAAAAACAGGGTCTATTTCGGAGAATTGGATTTGACTTTAATAGAGATAGAGCCTGTAGGCAATGAGAGGTTGTCGTGCTGAAGGTATCCTGTATGAGAACCGTTGTCACAGCATCAGGTCATCCTGGGCAAATAAGGGACAAGGAAAGGTTACCATGTCCCTTCAGGCATACGTCATACGTACGTCCCCGCCTCAGGTAGGTGAAAAACAACCTCGTTAAATTGTTTGATCGTGCATTTAGGGTGATAGTGAGGATTGGGTAATTTTAAAGCCATTTTCGGATATTAGGATACTAATAGGTTTTGAAGGTACCGGTCATAGTGCTGTCCAGTTCCTTAACGACAGAGATGTGTCGTGGAAAGTTTTATTACCGTACATATTAAGATAAACGAGATCACCCGTGCCTTTCAGTGAAGTGCGCTGCTATTCTGCCGAGGGAGACTGTAGTGTTATAATGAGAATTAGTTGAAAAGGGCAGGAATGCACACAAAAAGAAACGCAAATATAGTAATGTATATGTTCTTACATCCCATGCTGATATACACAATAATTTTTTTTTAAACCCTAGGTGATTATTATAATGCTTTTGCATGGATATTCTCGTTATAAACCACTGAGTGTAAATACTTCTTACTATATGATTTGAATATTTGCAATAATAGCACTTATTTTTGTGTGATAATAACTGTAACGTTTATAAGCTCAGATATCTTTCGTAATAAAAGCCCAGATTCATCTATAACCTTAAAATTTCAATTCTTGATATTACGATTGTTCACCTTCTAAACATCTAGTATCGTTTATTTAAGTACCCAGTTTTAACAAATACTTTATTGGGCATAATATCAGTGATCCTGAACAAGTCATGAAGAAATGGTTGTAGACGAAATGTAGATTATTTTTAATGATTTAATGAGATATTTTTTTAAAAACAGTTTTGTATAGATTCTGGACGAAACCGTATTTAATTTCATTGTATTACTGATTCATATTCTTAAAGTTTACATATAACCTACCACTACGTCTCCCATTAACTACAATAATTCACTGGGGGAGAATGGGAGAAAGAAAGGCAAGGAGGCCAGGGTGAGATTTGTAAAGGTTCTGAGAATGTACACTATTTTACAGTGTAAATACGGTATGTGGGTAGGTCTCATTAGTTTATTCAGTAAGCAGTGACTAACGGTCATCGTCTTCCAGCTTGATAAGCGAAGCACTGACCACCATTAAGATACACGCCTATCCGGGGTGGGGTCACCCTATTTAAACGTTGTTCTCACAGGAGTAACTTCGTCCCTCGACCATTTCGTCACATTAATATCACCTTCTCCCGGTAACGGTCTAGCCTGGTCACACAGGAGAACATTTATTGTTCTAGGCACCATTTTTTCTTATATCACTTGGAACTCAGAACTCATCTTTCAATATGAAGGCCATCGCAGTTTTTGCTGTCTTAATAGGATTAACATTTGGTGCTCCTGGCAGGGGTAAGTTTTTTTTTTTTTTTGTGATTATCCTATTTTATTTACTCAATTCTCTTTTTCAACAAGTTTCTATTATTTGTCAGTGTGTTGCTCTTTCTATGCACACCTCATCTCTTAACATCTTTTTCTCTCTCCATTCCGAGCCATTCCTCATCTCTTTTTTTACTATTATATGTCTTATGATTGGACCTAGTTCTACCTAATATGTTGCCTCCATTATCCCAAGGAAGAAATAACTGATAATGGTGCAGACAGCCTGAAATATAGATGATTCCGACTCATTATAGCATAAAGATTGTTTATTTGAACTTGCCAATCATTTATGACTAAGCGGATGAACATATTATCTGGACTTGGTCCAGATAATATAGTAACTATAAACTGTGTTATGCTCTAATATTTGCATATGATTTGAATAAAGGTATAAATTGTTGAACTTTTATGTAATTTTCTTACCTTAACTGATATTCTTAAAGCTTTTGTCTTACGTTTATATTCTCCACAGAGAAGCGTCAAATAAATTGTATTGGTAAGTATGACTAGCTTTGTATACTTTCATATATTATTACTCACAGGCATACAACAAATAAAATGAATTAATTGACTGTGTACGGCGTGTGCATATGTGCATGAGCGCCAGGGCAAGATGTAGTGTGACAGAGCGACTATAAGTTAACGTGTTGAGGGTTAATTTCATTTTAAACATATATCGTAATGCCGAAAATGAAATAGGGCCTTTGCAGTTTCTGATGTGAAATGAAATTGTAAAGTACCTTATTATAAGCTACACAGTAAGATATTTCCTAAAAATATCATCTTTTAAACTTGATACATTCTTTGGTAAATAATTAAATTGTTTATTTTTTTGAGTTCTTTCCCTTCACAGACACTTTCACAAAATGTTGTAATGTTCCTTCCATTCACATACACTTTCACAAATGTTGTAATGTTCCTTCCCTTCACAGACACTTTCACAAATGTTGTAATGTTCCTTCTCTTCACAGACACTTTCACAAATGTTGTAATGTTCCTTCCCTTCACAGACACTTTCACAAATGTTGTAATGTTCCTTCCCTTCACAGACACTTTCACAAAATGTTGTAATGTTCCTTTCATTCACAGACACTTTCACAAATGTTGTAATGTTCCTTTCATTCTTAGTCACTTCCACAAATGTTGTAATGTTCCTTCTCTTCACAGACACTTTCACAAATGTTGTTATATTCTTTCCCTTCACAGACACTTTCACAAATGTTGTTTCCCCTTGCGTAAACAACCCCACCAACAGAGTTTACTTCCCTCATCCCACTGACAACACGAAGTTCTTACAATGTGACATCTACAACAGAATGTACGTCATCCAGTGCCCAGTTGGCGAAGGTAATGTAAGGCCTTAACTCTTATGTCATCAGGCTATAGCTGTAGAGAATCATATCAGTTTATCAAAGTTTTCAATGCCTTGATGCAGTTATTGGGAAAAACATACAATGACACATGTTTTAGTTCTCTGAGTTAACTTTAATTAGTGATTGGTTAATAGTCCAAAAGCGTAAACAGGTGTTGGGAAACACAGCTGTCAGGACACAATTTTAATTCTATGAGAAAATGTGAAGCAGTAGACTAATTGGTTTTCGCCTCAAAAGTGTACACAATTTACTTTCCTCAATCCCCAAAGTGATTTTCATTAGAAAATGATGTTCGTGATGTATGATCTTATGCTGAAAAGCGTTTAGGTGTCCATGTGATAATTTAGAAAAACTCGAACAAGATACAAAGTAATAAATACCAAAACATTGCAAGTAAAGTGTTCATTGAAAGTCATGACTAAATACAAAATAAGACTGTCTCAAATGTTCACGGCTGATCCTTGACATAGAGGAAGGAGCATATGCATTGTTGACACTTGAAGAAAATGTCTCACAGAACATGATATCCAAGCAAGATTCTTGACATTTTGCTTGTGGAGTATGACCCGAGCAAATGGCCACGCATTTAAATCTGAGGTAAAGTTAAGTAGGTTGAAGGTCAAAGTGCATAATGGGGAGAACACACTGACTGCGACTGGTCCTTGAAGAGGAAAACCAACGGGGCTTACTAAGGTGAAGGGAAGTCTAGTCTAAACGTATCAAGAACCCTGTCACTTGTTGAATCGTGGAGAATTCTAAGATACTTAATAGGGCAATCATGCGTTCTGTGCAATTAGATCTTGGAGTTTAATAATACAGCTTATCATCATGCTATATCACAATTGCTGAAGTCATTAATTTGAGGTTTTGAGAAATTAAACTCTCAACCTTTGCTCGAAGTAAAACAGTGAGGCAGGCGTAGTTTAGCTTGTAAAACTGGAATATAATACGGAGTCAGATCTCTACATTTTTGAAGTATGAAAAAGAAGGTAAATGGAAGATCACAGTAATATAAACGATTTAAATCTCCCCCCCCTCCCCACGCCCACCAAAAATAAAGATTTGAGCGACTGTGGAATTAGCGTGGCGATATTATGATTTATGTTTACAGTTTATGATGCCTCTTTGACCGCTTGCCGCCCCGCCGGTAATGTGGTAACTGCCGCACCCGTCGTGACACAGGCGCCCATCATAATCACTCAGGTAGGTATGGCAATAGTAATTATAACGAACGTCTGTGTTCTTGTGGTAAAAGTAGTGGTAGTAGTAGCGGTGGTGGTGGTGGTAGTAGTAGTAGTAGTAGTAGTAGTAGTAGTGGTGGTGGTAGTAATAGTAGTATAGTAGCAATAATAATAATGCGGTTTATAAGTCTCGTATCCAGGCTAATGCCTGCTCACGCGACTTCACACTATCATTATCACAGAAGGCCAGATCATCCTTGGACATTCTCGACTCTCTGGAAGAAGGCGCTGATCACTAGCATTCTGACAATATCTTTCACTGTCTATAGCCATTTTACTAAGTGGTGGACGAGGTAAATGTGAATGAAATGCTTTCCCAAGACACTTACAACACCACTGATCTTGGGTCCAACGCAGCAATCATTCAGCCACGCTGCTAATGAGTGTAGTAGTAATAGTAGTAGTAGTAGTAGTAAGAGTAATGTAGAATCATCAACAATCATCATCATCAGCAGCAGCACCAGCAGCAGCAGCAGCAACAGCAGCAGCAACAACAGCAACAGCAGCAGCAGGTGTAGCTAAAAACAGAGATAGTTATAGTGGTAGTAATAGCATCTGTAATAGCATTTGTAGTAGGATGCAATGTCTTCAGTGATGCAGTTTTCAGTGACTGTGGTTGTCCGGTGGTGCGGTAATGATGATGGTGGTCCTATATAAACAGTTGTACTTTGTCGTGTTGACACCATTAATAATTAAGAGCTTGAGCATTAACAATGGAATCTCTCACCACCGTAAGAATTACATTAACTCTGCATGTTTGAACGCTACTAAGGGTGCATTCAGCACCGATGCACTTAAGTAATTCTTACAATGATAAGAGATCCCATTGTCAATGCGCAAGCTCTCAAATAGAGAAAAACCTTCGTGTGAATGGTTTCATAGGCAGTGTTAGCAGTTTTAAAAAGCAATGCTCTAGTTAGTAATGGTATTGGTAGTAGCGGTGATGATGAATATAGCGCTGCTTCTGATGATGATGGTGTTGTAAGGCTAAGGACGGATAAAGTGATTGTTTTAGCAGTGGTATGAGCAACAGAATCTTTACTCCCATCACTAGACAGCCACTGCACTACATAATTATATTTTCCCAGACAAGCTCATTGCATTGTTGACCTGCTGATGTTTGGCTATTCCTCTGATTTCTTAGGCCCCACCTGTGAGCAGCAATCCGTGTACAGCAGCCGCCATCTCTCGCGGTCAGCTCTACTTTGCCATCGCTGGAGACAACACCAAGTAGGTTTCTTCAAGTACCAAGTGCTGGCGCAGGCAGTTTAGGACCTCCATTTCTCTCTCCGTTGTGCCTAACATTTCTCCAATCTTTTGTGTCCCCTACTAATTTTCTAGTCCATCCACAATCTTATATCTTTGTCTTCGATGCCCTGATATGCTTTATTTACCAGTTTGGTTTTCCAGTTGCTCCCAAAGTTTCCATTTGTTGTCTTGTCATTACATGATCTGTGATTTTTGTTTGTCTTCTCCTCATCACGGCTCTAGTCAACTGCCTTCAATGATTTGCTCTCCTCAAGATCTGTGCATTTGTTCCCTTTTCAAAGTCGGTAAAAAGTTATCTAACATTATAGATAACTGGGTCGGGAATTTGAACTGTTTGGAGTGCGGGAAGGGCTAAGGGTAGAGAGGAGATTAGATTAGAGCTATTCCCTGTCCAGGCTAAATCACTGGGAAGAGTTTGATAAAAGGTTCATAGAAAGTTCCTGTCAAACTTTTAGGCAATGCTGTACCATACCGTAATGCTTTCAGTATTAATAAAGGTGAAGCCTGACAATATATCTGGTTCAGGAATTGTGCATAGACAATTACACTGACTCTTAACTGAGTCTAAATTTCCAGTTTTCTACGAACAAAGTTTATTGTCGGACCATACACATATTTCCCATTATTCTTAATTGCTTGACAAAAGAAATAGCTGAATATGCTACTAGAACCTTAACCCGTTGGTTATCCGACCAAAATTGACTGAGCTGCACTGCAGCTGTGACTACGCGAATCCCTCTCTACCCCCATGTAATGTCCACACAAAAAGCTTTAGCCATTCTTTTGCCGTTGATGCTAACTGGAGTGAATGATTAACTGGAACAATGAGGTTGCATCATGCAGTTACAGCGTAACCCGATCCGTTTTGGTCTAGGCCAAGCCAATAAAGTGCTTGATTATAATAATAAATGTATGACGTAGAATATAAGTGTATCTGACTTAAGGGTGGAAATATGAAAGAAACATAAAGTATGGTTTGCTTACTGGAGCGCAGTGCCAAACGCCAGATGCAATGTAAGTTCTATAGACTCTTTCCTTAGACATAGAATAATAATGAAATATTTTCTCCAGATTTATTGAGTGCGATCTGGCAGGCAACCCATCAGTTCTCCAGTGCCCAACAAGTCTTCTGTGGGACCAAGGCATGCTTTCATGTGTCTACCCCATCAATGCAGGTATATTAGTGTATTTTGTTTGATCTCTTATTAGGTTAAACATCTTGACTGAATGAAATGTCTGAACCTCTACCTATTGCGTAATCATACTACTGGATTGTTGGGGCACCACTGAGTTCTGATGGCTGTTCTCCAATCTTCTTTGGCTGCTGCCTGGAAGTCACTGATGTCCTGTCTTGTCCATTTCTTGATGCTGTCTGCCCATTTCTTCCTCTGTCCATGTCTCTACCCCCCAC
>JAWQUT010000004.1:4524795-4535284 GCA_033807755.1 Ellobium chinense
CTTGGCGAGGCCTTCTGATTAAGTGATACGCTCCTATGCATTTTAACTTAAGTTTCTTGATGATTGTGAAAAGATATAAATGACACATATTATTTGTATAACTTACTACAAAACAATATACGAGTATTTGACCTGGTTTACAGGAATTGGTCATTCTCTTTAAGAACATCATCTTAACGGGCATAATTTCCCACGTCTTCACATCCGTTATAAAATACGTCTTAAATACTACTATGCATATTAGAGATTCTTCACTCGATTTGAGTATTTTTAAAAACATTACCTATATGAGGGGGGAAGTTGCAATAGAGACTGAGTGCACGGCTCCAGTATGTATTCATTTAATATGATCAACTGACTTTCCGTTCTGTATTTCACAGATACAGTACACGTCAAGGAGAAACTGTCCCATAAAATCATTAAATCAGCGTCTTCTGTGTTACAATCTTTTGTAATGATCCTTAAGCACATATTCAATCTATCCTTACTCTGGCTTTTCAGGTGGAGCCGCCCCTGTGAACCCATCAACCGTCCCAGCAACTCTGTCCAATCCATGCACAGAACAGGCAATCAAGAGGTACATCACCATCGGCTCTCAACATTACTTACTTAACCTTCCTTATCCTTCTAGTAAACCTGTTTGTGTCCTCAGGGGCGTCGAAGAGAGTTAGAAGTAAACCTAACGGCCCCAATGACGGAAATTTAATGCCTTTGTGTATTCAAAGTTCACTAAGAGTTTTGACCTAGGTTTTTCATGGGTGTCCTCTTGGTTTGAGCATGGGATGTTGGGTCTCTTGAAGGCAGAGGAGCAGTAAATCTAGAAAGGGACATACCGACAATGAAATACATGGTCATCGCGTTCGCCAAAGAAAGCATAAAGCATAGAGGGCACATACTCTCTCCTCTTCCCTTCCCTACACCTAAAATAAGTCCAGAGACAAATTTTGGGGGTAAAAGAGCACATTTTCTCTAGAATGCCCAGGAGTTACTAGACTGAGTGATGAGTATACTTGATGTAAGCTAAAGTCAAAACATGAGACCAAAGAACAGAACGATCATGACAATGTGTCTTTTCTTTGGTTACAGCGGCAGATTTTTCTTCCCTCATCCTGACCCTACGAAGTTCATTCAGTGTGATCTTTGGGGTCAAAGCTTTGTGGTCTCCTGCCCATCAAGTCTTGTCTGGAACGCCTATCTGGAAACATGCTACAAACCACTCGCAGGCGTTGTGACAGCTAATCAGGGCTAAAGCGGCTGATTTCTGATTGGATGAAGAGTGACGTGTGGGTGGAGTCTCACATTTTGAAGTCTCATTCTCCCCAAGAAATTATTTTCTTACCGCGGGAGGAGAGTGAGAGGACATTACTGTATTTATACTACATGCTAATGAGGGATTCCACATTATTTTTTGGAAATAAAATACCTTTGTAAGTTACATGACCACCTCTTTTGTGTAGCTACTGCTTTGGCAACCTTGTTGTTAGACCACAAATTGTTGTGACATCCAGGAATCCTAAACGTAGGCTTATCAAGAAGGTGTTAATAACACTGTATATAGCCTTTGTTATCCTATTCCTTTACATTGTAATCTGTGCTAGCTGGAAAGCCTTTTAGTGTAGGGCAAGAAAGACAGTGAGATAAAGAGCGAACAGTGCTCACAGGCGCTCAGCATAAATAGGTTCGCCCATCAAACTGAAAATTCACTTTCATGTCTTGCTGAAAATTTGCTCGACAAACATTATTTTTCTCTAATAAAGTGAACTCCACGCAGTGGCAAAGCTAATGTAGCCCCCACTTTATTACATTATGTTTCAGATAATGAAATATGGTGATTTATACATAACAACAACAACAACAACAACACACACACACACACACACACACACACACACACACACACACACACACACACACACACACACACACACACACACACACACACACACACACAATACATACGAAAGCTCAGTGCCTTCGACCATTTGGTAAGGCAAAGCAAAATTCTGACGTATGTATGATCTAATGATGCAAAGTTTAATAAAAGATTGTTTCGTCACTTTAGTGAGACAGTAGTTGTACATTGATTTAGGTCCAAGCTGTCATACCCATCTCTCATAAACGAAGAAAACAAGACGATCTAACGAGACGTACAGGAATGACGGCAAAATGTAGACCTAGAGGAGCAACAAAACTATTAAAGTAAAACCCCATAATCTCAAACGTCGCTTATTCGAAAACCTTGCATACTCTTTACAATGGTATGCCCCCCCCCCCTCCCCCATTCTCCCTGATAAAAAATACCTCAGTGCGAATTCGAACACTTCAGTAACTTGAGGAATTATATGCCCTCATCGCTTGGAACTCAAGTTCATGAGGTCTTACAGGCATCCTCTTGAACAAACTCCACTGCTACACGTTGTACCTTGAATGAAAGAACAGCATCGCCATTTTAACAAAATCTAAAAATCCCATCTCCCCAAACGTGTTTTCTGCGGGATCACAAGAAATGTCCATAGCCAAATAACAAGCTTAGATAGCAATTAGAAGGCGGTGGTGTAACTGGAAGTGTAAAACAAATATTGTTACGTGGAAGTGATAACACAGGGCCAGAAGAACGGGTAACCGGAAGACTGGTTTCTCGGCAACGCGCCCCCCCCCTCCTCCCCTCCCCTTTTTTTTATTGAGTATCCTCATTTATTTCTCGCCAGATTTCCTAGATTAAGCAATGTCTAAACTCGCGATGCATTGTATCCTAACTGTAGTTTTATCGTATTTCACGGGAGCTGGAAATAAATCAGTGAGCAAGGCAGAAGACGTAATAACAAAAATAAGACTACAAAAATAGTTATGAGTCAGAAGACTCTCGAATATGTACTTTCTCACGACATCAGTTAGCATTTATTTTCAACTTCGAATCAATCTCTTACGGGGAGTTATGGCAGAACAGGGGTACATTCTAATCTAATCTTCCTTAACATGGCGGAGACACATGGCCTAATGCATAATCCACACGTTAGTTATTAGTTAATGACCTGCGTTAACTACAGCGAACACTTCTAATGTTTTGGGAGTGTCCCTCGTTACCGTAGTGCCTTAAGTAACGTAAGGATTATGCTTACGGCCACAGAACTTGAAAACAAAGGCTCTCACAATGACATGTTAGTAGAAAGCAAAGCAAATTACAGCCAACCGCTGAAGCCAAATAATATAATGTAGAAAACTGTTTGTCCACCTATAAATATAATGAAAATAGCAAAATCTAACTGGCAAGTTGGAAGTTTTTGCAGACAGCGCAGACTAAAGCCACTTGCTTTGATGATGGTGCCTGCAGGTTCTGACCCTAAGTCTTTCTTGATATCTTGATCTTCATGTGAAACTCTGATTATCGAGTTCATATTGCCATCCTCAGTTGTCGAAACTGAACCATTATTTCCCTGGGACTGGTTCCGTTTGACCTGGAAGAGTAACAAAGTTAACTTTGCCTCATGTTTCACATACTTCAAAGGAGAAGATCACAGGCCGACAGTCACAATTGCGAGACATGAATATATAACAATGCTTGGTCTTACAAAAGGCCCCTCCAAACTTCATTGTGCAGCAAGAACCAGATACTTTACAAAGATGTAACGTATAACCAGTTTCTGTTCTTAAACAAAGACATTACTCATCACGATTATAAACAAATGGACTAACTCAAAATACAAAACAGATCTACATGTAGTTTTCAGAACGGTTGTCCTCAGACACATCGGACGATGTAGTCTAGCGGCGGCCCTCAGAATGCAAAAATTTACTGTTACATGCGGGTCAAATTAAAAGGAACAGCCACGAGGGGAGGATAGTAGGATACATAATCAAAGCGTCAGCATCTACAACCTCAGACATTTACTGCAGGCTACTGAGCACCTACGAGTCTTCCCGATTGTTCAAGGATGTCGATTCCGCAAACCAATAATTGATTATGTAAACCAGTAAACCAGATATATCAATGAAAACTGTTCTGTAATAAAGACTGCTCATACTAAAGGCTCATTTTAATCAGTCATGACTTGTAGGTTGGCTTTTATTACACATATTATTATCAGTCCTCTTTATTTTTTTTTACCCTTTAAAAAAAAAAAGAATGTGTATAGCAACGAAATACAATCTCCGATAAATCTTTCCAATCCGCCCGATTCGCCAATCGTCCAACTTTTTCACGGAGTCTAATGCACTCGTCTATGGTGCCTTTCGGTGCACTAGGTATTATTTCGCCGCTGGGGCGTTGCCTGCCTACCCATTTGTAAAATGGGGTGTTAGTCTTATATAATATAGACTGTGCAAAATCATTTGTAGTTTTCAAACCTGAGCTGAACCATTGATATTGTGAGAGATTTCCTGCAAATGAACTATTGGCTTTAAGAGATGGATCAAATGTTTTGTGACAAATTTATCAATGTTAATGTTTCTAACACTCTTATAACGCACTGTGCATAATATCCTGATGTGAATTTTTTATTCTAAATCGTTATTGCCGGCGTTTCTGTTGTCATTACCAAGGTTTCGGGGACATGTATAGGGAGTCAAAAAAAAAAAAACAACAACAAAAAACCGTAATTCAAAATTTTGAAATAGGCCATTTATGCACACTGTAAACTCACTCACGTATTTTTTTTACTATCGTGTGGATGACAGGGCAAGTAACGAACAACAGTCCTATGCCCAAGAAAACAATAAATAGCCTATGAGCGTGACGAACTATTTCAACTCATTTCACTGTCTCTAGCCTGCGTGCATGAGACAGCACACTGACGTAGAAATCCTGTGCACAGCTATCTTTACTCACCAGTTCTTCCTTGTAGTAATGACTGACCACAAACAGCGAGGCAAGAATGGCCAGAAAGCCCTCCACGAGTACCTCGATCAACAATAGTGCCAGGTGGGGCATTTGAGCCAAACTTCGGGGCATCACGTCGCTGAAATACAAATAGATGTGGTGCTGGAGCAGAAAGGATAAACAAAACAACTCCCATCCTCCCTTTCGAACAAAAAAAGAAGGAAAAGGCCCAGACGTCTGGCATGTAAGTAACTAGTTTTGACGTTAAACATCTTAAATCAAACTCAGAACTGACATGTATATCGCTTTTTAATAGTCCAGCGTCTGGGCGTCCATTGTGCTTATACTTTAGGAGATATTACGATTAAAGCACACGCTTGATCGCTTAACATCCCTTTTGATCCGTTTAAACTCTCCTCATGGAAATGAATACAGTACTACCCTTGCAGCAGGACTTCTCCCACCCAGAGAAAATTATTCAAAGTTCTTTCAGTGTTTCAGTATTGATTTGTAATGGACAGCCTTCTTTTTCTTGACGGGCTGACTCTTCTCATTCACCTACCCCGGCTTACTTAGGTGGCAAAAAGAAATAAACAAACAGAGCTTCCAATAGTGTCAAATGAATGAAAGCAATGAGAGCAGAGAACGAAAGACCACATAGGGAAAAGTAGAAGGTATCAGTCATCAGCCATTAACCAGCAGGTTATATCACTTGGCGTACTGAAAATTAGAGCTGAGCAATGCCGGAATAACGCAAAAGTTTGAAGATACAGCCGCGGGCCTCATAATCTGCAGGGGCTTCGCAAAATTTCAGACATGTATTTCAACAGGCCAGGTGATGGCAATCATATGTAATCAGGAAGTGCAGTCATTTGAAAATAGTATTTTTGTTGCAATCATTAAAAAAATTCTGTTGTATTAAAAGCATGATTTTTCGTGACGACTCAGGAACTGTGTTTATTCCTTCTGTTGTTAAGTTTTTAACAACTGTCTATATAGCTTAGGACCTCACGAAGTCTAAATCTGATGCACTGTGACTGAGCAAGAGCGGACTTGTCCGAACTGCCACTGTCCGACCTGGAGACAAGTAACTGGTTCTTGGTGAAAATGAAAAGGCTACTCACCTGATATAGTTGAGATAGATGGCTGTTGATGTGTAGATGGCCACAAGGTAGGAAATTTTCTCCCCTGTGTATGCAGGTATCAGAAAGACCAACGTGATCATAACCGATGTCAGCATCATGGGAAAGATGAAGGTGATGATGTAATACACCGGTTCGCGCTGCACCACGAAAGTGTAACTAGGGTATTCGGCCTTACCTTCGCCGTTTCTTTCAATAATGCTGGTTAGGTTTAAGAGAGACCATTCCCCATTCTTATGGAATCTGCCGGGCATTATTGGCGATTCCGGCTCATTGATAACGATTTCGGGCTGAGGCAAGTCATCCCGGGGCCAAAACCCAACAGTGCAGGTTTGAGAGTCGAAAGGATAGCGGTCAAAGTCTATCTCACAGCCGAAATTTAACTGGTATTGACGGCTGGAACTGACCATGCCATCTGAGGTCAACCTTACAGGATTCTCCGGGACCAGATTATGGGAGTCCTCCTGGCCTCCTAGCACCGCGATGGAGGGCGTCCAAAGGCTATTGGTATCCATGGACAGCCAGTCCAGGCCGTTGTAGTCTGAAGCGTTCCAAGCAAGCTCTGCCTGCGTCCAGGTGAATTCTATGTAGACATTGGTGATTATCACCTGCAGCAGGGGAAACAATCACAATGCAGAATAAGAACCTTAACATCACGAAAGCCCCATAAATATTTGATAGCTTTCGCATTAACGATGGGATCTTTTACCATTACCAATTACATTAGTTGCGTTCAACAAGCAGAGTTAATGTAAGTCTTATGACAGTAAGAGATCCCATTGTTAATGCATAAATTCTCAAATGTTTCATTGGCCTTCCCAGCGGTTACTGTCTCACCACCCACTCCCTGCCCCTCTCCCCCTCCTTTCTTCCCCCAAAAATCTACTTACATTTCTGGTCTGATTTCGACTAAAGTCTCTGTATTCTAATGCTGTGCCAAACACCTAATAACAGAGCACGTTCATCATATTATTGCAACGATACTGGTGGCAGTGTTCTGCTGCTTATGAAGATTATTGATTACGACAATGCTGACAATGTTAATATTTTTCATGGTAATTTATCATCTAAACAGGACCTATTTCCGGTGACATAAAGGTGTGTTATACTTTTTTGATATGTCACATGTTACATAAATTCTACTTTTGACCTGCTTACGTATACTTTGATTGGAAGCTTGGAAACCCCTAAATGTATGAATATGTGACATCATTTCTTTTGCGACATCATGAATACGTGACGTCATTTCTTTTGTAACTATTTTCACTGCCAACTGCCATGGGGTTTCCTTCTATCTAAATTTTAAAAAAAATATATTTCAGTCAATATTTCTTATCGCATCGCTTGTCATTATTCTCTTCACGTTTCATTTTCGGTTCAGCCAAACATCTGAATAAAAGTACTTAAAATGTCATAGTGCTAATGTGGACTAAAGTTTCATCGATGATTGTCAGCTATTTGGATCTTTTGTCGCGTAACTGTATAATTCATTCGGTTCAGTTGTTATTGATGTGTCTCAGATAGGGTGAGAGTCACCTTAGGGTCATTTTCACGATTAAAAAGTTCATTTTTTATTAGTTAGAGTTTATATGATAAAAAGGATCTGAAACTCGTGTTTGTTTGATATCAGATTTATGAAATTCTCCAGAGGCTCGCGAATACAATAAATGTATGACTCATTTCATAAATCTGATATCAAACAAACACTCATTACAGGTCCTCTATTTAGTAACGAAAACTGCTCTATCCCGAGCATTAGTTCTCAATAATGCGTAGTATTGCCTCAAAGGCAATATCAGATGTTCGTATGTGGTATGTAAAGAAAAATGGGAAAGTCATAAATATAGCACATTATTCTACATCTCACCATGGCCATGGCCTAAGTGATTGTCTCCTTACTAAGGCCAACCGAGATCCGTTGCATATATTGACGTAAATTGTTGGATAATGAGCAAGGAAAGCAAGGATGTGCTAGTATGTATATGTCAAACTATTCCAAGCCTTCAAGTTATTCGATTCCGCGACGTATGTCATCAAATTTATCCGTTTAAAAGTAGAAAAAAAGTTTCAGGAAACTAAAACTGGCGACACAGCCATATCAATTATTTGAGAGCTTGCGCATTAACGATTGGATCGCCTGCATCGTAAGAATCACATGAAGTCTGCCTATTGGACGCTATCAAGGGCGCATTTAACACGGGTGTATTAATGTCATTCGTACCGTGGTAAAAGATCCCAATGTTAATGCGCAAGTTCTCAATTACCCAAAGCCGTACACTCTAACATCTCGTTGACAAATAGCAAATTGGCAAAGCGGAGTGACTTACCTGCTTGATTTCATCCAGGTCGTAGATATCCAAAACTCTGAGATAGAAGGTCAGAGGGTATCTGGAACCAAAGTCGTTGTCCAGATCTGGCGGTATCTTATGAGCTGCCACAGGTCTACTCATGATATCATTATGCAGCCGCTCGTAACTCTGTGATTTAGATTCTGAGTTGACTAAATAATACAAGTTTCCCAACAGCAAAATTAAAATCTGAATGGTTCTCATGGTCACATAATTTCCAGTAGTGTACGGCAATACTCAAAACAGCCGTGATCATAATGGTGAGAGGGTCTTTATATAAATATTTTGAACACCACTGGACATGTCTTGTAATCACTACTTAATGTTATAGATCCTGTTATCCGTTTATTGGTTCACGTGATGTCAGATAGCTGGTGTTTGCATTACACACCTGGTGTTTATTATTTTCATTTAATCTATTGGTGATGCTTACACGTCCCTAAATCTAATTTTTTTTTAAACTGTTATGACCATCGCTGTAACGTGGTGAAACGCCTTTTCCAGCTGTTAAATATGACAATTTTTGTTTATGTGTGAGACAAAGGTGACTACTTCTATGACCAGCGAATGTTTTGGAAGTTTAAAAGTATCATACTCTGATAATTAATTACAGTTATGAACATTCCATTCTGGTGCTGTTATTGTTAATTCCATATCGTCTAGGGAAGTATTTTGCCAAAATAAAAAAAAAGTGATAGTGCCAAGCAAATTTATATTTACAAACGTTTTTATGAGCTTTGGAGACGTCCATCGAGGCAGCAGTTGTTAAAAAAAGTGAAAACTGATAACATAAACGCAAAAAAGTCACAAGTAAAACATCCAGATTCGATCTTATCTGCCAACATCCTAGTCATTACAACACCGTATCTGTTACAAACAAAAACGGCAAACCGTTTTATACTGTATCACTGTTGATAACCACAGCTATCAAAAAGTTCATAATGCGTTTGAAGCTGTTATGCTGACATTAAAAACACATACTCCCCTATTTACTCTGTGGCTTTGTGGCGTTCATGCGATAGGAAGTGTTTATAATGTGTAGCTCGTTCCTGTTTGAAAGACCAAATCAAATATCAGCATAAAGAGGCTTCAAGCTTTACAGTGTTCTTCACTCCGGCTCATTTGTTAACGTGATTTGTTGACTCACGGAGAGAGGATATGTGGGCACTAATGGGACTGAAGTTTCTGAAGATCGAGATAGAGTCCACGGTATCATAGCGCTAACAAAGTGGTTGACATGTTTCAGGAGCGTGAGTTTGGATGGATGTGTTTGTTGGAGAATGAGGGAGGGGCTGAGTTTGTCATAATGGCTGGGGAAAGTGGGGTGAAAAAACAATGGGATGGAAGCCTTAATGTTCAATCTCATAAGTCGACGATGAAAAAGTAGACTCCGCTTTTGGAGTGGGGGTAGGGAAACGGGTAGGGGGGAGTAGTGTTGAGAGTGATTTCTAAACGCTTAAAGATAGACTTGTCTTAACCTCACTTTTCTATTTTGGCTCGCTTGATTTAACAGGAAAGGGTTGAAAAATATCCAGATTGACTCATGGTTGCCATGGAAAACACCGCCATCTTGATTTTTTAAATCTGAAGCAAACTCAGGACAAGCCCTCCTCCTCCCCTTTAATGATAACTCCTCAGGAACATGGAAGGTGTTGCAATTAATGAAATTGCTATATTCAGTTACTTTTCCATAAGAATTAAGTGGGAGTTGCTACAGACTGCATCGCTACTTAAGACAATGGAGACTTTATTTCAGGTGACTGTGTCAGAATGTGTCATGTTTGATACTATCGTTGTAGGAATTATTATCGTACACATTATCATATGTAACAGGTTATCAAGAGGTAAACTTCAACCTTCATATATCATCATAATCATCATCATCATCATCATCATCATTTCATTTTCAAAAATATAAAAAAAACCCTCAAGATTGTGGCATATTTAACCTTCTAGTGCCCACTGGTCCATAATTGGCAGCCCAACTTCAAGGGTCCAATATGGAGTGGTCCAAATATGGCACGGATGTTTCAGTGCCCCGAGGTCCAAATTTGACCCAAAATTTTTCACCTATTAAATATTGGTGTAATACAAGGTTGAAACGGAGCACTAAGTATAGAAATCAAGTAGGATAAAGTGGAAAGTGCTCAAGAAGACAAATGCAGAGAGAAAATGAAAGAAGG
>JAWQUT010000004.1:4540769-4559024 GCA_033807755.1 Ellobium chinense
ATGGTATTCATAAGACAAGCTGGTCAATCTCACCTGTTCTTCCTTGCCATGCACGTGAACCACCACAAGCGTTACTAACATGGCTAATGTTCCTTCCACCAGGACCTCTATCAATAAACAGGCTAGGTATGGCAGGCTGGACAGACTACGAGGCATCACATCACTGCAAACAGAAGAAAACGGTAAAATCAAGTTCAGCAATGCTGGAGAGTTTCATATTCTGTGGAAAATAAAACAAAACAACAAACAGAATTTTCTGTTCTACAAAGCTAGCACTGATAAACAGGCTTGGTGCGACTTTCGCCTCATGAACTCTTTTGTCGCTAAGACGACAATTTTGCGAATTCCGCACAAACATTGATTTTTTCAAATATAAAGTCTTTTTATATAGATAATCTAAATCCATAATGATATTCAGCATCAATGAAAATATGGTATAACACTAACAGATTTCATGCGTGTAAGTGACTTCATAATGAATTCTATCACTTTTAAGTCTACTTCCTTTAGTGAAGACAAGATGACGCACAAAATGTGTAGCTTACTTAAACAGATGATTACACACGGAACCTCGATATTAAATAGTTATGTAATGCATTATCTTATTATTCTATGAATGTCACGTGTGTGGATTCAATCAATTCACTATTCAGATAGGTAAACATGAAGTACGTCTCAATAATACTTATTATTTTGCCATGGGCGAAAGGTTCTTATCGAGATTCTACTGAACATGCATTGCACTGTACTTCAGTAAAAGGGAAGGTGAATATCATGATTATCTCTCTTCCATCTCCCTGTTCTGAAAATTTTTCTGATGTTTTAGGTCTTTTTTGACGTGAAAATAAGTGACCTATAGAATGCATATAATAGCCTTGTTTTTCCATTCTTGACATTGTCGTAGAACATTAACAGATATGTCACCTTCNAGATGACGCACAAAATGTGTAGCTTACTTAAACAGATGATTACACACGGAACCTCGATATTAAATAGTTATTTAATGCATTATCTTATTATTGTATGAATGCCACGTGTGTGGATTCAATCAATTCACTATTCAGGTAGGTAAACATGAAGTACGTCTCAATAATACTTATTATTTTGCCATGGGCGAAAGGTTCTTATCGAGATATAATATCCTTGTTTTTCCATTCTTGACATTGTCGTAGAACATTAACAGATATGTCACCTTCGAGCGGCGTCATTATCAGTCATCAGTATGCTATAACAATGTATTGTATGGAAAAAATAGAGCTATTATTTGCTTAAAGGTGTTAAGACACGTCAAAATTAATTTCTTTTTTTTCTATTGTTTTTTCTCTCTAAAATGTATCTGTGATTCACACTAAACATATTTCGCGGAGAAAGAGCATCGATCTGTTATCGTGTGCGTGTGTAACATGTCGCAGTAAGGAGACCTAGAGTGATCGGGGTTTGCTCTTGCGTATAGAGGTATTTACCCTTCCCCGAATAGTAGAGGCTCGTGGCAAAAAGGATGGCGTCACTGAGGTTTCAGCAGCTACAGACACCTCTATGTGACAATGTATTATACAGCTTTAAATTAAGGTTCTGGTAATCCAAATTGAAAAGTAAAGTCTGACCGTCTAACCAAGATAAAGTCCTCTGCCTTTTTTATTTCCTCAGCTTGATTTTGTTTGACACAGCTGCTGCTGAGAGTGGAAGTAAAAGAATCATACCGACTTGTTATCGTCCCCAGAGCACTGGCTGGACAGCTGGCATTGCGGCTAGAACATTACTGATGTAAGCTTATGACCGCTACTTGCTACATGCACAGTGGGTGTAAGAATTCGGACTCTGCATAAGGTAACCATGTGGGTTGTATGGGGTAGACGGAGGTATTATATCATGTTAACAGACACTTGAAAGACTGTTTTATTGGAATAATAGGGTATCGTATGATGTAACATGGTCTTTAGGACGATACAGTTTCTTTAAATGCACAGACATACATGAAAGCGACTCCTTAGTTATAAGTATGACGTTGACACTACTAGTCACAACATGCAAACAAGACTGTACATGTAACTGTACCTTATGAAGTTGAGAAATATCGCAATGGAAGTGAACACGGTGACCAGAAAGGACATCTTCTCTCCCGTGTGAGCAGGTATGAGAAATACAAGGGGAATAAGCCCTGATTGCAGAACCATGGGGAAGATAATTGTGACAACGTAGTACACACTGTGACGTCGAACGGTGAATATGTAACGTGCGAAATCGTGAAGCACTTCACCAATCCTCGTGCGTAGTTCTGAATTATTCACGACCTTGTGTTCCAGCGACAAAAGGGTCCATTCACCGCCCAAGCTGTATATGTCGTTACTGATCGAAAATAAAAGGTTTGAGATGGTAATCTTCGGGCTGACATCACCTACCTCCGAATTGCTTCCTTGGGCGTAGAAACCGACCTCGCATGTTTGGGTGTCGAATGGGTAGTTCATGAAGTCAATCGTGCAAGAGAATGACAAGTAATAAGGTCTGTTGGAGGATATAAGTCCATCGGAAGTGACGTGCAATGTATCATGCAAATCCAGTATCAGGCTGTCTGCTTGGCCCATGATGACATAAATATCAGGGCGCCATATTGCATTTTTGTCCAGGTATATGTGATCTATACAGTCATAGTCTGAAGCATTCCAAGAAAGGGCTTTGTATTCCCACTTAACATTCAAGTAAGCCAGGACTGTGATTACCTATTAGCGGGGCAAAAAGAAAAATCATAAGGTTGCATTTCGTGAATCCCATTTTAAGTACCCATGCATTTGTCTGGACTATTGGGTTCAAGCTATGTGTATAGTGCTGAAAAGAGAATAAAGTAAGGGTGCACTATCCATAATTATGATGAACAATATTGTGTGCAGTTAGAGGGCAAGAAACAAATAACTCTGCTGGATGTATTTCAAGAAAAAAAAACAACACTTTTCCGTCCAAATGGAGTTTGGAATTCGCCGCTGGTAGAAATCTTCTTTAAAATGATGTGGATTCCAGAACATTGACCTAAAATGGCAGCTGGAGACCCTGCTATAACATTCAGGCTAATATGATGAAACCTGGAATTCTGCCTATCTGCGACAATTGGAGTAAGTGAGAGCTCAGAGTCTATGAAATAATGATGTACTTTTTAAAACATAATCCTAATAGCTCAGTTCTCAACTTCATAGGCACATCTAACACTTACGTATTGTATTTCTCATCCGCCAGTATATGATTATAATCTTGCTGTTGCATGATACTTATTAATTGCATTTACATTCTTTTAGATGCTCATACGATTTTATTTATCACTTGAATAGACTAAAAATTCGTGTATCTTGCTAAACCTGCAATATTATCAATCTCTCATTCACTCAGCGAATAACTGATCTAAAGAACAGACCCAGGCAATAGAATTAATACTGTATATCGGTAGCACGTAATATCTATCGACTCATTAGTTCAGTGGAAAACAAATGGTGTGGATGGGTGAAAGTATTTTATGTTGCTACTTCCAGATGTCCTGTTGACGAGATGTTAGCTGCTTTTAAGCTTTGTGGCTTGAGCTGTTGTTCTTGCTGCTGCTGCTGATGATGATGACGAAAAGGAGTGACTGAGGAAACGATGATGAGGAAGAAGAAAACAAATACACAGCTAAAGCTATTGTAAAGAGCAGAGAATGGTCAATATGGACTCAAAAAGCGTCTTTAAAATTCTAAGCTAATTGATCTCCACAAAGTCGAAACTGCTACTGCTATCTATATAATCTTCGCAGTACAGCAAGAATTGCCCATCCCACATTTTTGCGATTTTGGCGGTAAAGAGTTCTATAAATAGGTATTGACTCATTCTTGTTATAAATATCGGTTAAAGTGCTATTTTTCTGTGGGGACTTCTAACACCAACTTTTCTCTTTTACAGATCTTTCTAATTCAATGCTAACATAAACTTCATCCCTCAATTTCTCAAAACACAGCAAATGTGGGATGGTCCACCCTTGCTCTACAGCGACCATATAATGGACTGACAAGAGGGCTTAAAGTGAATGGACATACCGGTGGACTATCAAAACAACACCACACGCCAAAGAAAACGTTAATTACCTGGTGTATCTCATCAAGTTCCTGGATAGTCATCAACAAGAGACCAAAGTCTACGCCGAATGAAGTCTCACCAAGCATCCCTGGTGGAAGTCTGTGCACAACCCCCGGCCTTTTGGTGACATCTTTGATGAGTCTCTCGTAACTAGAAATGTTAATGCCTTTCCCGTTCCCGCTGGCAACAGAAAAGGTAGCCATTGTGGTCAGAAGGGCAGCTGTCCCAAGCAAGCTGTGTAATCCAGCCATCGTCAAAACCAGTGCTTACCTCTTCCTCAGCTCACGGACACAGACCTGCCAAGAACTTTATAAATCAACGTTCCAAATACGCGTATAAGCTGACTTACGCTGCACAGTGTAACAGCTAGCATAACATCTACTCCCGAGTAGTTTTACATTCCGAAACATCAACAGATTTGACATAGTTGAAATGATAAAAACACTTTTTTTTCTTAGTTGCAGGAAGAAGAAGGATGAATATTCACGTCAATATATGTTGTAAGTTGAAACTCACCGCCTTTACTTCGAGAATGCACGCACAGTATAGAACCAGACCATTTTTCTCTCTAACAATTCTGCCGCAATCTGCGATTAAAACATCATTCCATTATCCTGTTATTGGAAAGCCCATCCCAATTTGTTTGAATAGTCGTGGCAATCAATTATTGTTTTATTTATCCGCATACAAGCGCTATCTGCCAAACTTAAAGAACGCACATAGATATAGCAAAAGTTAGGAGAAACACAGAAATACGTTGTCTGGATAGCCGATTTGATGTTATCTGTTATGGAACAAATGTCCACGTGCATTCTGTGTTGCCACGAGATTTCCCCCCTACATTAGGGAAATGGGCTTTACGAAAATTCACTTTCCGTTATGTAGGGGAAAATCGCTTGTCGTAAGTTGCTGGGGAAATGGTGAAATGTAGGGTAAAATGGATAAAATGCTTGGTTTTCTTTTCATAAAGGGTGAAATTACAGGATTTTCTTGCTTCATCAGACTTGTTTCAACATTGTGCGTGGGGAAATACAGTGACAAAATTACTTTCGCTGTAGTGGAATAAACACATGACTTAAGAAGCAACACTGCTAACATCATAGTTTGTGAGACAAGCAAGTCTCAGAGCAAGTCTCAAGAGGTAGTTTTTGCTCCCATCTCCGCACATATGGCAGGCTGCAAAAAGCTTCAGAATTTGCAAAAAGAAAAANAAAATCTGAATGGTTCTCATGGTCACATAATTTCCAGTAGTGTACGGCAATACTCAAAACAGCCGTGATCATAATGGTGAGAGGGTCTTTATATAAATATTTTGAACACCACTGGACATGTCTTGTAATCACTACTTAATGTTATAGATCCTGTTATCCGTTTATTGGTTCACGTGATGTCAGATAGCTGGTGTTTGCATTACACACTGGGTGTTTATTATTTTCATTTAATCTATTGGTGATGCTTACACGTCCCTAAATCTAATTTTTTTTTAAACTGTTATGACCATCGCTGTAACGTGGTGAAACGCCTTTTCCAGCTGTTAAATATGACAATTTTTGTTTATGTGTGAGACAAAGGTGACTACTTCTATGACCAGCGAATGTTTTGGAAGTTTAAAAGTATCATACTCTGATAATTAATTACAGTTATGAACATTCCATTCTGGTGCTGTTATTGTTAATTCCATATCGTCTAGGGAAGTATTTTGCCAAAATAAAAAAAAAGTGATAGTGCCAAGCAAATTTATATTTACAAACGTTTTTATGAGCTTTGGAGACGTCCATCGAGGCAGCAGTTGTTAAAAAAAGTGAAAACTGATAACATAAACGCAAAAAAGTCACAAGTAAAACATCCAGATTCGATCTTATCTGCCAACATCCTAGTCATTACAACACCGTATCTGTTACAAACAAAAACGGCAAACCGTTTTATACTGTATCACTGTTGATAACCACAGCTATCAAAAAGTTCATAATGCGTTTGAAGCTGTTATGCTGACATTAAAAACACATACTCCCCTATTTACTCTGTGGCTTTGTAGCGTTCATGCGATAGGAAGTGTTTATAATGTGTAGCTCGTTCCTGTTTGAAAGACCAAATCAAATATCAGCATAAAGAGGCTTCAAGCTTTACAGTGTTCTTCACTCCGGCTCATTTGTTAACGTGATTTGTTGACTCACGGAGAGAGGATATGTGGGCACTAATGGGACTGAAGTTTCTGAAGATCGAGATAGAGTCCACGGTATCATAGCGCTAACAAAGTGGTTGACATGTTTCAGGAGCGTGAGTTTGGATGGATGTGTTTGTTGGAGAATGAGGGAGGGGATGAGTTTGTCATAATGGCTGGGGAAAGTGGGGTGAAAAAACAATGGGATGGAAGCCTTAATGTTCAATCTCATAAGTCGACGATGAAAAAGTAGACTCCGCTTTTGGAGTGGGGGTAGGGAAACGGGTAGGGGGGAGTAGTGTTGAGAGTGATTTCTAAACGCTTAAAGATAGACTTGTCTTAACCACACTTTTCTATTTTGGCTTGCCTGATTTAACAGGAAAGGGTTGAAAAATATCCAGATTGACTCATGGTTGCCATGGAAAACACTGTCATCTTGATTTTTTAAATCTGAAACAAACTCAGGACAAGCCCTTCTCCTCCCCTTTAATGATAACTCAACAGGAACATGGAAGATATTGCAATTAATGAAGTTGCGATTATATTTCAGGTGACTGTGTCAGAATTTGTCATGTTTGATGCTATCGCTGTATGAATTATTATCGTACACATTATCATATGTAACAGGTCATCAAGAGGTTAACTTCAACCATCATCCATCATCATCATCATCATCATCAGCATCATCAGCATCATCAGCATCATCATCATCATTTCATTTTCAAAAATATTAAAAAAAAAAACTCTCAAGACTGTGGCATGAACAATTTAATAAATGTTCCAAAATTTCAGACCTGTGTCCTTCATTATCATCATCATCATCATCATTCGAACCAAGGAATTAAACAAATAAAAAAGGTTCCGTCCAGACCAACGAGGTTAAACATTAAGAAATTGCACTTTAATGTGAATATTATTTAAAATACTCTGATCACTATGAAAATATAAAATATACACGAATTTTCAGATCAGAAGTGATCCTTCATCAAGTTAAACACATACTGAAATAAATGAGTCATCATCGTCATAGTTTTAGATAACAATATTTAGCACTGGATAATTATAAATAAGTGAACGGGAATGGAAGAATCTAATCTTTTCACTAAAAATGTTCGAACGTTCGTCCTCCATCAGATACCTAACTGGCCAAACAGAACTAAGCATAGATGAGTACAATAATTATGAGAAAAGACACAAAAAAAAAGAGCAAAAATCATGGAGAAAATACTGGAGTGAAAGTAAACATCCAACAAAGACCAGGAAGAGGGTAGAAAACAAACATCATTACCGTCATCACTGTCACCATTATTTACTCTTAACTTTTCCATGGACGAAGGCTCTAATTGGAACGTTTGAACTGACATAGGGCAACTTTTAGCTGTTCTATACAATTTCTTTGAACTTGATTGGAATTAATGTTTTCATGATGAACATGGTTAGACATGTATGGAGTAATTCATTCGCAGGGTTTTAAAGAGCTTTCAAGATAATCCGATGATAGCTTTGGACAAGGGTTCACAATCAGCATAATCACTCAAATAATTTTCTCAAAGAGTCCCAGAAACTCTCATGATGGCCGGGTGGCTCCTGTAGACAGATGTGACAGCCATTTCCCATTGTAGTTTTCATAAAAGCTAGTGAAAATAATTACATTGACACATCTATTAAGTAAGTCATATAAAAACCGATGCACTATAATGTTGGTAGCACACATGCGGCATTAACACGACGCATTCCAGCTTGACTCTTCACTTTCGTCTCCTCATCATCCCATTTCTCTATCCACATTATGACTTCAAAGTCTTCTATGGAAGTATTCTGTACATTATTACCTTTACAAGCCAGGTAACCCAATCACTGTCTAAATTGTGGCATACTATACTATCCGATAATTTGCAATATAGTTCTAATAAGTCGTCCGGTATTGATTTCATTGGTGGAATACGATCATATACACGAAAATGGACAAAGTGGTCACAAAATGGGATGGGGCTTTGTCCAGTCTTCTTATGTTATGGGGAGTGCAAAAATACGAATACAGTGTTGCAAAACATATTTCTCATCTCAGCAAGCTATTTTTTTCAGTGAGAGATGTCTGGTTCCACAAAGCCCTAAGATACTGACAAGGAATTCCACGTTCCACATCAACTAAACTACGTCACTCCATGCATATTTAGAGAACAACGTCATCAAAATGCACTGCATTCAAGTTGTAAATGGAGATTACCTTCACCCTAGGCGTTTTTACTTTTTACTGAATAAGCATCAACAGGCAATCATAACTACTCGTCATGTAATGGATATAGTCACTGGGATTGCCCGATTTTCATAAAATCAAGAGGAGTGCACCAAGGAGCTAACTGGACACACTGGTTATACTGAGAGTCACCGAGGGTCATGGTTTTCATGGGCAGCACAGCTGACTTCCAGTACTAATAAATATAAGAAGCTGACAAAATCAGATCTAGATCTAGCTATAATAATATAATAATATATAAGGGTTCTTTAAATGTAAAGTTACAAAAAAATGAATCCTCATTGGTGTTTTTGTTAGTTGGACTGATCTCAGCCCCGTGAAAGACCAAAGCATCCATTGTTTGGCAGGGCCTCGCAATGATTGCTTCGGTCCAAACCTCGGCTATATTCACTCCCTCAAACAAAAACAGAGACGAAGATTCCCCATATCCATATGGACATCACAACCTATTGTCCATCCTTTCCTGGTTATGTAAAATACAGTATAAATTTCCAGACCTTATGTCTCAAGTATTGGAATTCTTCATCAATTCGTCGTAAAGCTATGGGCACTTGCTGTACATTTCTAAATCAGACTAAATCACGAACCAGAATAACTTATTAAAAACAAACAAACAAACAAACACACAAACAAATAAATCAAATTTCAGAAATGGCCCCATAAAATTGAAGTCTGTGAGGTTCTACTACAGATCTTTAAGTTTGACAGCTATTTGTAGTAGGTGGGCGCCGCTATATTTGCAGGATAATTTTGTCATAAGTGACAGACTTCACCATATTTGTATGTTTGTGTCTTTCTATTAAACTTGTATCAGTATAGGTTAAAATCGTAAGCTTGGTAAGTGCTGCAACATATTTAAAAGACATTGTAAATGTTGCGAAAGTTATTGTGAATGGTTGTTTGAAGCAATATTTTGTCATCCCCATGACACTAATGGCACAGATATGTCAAACGAGATGACGTATTTGTATATCATTATCAGACATGTGATATCTCACTCTGCGCTCATACCACACCGAAGTGAGTTTAATCCTGAAGCCAATCGGTTCCCAAAAACAAAAAAATCAGAAAGATGGTTTGGCCAACTGCAAACAGGGAGAAAAATATTAAATCCAATCGATGTGACGTGATCCACTGCCTCTTTGGTGACTTTGTCCAGATAGATGTCTTCTTCTCTGACTTCAGCCTTCCTTGGCCCTCAGACTCATTCGGTGGACATCCTTCTGATGGATGCACTTTGCCATTGCCAGTAGACTTGAGAGACATACACAAACAAAATAAAAGTCATTGTTGTAGTCACTATGCATTCTGCAAAATGGTAGATGGTAATAAGGTTTGTATTATCTCTTACAAAACGTTATGGCAAGAATGGGGTGTGGATATGGCACTTCCTGGTGTTATAATCATGTTGCACTTAACGAACTAGACGTAAAATTCACATCTGATTCTGCGCATGCCTACCTCTGACGTAACGGTCCGTAAGAGGTCCAGATTTGGAAATGAAAGCTCTGTGTGGACTGTGTATCTACAAACAAATTATTGCACCGAGTCTCTCTCTCTCTGTCTCTCTCTCTCTCTCTCTCTCTCTCTCTNCTCTCTCTCTCTCTCTCTCTCTCTCTCTCTCTCTCTCTCTCTTTCTTTTTCTCTTTCAAACACACTTATAAACACAGAAAATGAACCCTCTTATATGTTAATAACTTTGATATTTGTCAATCTTGGCAACAGGAAACCTCATGATGTGGAGCATAATCGTGGCAAATATCAGCAATGTAGTGCAATTATAACTAGAGCAACGGTTCTCTGAAGTTTGTGACCATATTTTGAATTGTTGCGCAATGAGAACATAGTCTGTGCATCACGGAGAGAGAGAATTTCAGGTGGCATTGCGTGAAATGATTCTGAAATTTAAAAGGACGCTTTAAAGAAGACGGAACATTGCCGATCAGTATAAAAGATTTNTTAGTCATATGGTATACATAAGACAAGATGGTCAATCTCACCTGTTCCTCCTTGCCATGCACGTGAACCACCACAAGCGTTACTAACATGGCTAATGTTCCTTCCACCAGGACCTCTATCAATAAACAGGCTAGGTATGGCAGGCTGGACAGACTACGAGGCATCACATCACTGCAAACAGCAGAAAAACGGTAAAATCAGCAATGCTGGAGAGTTTCATATTCTGTGGAAAAAAAACCAAAACAACAAACAGAATTTTCTGTTCTACAAAGCCAGCATTGATAAACAGGCTTGGTGCGACTTTCGCCTCATGAACTCTTTTGTCGCTAAGACGACAATTTTGTTCCAGCGAATTCCAAATAACGATTGGCATTTTATACGGATTTTTCCGAACAAACATTGATTTTTTTTTCAAATATAAAGTCTTTTTATATAGATAATCTAAATCCATAATGATATTCAGCATCAATGAAAATATGGTATAACAGATTTCATGCGAGTAAGTGACTTCATAATGAATTCTATCACTTTTAAGCCTACGTCCTTTAGTGAAGACAAGATGACGCACAAAATGTGTAGCTTACTTAAACAGATGATTACACACGGAACCTCGATATTAAATAAATAGTTATTTAATTAACTATCTTATTATTGTATGAATGCTACGTGTGTGGATTCGATCAATTTACTATTCAGGTAGGTAAACATCAAGCTCGTCTCAATAATACTTATTATTTTGCCATGGGCGAAAGGTTCTTATCGAGATTCTATTGTGCATGCATTGCACTGTACTTCAGTAAAAGGGAGTGTGAATATCATGATTATCTCTCTTCCATCTCCCTGTTCTGAAAATTTTTCTGATGTTTTAGATCTTTTTTGACGTGAAAATAAGTGACCTATAGAATGCATATAATAGCCTTGTTTTTCCATTCTTGACATTGTCGTAGAACATTAATAGATATGTCACCTTCCAGCGGCGTCATTATCAGTCATCAGTGTGCTATAACAATGTATTGTATGGAAAAAATAGAGCTATTATTTGCTTAAAGGTGTTAAGACACGTCAAAATTAATTTCTTTTTTTCTATTGCTTTTTCTCTCTAAAATGTATCTGTGATTCACACTGAACATATTTCGCGGAGAAAGAGCATCGATCTGTTATCGTGTGCGTGTGTAACATGTCGCAGTAAAGAGACCTAGTATCATCGGGGTTTGCTCTTGCGTACAGAGGTATTCCCCTTCCTCGAACAGTAGAGGCTCATGGCAAAAATGATGACGTCACTGAAGTTCCAGCAGCTACAGACACCTCTATGTGACAATGTATTATTCAGCTTTTAATTAAGGTTCTGGTAATCCAAATTCAAAAGTAAAGTCTGACCGTCTAACCCAGATAACGTCTTCTGCCTTTTTTATTTCCTCAGCTTGGTTTTGTTTGACACCGCTGATGCTGACAGTGGAATTAAAAGATTCATACCGACTTGTTATCGTCCCCAGAGCACTGGCTGGACAGCTGGCATTGCGGCTAGAACATTACTGATGTAAGCTTATGATCGCTACTCGCTACACGCACAGTGGGTGTAAGAATTCGGACTCTGCATAAGGTAACCCTGTTGGTTGTATGGGGTAGACGGAGGTATTATATCATGTTAACAGATACTTGAAAGACTGTTTTATTGGAATGATAGGGTATCGTATGATGTAACATGGTATTTAGCCCGATACAGTTTCTTTAATGCACAGACATACATGAAAGCGACTCCTTAGTTATAAGTATGACGTTGACACTACCAGCCACAACATGCAAACAAGACTGTACATGTAACCGTACCTTATGAAGTTGAGAAATATCGCAATGGAAGTGAACACGGTGACCAGAAAGGACATCTTCTCTCCCGTGTGAGCGGGTATGAGAAACACAAGGGGAATAAGCACTGATTGCAGAACCATAGGGAAGATAATTGTGACAACGTAGTACACACTGTGACGTCGAACGGTGAATATGTAACGTGCGAAATCCTTAAGCTCTTCACCAATCCTCATGCGTAGTTCTGAATTATTCACGACCTTGTGTTCCAGCGACAAGAGGATCCATTCACCGCCCAAGCTGTATATGTCGTTACTGATCGAAAATGAAAGATGTGAGATGGTAATCTTCGGGTTGACATCACCTACCTGCGAATTGCTTCCTTGGGCGTAGAAACCGACCTCGCATGTTTGGGTATCGAATGGATAGTTCATGAAGTCAATCATGCAAGTGAATGACAAGTAATAAGGTCTATTGGAGGATATAAGTCCATCGGAAGTGACGTGCAATGTATCTTGCAAATCCAATATCAGGCTGTCTGCTTGTCCCATGATGACATAAATCTCAGGGCGCCATATTGCATTTTTGTCCAGGTATATGTGATCTATACCGTCATAGTCTGAAGCATTCCAAGAAAGGGTTTTGTATTCCCACTTAACATTCAAGTATGCCAGGACTGTGATTACCTATTAGCGGGGCAAAAAGAAAAAAAAAATAAGGTTGCATTTCGTGAATCCCATTTTAAGTACCCATGCATTTGTCTGGACTATTGAATTCAAGCTATCTGTATAGTGCTGAAAAGAGAATGAAGTAAGGGTGCATTATCCATAGTTATGATCACCAATGTTGTGTGCAGTTAGATGGCAAGAAACAAATAACTCAGCTGGGTGTATTTCAAGGAAAGAAAACTTTTCCGTCCGAATGGAGTTTGGAATTCGTCACTGGTAGAAATCTTCTTTAAAATGATATGGATTCCAGAACATTGACCTAAAATGGCAGTTGGAGACCTTGCCATATCATTTAGGCTAGTATGATGAAACCTGGAATTCTGCCTATCTGAGACAATTGGAGTAAGTGAGAGCTTAGAGTCCTTGAAATAATGATATAGGTTTAAAAACATAATCCCAATAGCTCAGTTCTCAACTTCATAGGCAGATCTAACACTTACGTATTGTATTTCACATCCGCCAGTATATGATTATAATGTTGCTGTTGCATGATAATTATTAATTGCATTTACATTCTTTTAGATGCTCATACGACTTTGTTTATCACTTGAGTAGACTAAAAATTCTTGTATCTTGCCAAACCTGCCATATTATCAACCGCTCACTCACTCAGCGAATAACTGATCTAAAGAACAGACCCAGGCAATAGAATTAATACTGTATATTGGTAGCACGTAATATATATCGACTCGTTAGTTCAGTGGAAAACAAATGGTGTGGATGGGTGAAAGTATTCATGTTGCTACTTCCACGTGTCCTGTTGACGAGATGTCAGCTGTTTGTAAGCTTTGTGGCGTGAGCTGTTGTTCTTGCTGCTGCTGATGATGATGACGAAAAGGAGTGATTGAGGAAACGATGATGAGGAAGAAGAAAACAAATACACAGCTAAAGCTATTGTAAAGAGCAGAGCATGGCCAATATGGACTCAAAAAGCGTCTTTAAAATTCTGAGCTAATTGATCTCCACAAAGTCGAAACTGCTACTGCTATCTATATAATGGCCGCAGTACAGCAAGAATTGCCCATCCCACATTTTTGCGATTTTGGCGGTAAAGAGTTCTATAAATAGGTATTGACTCATTCTTGCTATAAATATAGGTTAAAGTGCTATTTTTCTGTGGGGACTTCTAACACCAACTTTTCTCTTTTACAAATCTTTCTAACTCAGTGCTAACATAAACTTCATCCCTCAATTTCTCAAAACACAGCAAATGTGGGATGGTCCACCCTTGTTCTACAGCGACCATATAATGGACTGACAAGAGGGCTTAAAGTGAATGGACATACCGGTGGACTATCAAAATAACACCACACGCCAAAGAAAACGTTATTTACCTGGTGTATCTCATCAAGCTCCTGGATAGTCATCAACAAGAGACCAAAGTCTACGCCGAAGGAAGTCTCACCAAGCATCCCTGGTGGAAGTCTGTGCACAACCCCCGGCCTTTTGGTGACATCTTTGATGAGTCTCTCGTAACTAGAAATGTTAATGCCTTTCCCGTTCCCGCTGGCAACAGAAAAGGTAGCCATTGTGGTCAGAAGGGCAGCTGTCCCAAGCAAGCTGTGTAATCCAGCCATCGTCAAAACCAGTGCTTACCTCTTCCTCAGCTCACGGACACAGACCTGTCAAGAACTTTATAAATCAACGTTCCAAATATGCGTATAAGCTGACTTACGCTGCACAGTGTAACAGCTAGCAGAACATATTCTACTCCCGAGTAGTTTTACATACCGAAACATCATCAGATTTGACATCGTTGAAATGATAAGAAAACTTTTTTTTTCTTAGTTGCAGGAAGAAGAAGGATGAATATTCACGTCAATATATTTATGTTGTAAGTTGAAACTCACCGCCTTTACTTCGAGAAAGTAAATCTTGCACAGAATGCACGCACAGTATAGAACCAGACCATTTTTCTCACTAACAATTCTACCGCAATCTGCGATTAAAATATCATTGCATTATCCTGTTATTGGAAAGCCCATCCCAATTTGTTTGAATAGTCGTGGCAATCAATTATTGATTTATTTATCCGCATACAAGCGCTATCTGCCAAACTTAAAGAACACGCATAGATATAGCAAAAGTTGGGAGAAACACAGAAATACGTTGTCTGGAAATATGAGTATAGAGGGTATTTTTATTCATTGACTCAATTTGATATAGCCGGTTTGATGTTATCTGTTATGGAACAAATGTCCACGTGCATTCTGTGTTGCCACAAGATTTCCCCCCTACATTAGGGAAACTGGCTTTACGAAAATTCACTTTCCTTTATGTAGGGGAAAATCGCTTGTCGTAAGTTGCTGAGGAAATGGTGAAATGTAGGGTAAAATGGATAAACTGCTTGGTTTTCTTTTCATAAAGGGTGAAATTACAGGATTTTCTTGCTTCCATCAGACTTGTTTCAACACTGTGCGTGGGGAAATACAGTGACACAATTACTTTCGCTGTAGTGGAATAAACACATGACTTAAGAAGCAACACTGCTAACATCATAGTTTGTGAGACAAGCAAGTCTCAGAGCAAGTCTCAAGAGATAGTTTTTGCTCCCATCTCCGCACATATGGCAGGCTACAAAAAGCTTCAGAATTTGCAAAAAAAAAAAAAAAATTACAAAGCAATTTAGGATTAACACCCACTCTCCGAACACGGCCCCTTATAAAACCAATTTAGTGGATCAGTCAGCATACATTACCTAAAGTGGGGACCAATTAACCCCTCCCTAAATCGAAAGGAAGTAAAACTCTCAAAACTGGGAGATATTTTAATTTTTCCGTATTTGGAATGTAGATGAATTAATTAGGATAACAGAATAATACACAGATACTTATGCCCCGAATCTGCGATTGTTATGAAAATCTTTTCATTGCGGTGGATTGCCTGATATGCTATTATGCTTTTGACTTTAATGCTTATAGGGGTTTGAACTCAATATATTCCTAAAGGCTACAATGAGATACCGCATTTTGATTTCCACGCTCATAGCACAAGACTTCCTATACTGAGATTGGACTACTCTACTTGTCCACGGCAAAATTTACAAATATTGCGCAGCAATGAAAAAGAATGTGTAAACTCTACCTATTGAATCCCAGTTGCACGGGTAATTTCACATTATTAGAAGGACGAAGTATACTACCATGCATAAAATCTGAGCAAGCAGAGACTCTATATCTACACCCGGATAAATGGCGCCCTTTTAGATAACTCACATGTACCCTCTATGGTTCTTACATCAATCAGTATGCTCTCTTTATAACACAGGCTAATAACCCAATACGAAATTATGCTTAACAACATACCTTGGTTCCATTTGTTGATGAAGTGTTGCTGTACAGTCATCTTGCCATCTAATCTGTGAATTTGAATGTCCTAACAAGAAAAATGCTATCACTGCGTCAACTGACAAATTTCCACTTTCCCTCTGGATGGAAAGGTAAACAAACAGCCATGCTGGATCGATTGTATCTGCAATCTCTTTATTTTTTTTTGTTGTTGTTGTTGATAATGGCACTGGCTGATCACAGCATATGACCTGTTATCGAGGGTGTCTTATCTCGAGAGAAAATGGGAGATACAGCCGTTACTGCTCTCTACGAGGCTTCGTAATTAGGTCTGTTCTGTTGCTCAGTATAATCAGAAGGTTTTATGAAAAAACAGAACCGCTCTTTATTGGCCCAAATATGACGATAAAAAGTAGTTTTTTGAAAGGGTGATAAATAGAACTGATGATTAGAATCTGTAGACTATGGGGGTACATTCATAAAATTTGACGTGGTAACTCAAGTTAATAGGGTCTAGTTTACATGCAAGTAAATTTAACATGATTTAAACCCTTCCTACACTCATATGCAATACATGCTGCACTAGTATCAAAGTTTACAGGAGAAGGAAAAGCCTAGTCAAATGGCTAGCCATATAAACATGAGGCGTGTCCTATCGTCATTATCGCTGTCATTATAACTGTTGTAAATAGTATGGTTATGGCTTGAAGTTTAGTTCTTTACATCTTCTCTGTATTTGTCGAGTACTTGGTCAATAACGACAAGGTCTTTTACAATCTAAGTATTACATTTACTCTGCATGTTGAATGCTACACTCAGTATGCATTCAGTACAAGTACAATAACGTTATAGGATAGAATAGGATATCCCATCGTTAATGCGGAAGCTCTCATATTCTCCGCTGGAGCCGTTTTTGAGTGTGCAAGTAATAGAGAATTTGCACACAGCAATGCTATCCCGTCTGTCAATTAGCGTGCGTGACTTAGAGGTGTGTCAGCTTCTCGGCTTTGTTTATAAAGTTTGCCGGACTTCCGAGGCTTGACCCTTGACCCTAATCATCAGCACAAACCCTTGAATAAGTCATATGAAATTGCTCTTACAACGTGCATAAACCTACATTTTTATTTAAAGCCTGCTTAGGCTGTCTGACACAGGCACCATGTAAATCTGACTGTCGGACCTCTTTCATGGACAATGTTCCAGGAAACTACTGGTCTCAGGGTTATGGGTAGGATGATTTAAAAAAAAAAGCATACATGAGAGACTTTCTGTACAGTGATGATATCTAGGACTTTCCCAGGTTTGCTTTTTGTACTTAGCTTTATTCCTAACCCTGCCTCTATTCTAAACTAAGCTCAAGGCGATGGTGTCTTGGAAGACTGCTAACGATATTTTCCAGAGTTCCGGGTTCAGCAAGTTCAATGTGTTTTGTGTTCAAACAAGCAACCTCTGTTGATGATTGATTATACTGGTATGTCTCGCTGTTTGAATAGCTTTTCACGTCATCGCTCATTGGCTTATTGCCACTGCTTGTTTGGTGATGCGATGGGATTTCTTTTCTGAAAGACTCGAGACTCTACTTTCACTTACCTGGTATCTCTAGCAGGGTTCTTTCCCGCAACTGAAGACATACTGCGGGGCTTGCAAGTAATCAGGATTATCCACAAAACAAAAACAAACTGCTGCTGCTGATTTCTGATCCAGAGGTAATAATACGACTGCAAGCAGTTTTATAAGCTGATAAAATAATAGTATCCTTTCTTTCTCCAAGACTTGTGTATTCTCAACTTGGTAAGCATGACGTCATGACCTCAGATAATCTCATGGATGGAAAAGACTAATTTATTGTTATGAGGCCTATAGGCCAATGTCCCTCCCCCCTCCCGCACACACACACACACACACACACACACACACACACACACACACACACACCCAACACCTTCAACCCTCTTTCTTCAGCTTAGC
>JAWQUT010000004.1:4559160-4580704 GCA_033807755.1 Ellobium chinense
TATATATATATATACCCACACACACATCACATCCAAGTCAAGTAGAACACGTAATGTGTCAACGTGCTTGAAACATAATTAAAATTGAACTGAAATAAACCGTTATTATTAAGATTATCCAGTAATTTCGTCTTTTCTTAAGCACGAAATGTTACTATCCCTCTCTCCGTCCCTTGTTCCCCCGCCGAGTGACGATGTTAACATGGATGTTAGAAAATTTTGACTGTGGAAGACAATATTTTAGAATGCTAATGTTGATTTTTGTTACAATCCCACCGAAAGCACCTTAAGGTTACAGGCCTGTAATTGTACAAAACTTAGGGGTTATATTTCACCTCCCCTTTTCCCTCTTTTGGCATGCCCTGCTTCCAGTAATAAGGGCTCCAGGGGGGGAATTTTGATATCATGAGAAACTGTGTCCATTTTACTTTATTTTGCCAGGCCCTATTTAGCCCTGGGCTGGAACTGCCAGGTCAAGGGTGTGCTCAGGCGGAAGAAGAGGGGTTTGGCCTTGACCGGTAAAAATGGTGGCACTGTTTACAAATAGCAACCAAGCTCAAAATTTCAATGGGCTTGCTAGGGTTGGGTAAGTCTTAAAGTTTGGGCCACATAATGAGCTTCAATCTGGTATGGGTCTTGGTGAAAGCTAAAACTTTGGGTCAGAGGCCAGCTCAAAATGTTAATATAGCCCATGGAGGAAAAAAAGGGTCCAATCCCATTACAGGTCTGTAACCATAATACGATAGGACGAAAGCACTGAATGCCCTATACAGAGGGCTTTGACCTAATCATACGATACATCCCTGATTCCTGAGTGGATGAAACATCGAAGTGATGACGCAAGCATAAACTCACAGATTCATAATTTCATACCACCGATTTGTCACGCAATACGAACTCTGAATAACGGACGTTTTATTTGCAAAATAAAATGCATATCTCAGGGGAAAATTTTCAAGTGTAATGTAAATGGCCACAGTTTCAGTGGGACAATGCATGAAGAAATCGAAAACGTAGTTGACGTCGTTTCAATGTCTGGTCACATTTGCCATTCTATCGAAGGTTGTTTAGATTATTATGGTGCTTTTAGGACAATAGCCAGTGTTCAATGACGTTACTTGTCATAGCCTAAGATATCAAAATGAGAACCTTGAGTTAAGGATGTCCCTCCATTAAGCAAGTTGCAATTATACAGTGTCGGCAAATCGTCACAACTGTTCTCCTGTATTGTTATTAAAATAATATGCAAATTGTATTACCAACTGAAAAAACTCCTGAATTAGGTCGCATTGCGAAAAGTAACCGGTTCTATTTAAAGCAAAAGTTTTGAGACAAACCTTGAGTTTTAAAGTAGGTGTTGAAACAGTGTGAAATGTCAGCACTTCCCGCCAAGTTGATATTATTGACACAAATACAACTATTAGCAACAACGGATTTTTCAAACAACAATTCAGTGGCCGTATGCATAATCCATACGTTAGTTAACGCAGTGCAATAACCACGGGAAACTCCCAAAACATTAGTAGTACTGACTGTAGTTAACGCAGTACGTTAATTAACGTATGGATTATGCATACGGCCACAGGTCTTAAGATGTTGGCGGTCCGCATATGGGACGTACACACCAGCTTCTAAAATGAACCATTTCACCAGAACGTCATAATATATTTTGCTGCAATCAGCCGAAAGGGTACGGTTTTTTGACTCGGGGTTTAAAGATCGTGCGCTCAGTCCCCAGCGTTATTATGTTATATTTCATTTTCCTGTCTCTCAATCCATCTTCTTCTGCGGAATTAGTATCTGGCTATAGACAAAAAAAAAAAGGCCTTAAAAACATTGTTGATAAGCGCAGTAAGACAGGTATTATAAAATTGGTGTCTAGATATAGACGGAAAAAGGTCTTAATTAGATAGCTGTAAACGCTATAAAATGGCATCTTCTCTATCATAGGATCGCATGACTGCTGCAGTTCGTTTGTGATATGGAGTTAATCGTAATATATTGACAATAATTTTAGCATCATGGACAAGCCATTCCTACTGAACGTCAGTCTGGGCTGTGTTTATGTTTTAGGGAGCAGTGGGGTGAGATATGTGTATGTGTACGCGTGTGTTTCATATATATATATATATATCTTCTTATATTATAAAAAAACTCGTGAAATTTTGTAACAGCCATATCTCGACTATTTGTACACCAACCAACCCAAAATTTTGCATACACCTTCCTTTTGGTCTGAAGGTGTTTCTTTTGATAATTTCTTCGCCTTAAACGGTCCGCAAGTATTATTTTGATAATTATGTAATTTTTCTTTGTTTCGTGAATACGGCCCCAGTTCGGTGTTTTTAAATGGCTCATACGTCATTGGTTTTTGCGGATCGCCCCTGAAATGTTTCCTTCCGGTCCCCGAAGTTGAAACCGAGCATTTGTATCAGATGCCGGGTCGAGAATATGTACGTAGCAGAGTCGATCACCAGAGTGAACATCGGTACGAAAAGGAGCAGAATCAATAGAATGAACATGACTTTGGCCGTGTGAACCACCAGTGCGAATACTGGTGCTTTCCGATAGAAAGATGCAAGTCCTAGACTTGGCTATGCCAACAGCCAAATAACGCTTCATCCCATGCACATCGTGGGGATTAATTTCTCCACTGATTTCATCATGTGTAAGTCACAAACCGACCATATCTGGTCCTTTGTTTTTTACAAATTGGTTGGCAGCGCTGTTCCTGATTGTCTCAGAAATATGTACAAAAATGGATTTTCCCGTATCCAAATTACCTGTTCCAATTTTTAAACTGAGGTTTATGCTCACAACGTCACTACTATTGTGGTGTCTGCAGTCTAATTGGTGTTTTGGGACCAAATTATTCAGATATGGCGGGTTTTTAGAGAGGCTGGCGTAGCTTTTTTTTTATATTTTCAGCTTAACCGATATGTTTACACACAATGACGTCTGTGAGCACAATATTTACAAAAAGAGGAGCGGTGTTAATAATGTAGATGAAATTTAGTCGTTTCCTATGCACGATAACGCCGCAAATTTGCGGGTGTTTTGACTAGTATATATATATATATATATATATATGTGTGTGTGTGTGTGTGTGTGTGTGTGTGTGTGCTTGTGTGTGTGTATGTGTGTGTATGTGTGTGTGTTATATATGTATCTGTATGTCTGTGTGTCTGTGTGTGTGTGTGTGTGTAGGGGGGGAGAGGAGAGGAGGAATAAAGCTGGATGACATGTAACCTTGATCTAGTGTTGTTTCCACTGTTGTTCCAGTGTTGCCGTAAATGATGTATTCTCCGCAATGATTATTGCCTGTGTTTGATAATTAGGCTTGAAGCTTAACAACAAAGAAACTTGAAACTTGTTATGAGACATACCAAAAACGGTCTGGGGAGATTACAGCAGGAAACACTTTTATGAAGGGGTGGCTAATCCAACGTCTCAGTGGGCTTCGATCAATCTCACCAAAACAGCCACTCTGTTAAATCTTTAGGCATGCAACCAAAATGTCCATAGCATTTCAGAAATGTTCGAATATAAAAATGTCATTGATATCATTCAGCATTGTTACCACATTAAAAAAAATGCAAAGCTGATAAAGATTTAGCTTGTAAATGTTGCTGAATACATTAAGTTCAATAATAACTTTTGACATATTTTCTCACCATCCATCCTGTTTATTATCCTCCGGCATAGTGTTCTCTCTCTGTGTCTTCTTTTCATCCGGTTTTACTTCACCAATTGTATCATTGTTCTCGTCTTCGTATAGTCTTTTCTTTATCATTAACATTCTTCATCATCATCATCATCACCACCACCACCACCAGCACTACAATCCACCACCTCGGCCACCACCACCACCACCACCACCACCACCATCATCATCATCATCATCATACTTATCATTTTCAAATAATATATAGAAAGAAAAATTCTCAAATGAAAAATTTGATAAAAGTTCCAAGTTTTCAGAGCAGTGTCCTTCTTCAGGGAACATAAAATAATCATCATATTAATCATCATACTCATCAAAATCATCATATACATTGTCGTAAGAAAGCTCACAACACACTACAAAGCGATGGCAGTGTTAAGAACTTTAATGTATTTTATATTGGATCACGCGTGCAAATGTTTAGAACTCGGTTTTCTTCATCAACCAGAGCAGTACCTATGTATATATGTATAATAAACAAAGCCCTAAAACAGAAAGTACAAAATAAGGTATTTATGCTTATTATTATGATCATTGTTTAGCTAAAAGCACGCGAAAAAAAAGTTTAATCATAATGTTTCAGTTAAACAATGAGACACGTTCAAAGAAAAAAGAACTGATTTAAGAATAGAGGTTAGGAGCATTCCAATCACATATCTTAAAATAAACCATATGCCAACAAACAAAAAAGTTGTATGTTCAAACAAAGCATCACTATTGTGAAATATTGTTCATTTTGCATAGCGAATCTCTCATTACAGTAAAACTTAAGTGTCAAAACACATGTAGTTAGATACTTTTCTTATCCTGATATCCTCTATTTTAAAGTAATAGTGCAAAAGTTTTATCACATCTACGGTGTAATGTTTAAAAAAATAGTTTTCAGCGGTGACGAAAGATATACAAAAGAATTTCTTTATATCTCAATAACTACATAGCTGTACCGGAGTGATAATGTCCAAAATCATAGATCATATTTAAGACAGGTCCTGCCGAGAACTGAGTATTCCAGTATGGATTACTTTCGCAAAATGTTGACTTACATCCTTTTATAAAGCAAGATGGGGGATAACAATAAGTACAACAAAAATATTACGAATTTTAATTGTAGTGTATGAGAGTTAAATGTTTTGATGAAAACGGTCCCAAAGATTCGGCAGATAATGATACTATAGAACTTTGCACAAAACTGTGCCACTCAAATATAAGCGTACTGTATTATGCAAGTTTGAAAGAAATGTGCATGGATGAAGTTACTGATAAGCAAATACTGTTACGTAAAATCACATCTAATATTTCAACGATTTATATCCACTGTGTTAGGAGTAAATCGCACTATTAAGAACGGTGCATTTATCATAAAAGCACTGCAATGCGCAGATTCAAGCGAGTCTGTATCTCTGCTAAGCGGCGATTTGCAAGCACTGATCCTTTTGCCTGTCGCTTTCCTATACACTGTCAGTTTTAATTAGACTAACTTTGCATTCTATGAATAGAATTGCCATGACTGAACACCGACATGACGGGACAGTACCAAAAACAAAAGGATAGAGTGATCGCAATGTGTGAGACACGATACACTGGAATGAAATGAATACAAAAGCCCGCAAAAGCAATGACAAACTTTACAGTGATAGACGATTAAGTCACTTCCAATTAAGTAAAACAAATATCAAAAACATTTATATTGTCGATATTGTCAGAGCCAGACCCTGATAGGAATGCACACTATTCACTCTGAAGATCTGGTCCTTTACAACTTGTGTCAAGGGAGGAGTAGAGAAACGGAACCACCCTAATTCAACTGCGTCAAATGCTTGTCGCAATGCACTTTGCCTCGAGCCTTGTAGTTTCTCTATCAAATTTTCTCTATCGACTTGTCCATCTCCAAACTCAAAGTTATGAATTGGTCTCGGGAAATTCCAGTTCGTACGTTATTTTTGTAAAAAGCACGACGATGAGTGATTCTGAGGAATATGCCTGTGTTCCCACAACCATATACTCCACATATGAAAGACGTTCCCCTATATAACATTGTAAATCAAATTCCCAACAGGTTAAATACAAGTTCTATACACTGCATGAGAAGTCACTGTTTGAGAAGCTGAGGCAACCCATAATATAACAGCAAAAATCTAGAGAGTAGCTCAGTAACATTGACTGGGAAAGGCTAAGGTATAGCTGATTTGGAATATGAAGTCTGCTATCGTTATGATTTAGACAAAGATAACCCTGCTGTTGGTCCGTGGCTGGTTAAAGTGTAAAACAGGGCATCTGACTTTGCTATTGAAATTATTTTAACTGGGCAGTGAATGGACACAAACAGATGCTCACACAAATGATTATCTTGTACTGTTCAGTGTTATGCACTTATGGGACAAAATCGAAGGACATAGGGCTGTGGGAATATAGCAGTAGGAACAGTGAACTATGGAAATTTTGGGTTGTGGGAACATAGGGCTGTGGGAACATAACGCTGTCGGAACATAGGGGCTATGGGAACAAAGCTATAGGGATGTTGGGTGTGGAAATATAGGGCAGTAGAAACGATGGATTATGGGAATACTGGGCTGTGGGAACATTAGGCTTTGGAAGCATAAGACTATAGGAACATAGGGCTATGGGAACATAAAACTGCGGGAATATTGGGTGTGGGAATGTAGGGCAGTAGGGTCATCGAATTTTAGATTATTGGGCTGTGTGAAATTGGGCTGTAGGAATTTTAGGCTGCAAGACTATGGGGCTGATCGGATGCTGTTGTGCTTTGATCTTAAGACACCTCTAAAACACTAATGTAGTACAGATGGAGGAATTACTCGGTCAGCCAATCACTTTCCCAAAACAGAGTCAACAGAAAAGTTGTCTGAGCTATCGAGAAAACGAAGAAGAAGGCAATGTCCAATCGGTGGGATGTGATCAGCTTTCGTCGCTTGTTGGAGCCAGCTCTGTCGCCATTCACCTTCTGTTGAGAACTGGGCTCTTTGTTGGCATCCGAGATGGTCTCTGCCCACGTTTCCACTGGAAACACTTTCTTGCTGTCGTTTGAGGAGCTAATGTCCTGGATAAGAGAGAAAGCAAACCAGACAAGTAAACATAAAATCATACAATTACTGAGAAATACCTTGTTGGCATTGACAAAAAAGCTATCAGAACATGCATAAATAGCACCACAACATTTTTTTTTTTTCTAAAGATGACAGATGTTCGCATCAGACTATTGCCAGTACATCAAAAACCACAACTATTCATTTTAAGATGTGTGCTCATTCTTGATGATAAATTCCTCATTATGATTTTTTGGGGGGCCCATCATCTATGCATGCGCATTACTCCCTTCTTGTGGCATACAATATTTAAGGAAGGAAAAAAATCTTTAAGTTCTGAAAGTAGTGACATTCTGAGGTAAGACAAGCTATACTTAAGAAAAACAGGCACGGTCACTTTAATTCCATCATCATTGACCAGTAACTCAGGAACTAAATTTTGAGAACGGCATCATATTCCCTAGAACATAATCTATATTTTGCTATGATTTCATTATCTGTTTATGATTTTGGAGACTTCAGCATTACACATATCAAGGGGTGCCTCCTCATAGGCCTCATCTCCTTTGTATAATTCATATAATGATATGCTGTGTGAGCAAAGCACCCCTATTATAAAAATCACTGTTTTACTCTGTTATCATTAGCTGTTCTTGAACTAGACACCTGCATTTTGTTTTGAGCCACCTTGGAGAAAACGAACCAAACAAACAAATTTTAAAAAAAACCCTCTGACAGTTTTCAATAGCCAGTCTTACTCTGACAGTTTTCAATAGCCAGTCTTACTCTGACAGTTTTCAATAGCGATTCTTACTCTGACAGTTTTCAATAGCTATTCTTACTCTGACAGTTTTCAATAGCCACTCTTACTCTGACAGTTTTCAATAGCCACTCTTACTCTGACAGTTTTCAATAGCCATTCTTACTCTGACAGTTTTCAATAGCCAGTCTTACCCTGACAGTTTTCAATAGCCATTCTTACTCTGACAGTTTTCAATAGCCATTCTTACTCTGACAGTTTTCAATAGCCATTCTTACTCTTGACAGTTTTTAATAGCCATTCTTACTGGGAAATCCAAATTACCTGAGACCACGTACCTTCTCCTCATTGCCATGCATGCGGACTACCACAAGACAAGCTAACATGGCCGTGAATCCCTCCATCAAGACTTCAATTAACAACAACGCAAGGTAAGGCAGCTTGGATAAGCCTCTGGGCATCACATCGCTGAATGAAATTTAAACAAATACAAAAAAAATGTTTCTGTAATGTGACTTAGCAGTGGCATGTATGTTAAATGCACATGTGAACCGAATACAGCCATATATTCCTCCCAATTTCAATTCATGCATTCAAACCCAGGTTACATGGTAACATATGGTTAGTCAAACAATGATAATGCATGGCAACTACATAAACAAAACAACATAACATCATAATAATATAAAGAAATAACACCTGCCACTGCAATATTCTTCATTTTGGGTGGTGATAACATTGGGTATAATATTCCGTACTGAAGGAGGAAATGTTGCGCAATAATATGATCGAAACTTCAGGAATTCAGGATGATCTTACAAAAGATTGGCAAGATCTAAGAGGATGTGTGTGAGTGACTGCTCAAATGAGACAGTGAAACATTTCCTTTCCAACTGCTCTTTTCTGAATGCTCTACGACAGAGATACCTGTCACCCACACCTGATCTTAGTACTACTATGTACTCGGACCATCAACAAATGGACAAAATCTGCTCTTACTAAAGTCTACCGTGGTATCCGCAGAACGGCTCAAGCCCATGCATATTATATATTACACGTAAATTATGAGCTATTACTGTACAATATAAATTCATAGTCTCATTATCCCAAACAGACTAAAATTTCTCAAAAAAGATTCTCTATTTCTGATAGGTATACAGTGCCACTGACATTTTAATGTTCTGCATTTACTTTTTGAGACTAGAGATCTGTTGCAAGAGTTTTTAAAATAACATTTTGGACAATATATTTTGGCACTGATCATTAGCTGCATTCTTAAAGAAATTCTGGTACCAAACACATCATTTCCCACTTATACCCTTCAGCGATTACGGTACCACTGTTCCTGTGCGAAGACTCACAAAATTGGATTTATTTCCTTACATTAAACCAGTGTAAGAGATATGTAAGATTCACCTGATGAAATTGATGTAGATCGCCGTGGAGGTGAAGACGGCCACAAGGTAGGACATTTTCTCTCCAGTATGAACTGGTATCAGAAAAACAAGGGGGATAATCGCTGATGTAAGGAGCATGGGGAAGATAATCGTGACAATGTAGTACGTCCGCTGACGACGCACGTGGAACGTGTACTGTGGGAAGTCGGGCAAAGCAGTTTGTAACAGTTCTGTATTTCCGGCCATTCTTTGTTGGAACATATTTTCCATTCTACAAGTCAGGCTTGTGAGTGACCATTCTCCAGCCATTTCAACGATATTAAGTAAGGAGGTTGAGATTTCCGGATTAATAGCGTATATCTCAGCAGACATTCCTGACTGTGGGAAGAAACCAACCTCACATGCCTGCGTGTCAAAGGGATACTTCTCAAAGTGAATATCGCATGAAAATTTCAGATGATGCAGTGTAACGGAAGTTACGTTTCCGCTGTTAGATACGGTGAGTGTCTTCTGCAGATCCATTATCATGGAGTCTCCCTGCCCCATGATGACGAAGATTTCTGGTGTCCATATGGAGTCTTTGTCCAGGAACACTTCATCTAGCCCATTGTAATCCGTTGCATTCCATGCAAGTTCCCTTTGCTGCCACTGGACCCTTAGGTAAACAGACGCTGTCATTGTCTAACATAAGGGAAAAAAAAACAAAAGAGAGAGGTATTTCTAAATGAGAGTGATAATTTTGAGGCTGTTATTTTCAAATTCCGCTCATTTGTAACTCTATAGAAGCATGTAGAAGGTTGTACTTAAGTGGAGGCTTTGATTAATCGACTCTTTACATCTATTTACTAAAGATTGTTGTCATAAGGTGATAAATCTAGTGAACCAAGGTGTGTGAATGATATTGTCTGAAAAGTTCCGTGTACAATTTACTTGTAACAAACTTGTTTGCTATCAACTATATTCCTGTTATGTCAATGCAATTCATTGGATTAAAGATATGGATCCCAATAACATAATAACCTTTAGTAGCACAAATAGGGTATCAGACAAGATAGAAATCTCGATAAGAATCATCTATCACTCTAAAATTTAAAAAAAAAATGTTTGAAAAGTGCTGAAACACTGAGCACAGGTTAGCGTATCTCCATGGCGATTATGGAATTGTGACAAAGATTTTAATGAGGATTAGGAGGTGGACGAGAATGGTAATGATGCTTAGGTGAAATTACTCTGCTAATGACATTGTTGATAACAACAACAGCGATAGAAAGAGAGGCAGAAAGTACTGTCAGATGGGTTGAAACAGTCAGATTTACACTTACACAAGACACCCACATGCCCTGTTATACCAGGGAGACTGACAGATACATGTCACAAATCTCCACTTATTCTAGTAAATATCACAGTTTCTGTAAATAGGACAATCTCACAAAATGCACCAGAATCAATGGACAGTCAGTCAGACAGTTCAACGAAAAGGCACACAGACCGTTAGGCAGGCAACCCGACACAGATGCTTCGAAATAGAAGGATATAACAATCAACTGCAGTCGTGATACTGGGGCAAGTCCACCCAAAAAGTCAGTTCAGATGAAGTTCAGTTCACTATAAGGAAAAAGCTCTCAGATCAAGTTAGGCTCAACTCTATGGAAATTAAGTAATTTTCAGGGTAGATCAATTCCTCTTCGATTTTGAAATTAGCAAGAAAGTCGGTTATAATTTTCGAGTAAGATGTGAATTGAGCTGAAGTTTAGATAGAAAAATAACGTTCATCTAAAATAGCTTAAAATTGTTGAGATACAGATTAGTTTGTCTAAATTAGTTATTAACCTCAAATCAAGTTTACGTGAACTGAACTGAACTGAACTGAACTTTAGAAACTGCGTTCTCAGTTCTGCCCAACCCTGTCGTGACATTACCTGCTGGATGGAGTCTATATCATACACATTAACAGCAGCCATCAGAAATGTCATATTGAATGAGCGCTCATCAGGGTACCCTGGAGGTATGGTTTGTACTGCCGCTGGTCTACTCAAGATATCTTTCCTCAGTTTCTCGTAGGTCAACATTTTGGAGCCCGACCCGAGGGTAGCGTAGAAGCTCAACACTTGGCTCAATATGCAAACACAGTGAAACAAATGACGGAGCTTTTCCATCATGGAAGACCTAGACCTCTCTTTGTCTCTTTCTTCACGGCAGCGCGCTCAGTTTGAGGAATGTTAGATCGTCAGGCACTGGAATAATAAGAGTACAAGAAGAAACAAAAACTGACTAACAATAATGTTTTGGTTCAATATATTTTTTAAAGAGTAAATTGTCATAGTAAAGCCTGCATATAAAATATACAAGTGGATGACCGTGCACTGTTTGAAGACTGTTAAATCGTTTTGCATTGGAATAAAAAGGAAATAAAGTGAGTCATATCCTATTTAGGTCCGGTATTGACTATTTACAAACCTTTACAATAAAGCCAACAATTTTTACACCGTTCTTTCTCTCTCTCTCTCCTTCCCTTCTTCTCTCTCTCTCTCTCTCTCTCTCTCTCTCTNCTCTCTCTCTCTCTCTCTCTCTCTCTCTCTCTCTCTCTCTTTCTGTCTCTCTCTGTAACAAATGTTGCCCTTATTGCAATAGTTTTGTTGTATTTGCACACAAAAAAAAAATCCATCTTACCTGATTCTAAAATCAAAATTCGCAATCTGTTCTCACCATCTCTTCAATGTTAGCAGATGCAGTTAATCACTGATTCAGTCTATAGATACAGGTCATCACCAGTACCCTAGGACCTCACAAACCTTTAACTTCATGGTCTAGAAAAACTCGTCGTATTCTCTTGAAATTGCAAATGTCAAGTTTCTCAAATTTTATCTTGAATGAATGTGCAAATTCTAATACCCCACAAACCTTTAATTTCGTATACTAGAAAATTTTACATTCTCGTTGCAGTAAATTGCAAATATCAAGTCCCTAATATGCTATCTTGAATAAATGTGCCAACTTTAATACCTCACAAACATTTAAGTTCATGTACTAGAAAAACGTCACATTCTCACTGTAATGAATTGCAAATGTCAAGTTCCTAAATTCTATATTGAATGAAGTTGCAAACTCAAGTACCTCACCTTTAATTTTATATACTAGAAAAACTTCACATTGTCGTTGCAATGAACTGCAAATTTTAAGTCCCTCAAATACTACATTGAATAAATGTGCAAACTCGAATACCTTTCAAGCCTTTAACTTCATATAATAGAAAAACTTTACATTCTCATTGTAATGAATTGCAAAAGTTAAGACCCTCAAATTCTATCTTGAATTAATGTGTAAACTATAATGCCCCACAAACCTTTAATTTCATATACTAGAAAAACTTGACGTTGTTGCAATGAACTGCAAATTTTAAGTCCCTCATATTTTAGATGGAATTAATGTGCAAACTCGAATACCTCTCAACCATGAAGTTATGAGTGATCTCCTGGCATTTAAGTATTTAGGCTATGTTATGTGTCATACAAATCACGGTAACTCATGTTTATGCTTTAAATCGATTCCCAAACACAAGACTGGTGAAACGTTCTATTACCAGTAAAATGGAGGTACTTGAAAATAATGCAACTGGAAGGGGTGGTCATATTCGTAATTGGTTAAGAGTAAATCGATTACTGGGATACTATTGCAAATTATTAGTAACGATTACTTATTGATTATCCGATTATTGTATACCTGGGCGATAGTTGATTGGCTGTTAGAAAAAGAAGCTTCAGAATATGCGCAGGGGCGTAGCGTGGGGGTCAAAACCAGGTAGGCAAACTTGTGCTAGGCGAATGGTCGTCCTTTTACCTCAACGTCACTCTACATAAACACACATTAAGAAGAGACGCGGTATCATGCATGAAACAAAGTCGTATTATATAGCAAAGATTTGCTCTACCATCTAAACCAGGAATGCTGCGTAATAACAAGGTAACATCAAGCAATAACAACGACAACAATAACAACAATGGTAATAGCAATAGTTCTGACCTGTTGTTTACTCCTTACAGATAAGGGGGGCATGTGGGCAAAATAATTGAGGACGGTGTCCAAGAAGAAATACTTCTTTGATCAACCTTTCTTCCGCAGCAAAGAACATTAGACATTTTTTTTGTTTTTTAAGTGTCTGGCTTACCTCATAATTGAGTGTGTCTTTTATTCGTCGCATGTCACTAAGAGAGAGCTCGCTGGCACACAGCCAAGTATACTAGGCATTCCATTAAATCCATCTTGCCAAAAATGGTACTTTCAGGGTATAGATCTAGACTTAGACCTAGTCTAGATCTATCTAGTCTAGCCTATGAGCACCAAGACAAGAAAACACACAGGCAATAGCTAATCCACACGACCCAATTCCAAGTCGGTGAATGAAAACAGGGGAAGTCATTCATCTGACTTCTTTCTTTACGGCCCCGTTTCTCATCCGTAGGCATTTAGAATTTTGCCTACAGGCATGGAAATTCTCACACTGCTCGCGGATGTTGCTGAGGCTCAATCTGGGTTAAAGTGCTGATTTTGTCGCATAATATAGTAGAAGAGAAGCTGCCGGCGAGTTAACCTACGTAGTCAAAATCCAAAATGACTACTTGGCTAGCTAAACTGGGCTGCGCTTGGGGCTCAGTCAGGGTGCAAGTACCCNAACTCGAATACCTCTCAACCATGAAGTTGTGACCTGATCTCCTGGCATTTAAGTATTTAGGCTTTGTTATAAGTCATACAAATCACGGTAACTCATGTTTATGCTTTAAATCGATTCCCAAACAAAAGACTGGTGAAACGTTCTATTACCAGTAAAATGGAGGTACTTGAAAATAATGCAACTGGAAGGGGTGGTTATATTCGTAATTGGTTAAGAGTAAATCGATTACTAGGATACTATTGCAAATTATTAATAACGATTACTTATTGATTAGCGATAGTTGATAGGTTGTTAGAAAAAGAAGCTTCAGAATATGATGTCGATTAAAAAAAATATTTTCTTTTCTCCTTTTTCTTTTATCCTTTCTATCTCGGTGTCATCCATCCTAGTATCTAGGCCCAAACACCTACACTTATTAAAGAAAAATGTCGGAAATGGAAAGGCATTTATAATTTGTGCCGGTAAGTATCATGACAAGTAATGGATATTACTCGATTATCTGTTGCTGGAGTCATTAGTAATCCTGATTACTGAAACTCAAAGTATCGCCCAGCAGTAGCAATCTTGAGTTCCTGACGTCTCATTTCATGTATTCGTAATATCATCTTCCGTCGCAATTCTCTGGAGCCGAATACTCAATGCTGTTCTACTTCGCGCCCTGACGACAACAACGAGAAACATCCTTGATGTTATCGGGGGTTTCCCATGGTAACCATTACCACGCGAAGTCCGCCAGCATTGTGCATTATGGCCCTTTATCTCTTGTCCTGAATGTTCGATCGCAAGTTCACGTAAACCCAGATTTATCGACTGGCCCACTTACCAGGAATTCGATATTGTGTGGTCCTAATGTGTTTACTTTAAGAAAGTCTATATTTCCATGCTTCTGCAGCAAAATTAAGTGTTTAAGAGTGGATTGTGTGATCCAGACCCTAGCAGCGGCTGTGATTCATCGTTTCAAACTTCATAAACGGGATTGACTAGATGCGCGCATGCGGTTAGTTGACGATGTATTGATTGAACTTACTTAGATAGTTATTGACTGAAAGGTTCGAAATTGTAAATTCCATTTTTGACAGACAGACAGACAGACAGACAGACAGACAGACAGACAGACAGACAGACAGACGGACGGACGGACGGACGGACGGATGGATGGATGGAAGGATGGATGTTAGGATGGATATTTGGAGGGAAGGAGAGGATGGATGGATGGATGGATGGATGGAGGGATGGATGGATGGATGGATGGATGGATGGATGGATGGATGGATGGATGGATGGATGGATGAATGAATCTTTTGAATTTCCGTTTAAAGTCTGTGGGATAGAAAGCTTTAGATTCACAACTCCATTTTCCGCATTATAGCCCTACCACGTATAGAAGTGTATGGCCTATGATTATCAGCTACTTGTATATACCAATACATTCATGAACAACCAGGGGCGTAGCGAGGGTGATTTTTTTGGTAATCTAGCACTTACATCTAACCAGCATTGGGGGGGGGGGNGGGCGGGCAAGATATAGATACATTTATTTTTGTGTTTGCTCATAATGTTTGTATTGTTTATAAATTTCTTTCCCACAGTCAGTCTTTATAAATAAGCTTACTGAGCATCCATACCACTTACACCAGACTGCTAACTTCTTGACTGATCTACGGCTTTCTTCGATTGCAAAACAAATACACCCGCAAATTCGCCTAAAACCAGTCGGTATCCGTGTAAAAATAAGACAAAAAAAAAAAAAGATTACCAGTCTCCCTCAAGACCGTTACCTCAAAGTACGGTATTCAAAATGCTGTAAAAATAGCATGTACAGTATCATAATAAAGTTGTCGTCAAGAAGCGATGACACCAATCAAACGGAGCAGGACGAGACAATTAATGTAAAAGGTATTGAGGTCTCTTTTCTTGCTCCCACTAAAAGAAGCTGTAAGGTTAATGGTCTTAGAAATTATTCATGTTTAAGCAAAATGAACTAATGCTATTGTGATCATCATGAGCTCTGCAATATTTTAATGTTTACGGTGCCGTTTTCTCTAGTCCTCGGGAGAAAAATAAAAGGAAGAAAAAACTCTGGAACAGGGTTGCCAAATTTGGTTCTCTCGGAACCAATTATCAGATTTTTGGCTATATTTAAAGTACGTAGTTCTCAAATAACTGATTGGCTCTTTGGTTCATTTTTAACTCTAACCGACTGTACATCAATAGTTACTAATTTCGTTTAGAAACACTTTTAGTTTACGTGTACTTCTATCAAACTGCTTGGTACCGGTACTTCTGTTGCCAGATGAGCACGAATTAAGGATCAATCTAAAAATTGTTTCCATTTATAGGTCAGATCTTACATTGCTCTAATATCTGTAGAAATAGAAATGTTTATGATAAGTATAATACCAGTGTATATCCATTACAAACATAAGTCGTCATTAATTTCTGATCTTATGTCAAATCTTGACCCAGGCCGCCGTTCGGTGCTATATTTTGGTACTTTTTCGGTTGTGATTTGGCTCCCGTTTGATAAAAACTGGCAACTGAGTTCTTGACGTCGTTCGCGGCACGTCAAAAAAAAAAAAGGGGGGGGAGTGGGATGGGAATGCAGTCTGCGTAGAGGATAATCAAATTTTTCTCTCAGATTACTGACCTCTTTTTTTAAATGGTTTTTCTATTGACGTTTCCTTCGAATGCAATACACTGTGCCTATGGGGCTGGAGAATCTGCGAGACGAGTACCGGGTCACAGATTAGTACTGCAAAAAACTTAAGTAGTGTTTACAAGATTGTACGCCAACGCTTGTAAATGGTACACAAGTGTAATACATGTAAAACGATGAAGGTATTTGAACATTCTTTAGAAAGCACTTAGCATTAGTAAAATTGTATTAGATGGAAACTATATTATTATAATGAAGCTATTATGAACTGGTAATCTCAGATTCATAGATTACATGGACGCTACGCCCCTGTGAACAACAAAAAGATAAGGAAGAATGAAGCAACAACGACTTTCTTTTTTTGCACTTTGATCGTCATTTCTCGTGTTTTTTGTTACTGTCATGGGTGTTCTTTTTTCTTAAGGAGGATTATAAAAAATCGTTCATGTCGCTAACTTCTGCGCACTTTAGTAAGAAGTCTACTTTTTGTAAAAAAAAAAATACTGAGAACGTCTCACCACCTTTTCTCAGTCTGAACACTTGAGTTGTCATTATCATGCACTCTACTGAATCTTGTACACGTGTGTCAAGAGAAATTGTAGCCGACATCTGCTGTTTGTCTAGAAGTAGTTAGCGTTTTTTTTTTCCTTCAAGGGCGAAAAATGATTTCAAGCGGATAAACGTGTGACGCGAACTCAACTTCAGCTGACTATAAAAGCTGAGTTCATGATGTCTAGGTTGTCATTTCCCCGGGGCAGCCAATCGTCTAGTGCAGAACAGATCAGCCATCGAAGATCTACCATGAGAGCAAGACAAAATTATCCTACCCAGCAGAATTCGTGACATGAGCAATGGAGGGAAGAGACATTGATTTGGAAAACCTCCACAACACTTCCACGTAAGAAAAATTGCTTTTGGGATATTTATTGTTTCTTATGCGTGTGGCGCATACGGATATCTTCCACGATAACTTTGGCGGTAAATCGGTCATTATTTTGTCTGGAGAACCGGCGTCATGGCAAAATGACAGCGCAATGTCTTTAGGATTTCCTGGGCCACCCTGCAACATACTCCTGTCACTCAAACCCTAATTTTGATTAGCTATTACCACTGACCAGTATTGGAGATGAGCATCTGGGCTGAAAGATAGAAATTATCTTTTATAACCCATAAACAGGTCCAGGAAAACCTCCCAATCGGGCAGTTACTGCTCCATTGGGAAGTAACTGCTCGATTGAGCAGTTCTGAGGCGCAGCTCAGTTGCTCAAACGAGCAAAAAAGAGACCCCTGTGTCAAAAATCACAAGGAAAAGTTAGCTTAACTCATCTCGCGCACCTCCAATCCCCAATTTCTAGCTGCTAGACTGGCACCAGCACTTGGAGAATGTGGTAGTATCAACAGAATTTGCGGCGATTTCTGCGCTGAACGATTAGAAATTTGCCACTGTAATAACAAAATCTTAATTTACCTTGCATAGTTCACGTAAAAAAATAGCAGTCAAGAAATACTAACTTTGAAAACATTTGATAAGTACGTAGCAACTTGTGAGACAGTTTCTAGTAGGCCGCCATATTGTTTTGAGAGCTTCCTGATATTTCTGGAACCAATGAAAAACGTTCTTATAAAAGATGGGGCAGGGGCGAGAACTTTGGCTGTTTTTAGCCTGAAAGAAAGTATGGTATACCATAATACTACATTCCACTGAAATCATGCCACCAAACTGCTGATTAAATACCTAGTACCAAGTCCAACAATAACTCACAACATATGCTATTTGTCAAAATAAACAGTAAATCATCCATGGTATGACTATAAGAAACATTTAATCCAAAACATCGTCCATAAATAAAGTTACTGCATTTCAATGAGGAAAAGTCTATCAATTGTATGTTTTTTTTAAGCCAAAGGAAGCCTGGTAGCAGAAAATTTACCTTTGATGTTGAAAAGTTGGGAAGAAAAGACCCATATTTGAACTAAGAATTGAATTTTCTCAAAAAAAAAAAAAAAAAGTCAATATGGGCTTATGATAAATGCAAAATCAGCGAAATTTGAATACGGCAGAGATGAACTATTTGAACAAAATCCACCAGATACTTTTCCGAATACCAGCCATCAAAAATAGATTCTCAGTTGAAGGATCAAGTCATGAAAGGAAATCGCTATAATAATAAAAGGTGATCCGCCGGGTTTCCATACACTAGTTATTTCGGGGAATTCCCTTTAGCATCCTTGGTAGTGCTTGAAACGCTGGAATTTATTGGTACTGGGGTATCCTGAGTTCGCTAAGGACACTGGGTAATGCTTGTCACTTCAATATGGCGGTCATTGTAAACAGAGACAACTTCATCACAGTTTAAGCGAGCTAGGATGTCATTTTACCGATCTAAGTGAAATGCCCTTATGCACCAAGTATGGCCTTATTAAAAAATCATGTTTATTTTACAAAAATGATTATTTTGACAGAATTAGCCTAGTTTTATACTTTCGAAATTAGTTACAAGACATACTTCAACTTGTCATGTCGTTGAGCAGAGCTCTGAGTGTGTAGTGTTCGTGTTCGTCTTGTCAGACGTGCTCAATTGCTCGATTGGGAAGTCAAACGACTGCTCGATCGAGCAGTTACTTCCCAATGGAGCAGTAACTGCCCGATTGGGAGGTTTTCCTGGACCTGATAAAAGGTAGTTTTAACTGTATCTTTTCGTTTGACCCATCCCCATGAAAATCTAGTTCGGGCTTCAGGCTATATTCAGAGAACGAAGATTGAGTTTACTGGCAGATCTTATCTCTTTCCAAGCCCTGACTCCAAGTAGTGATCTTTAACGTCACCTAATTTGGCTTAAGAAGTGACAAATGCATAAGAACAGGCCGCAGTATTAAGGCCCTCAGAAGAGAAAGTAAAATGGCACAAGTTTATCATGCTTAACTTAGGTGGTATCAAAATTAAGGCTATCTCCGACGACAGCACCGATGATACAGTTCATTTAGTCGTATACAAGTCATGGAATCGGTGCTGTCGTTAGAGAAGGCCAAAATTAATGCTAGTGTGTAGCCATAAGAGTCTCTTAGGAAAGTAGTTTAGTCTCTTCAGTCGACATGGTAATATAAGATACCCAGCTGAACGCAGTGAAAGCTATTAAAGGTATCCGAAACCTAACGAGCAACTTCAGTAAAATGACAATGGTACTCTACACTGCTCAAGGTGCCACAGAAATTGCATATTCTGACATATCAACATATGTGCATTCACACAAACGAGCATTCCTTGGATAAACCCATCACAATAACTTTCCTGGACAAAGTTAGGGAGGATTTCCATATGTGTGCAATCCAACATGCAGCAAAAGATGTGACTGTAAACTTTGGGGAAGATATCCGCATGCAACAACCAGCCAAATTTTAACTAAAACACCTACACACGCAAAATAGATTTCTAGAGGTTTGGTGTCCAAATCAATACTTACTGTAATTGAACTAAAAAGGTGCCTGGTTCAAAATCTTTGTAATAAATCCGATTCCATTAGGCGAACTGGTGATTCGGCGGCCTCCAGGGACGCCATTTTGCCGACCTCATTCAATACGAGGTAAGACCCAAAAGTTTCACTTATTCCCTGGCCGGAACAATGATAGATATTTTTACGGAGTATTGTTCAAGGACGCGACCTTGGGAGCGTCCGTTTGCGGGGGGTTGCCCTGACACTATATGTACCTATATGGATCCAACCTATTTTTTACGCTCGCCTCGACTGATACTCCCTTGAAAATAGCTTGGAATCCTGGATATTATGGTATTTTGTTTTGTTTATATACCCGGATCCAACTTTTGTATTTTTTGACCTTAAAATTTGCATATCTCGCGCTTATTGCGAGAGGTCACGGGAATTCAAGATGTAAATAACATGCGCTCTGATAATACTTCAGGATATAAAATCCTGACTGTAACAAAGATTTCTACCTGTTTTTACATTTATATTCATGAAACAAACCATGTGCACTCATTAATATGGCGCTATTTTTCAATTTTAGTATATGACCACCAAATTTCCACTCACTTACAACTTGTCATTTGGTGATATCGGCTATACCGCAGCTAAGGACTTGGCGGTCACAGGTTCTAATCCACATTGTGCATGTACTATTATGTATGGTGTTTTTCTCTTTCAGATATTCACAGACCATTTCAAATGTGTATCATTATGTTATAATCACCATATGCCATAACATGAAAGCCCGCAAGCACGCAATATTGAAGAAGCAAACTTACTTGCCGTTTTTCTTTCTTTCTTTATTTCCCCCACAAAAAACCATGCCCCACTTTTTTATACCAGCCCCATCAAAATAATCCCTCTTTAGTATGTTCTTACTTCCGGGTTGTTGCATACGGATATCTTTCCAAAATTTGAAAACTACATTTTTCTTTGGTGTATCCCCACGAACAAAAAAAACTTTTATACCAACCTCATTAAATTCATCCCTCTTTAGTCTTTTAATCAGGAGCATGTTGTAGGGTGGCACTGATATGGAAATCCTTCCCACAGTTAGGCATTTCTTGTGACTGCAAAGCAATTTTGCTTAAAATGTGGTCAAAATAATTCAAATTTTGATTCATAATTTTAAATCTGAATATTTACCCCCGCAGGCTGACGGACGACCGCACGTGATGCCAGACAACCTGACCCCTCGTGCTTGATATCTCCTCACACTGCCTCGACGCACATGGGACATCAGCAAGATTGTCACTGTCACCGAAAGACGCAGAACGACTCCAGTCTACCGAGCAGACATCTCCCAGGGCAAAGACTTCACGGATTTACCAAGGTCATGTAACCATTTCTTTTTCCATGATTGATAAAGGATTTCCAGATGTGTTAACTGGTGATTAGGAGTTACGCTTGTCTCAATAGGCATTAGTGTTAGGGTTAGGGGTAGGGTAGGGTTAGGGTTGGGGGGGTAGGGTTAGGGTTAAGGTTTTATTAGTACGTTATTCGGAATTAAGGTACTGACCATAGCTGTAGGCGTTACAACTGGAAATCCTTCCATTGATAATGCTAGGTTTAAATAAACAGATTAAAAGTATCATCCTCGTATGATTGTACTCAAGGGGTTTAGTCTGTTAATATAATCACGTGGTTGATTTATTTTTTTTTGTAACGATTCATTTAAGGCTGGCATGTCCCTCACCCAATCCTTCTCCTATACCCCCGCCCCCTCCCCCACCCCCCAAGAAGAGCTCAGATACTTAATGTTGGCTTTAAAAAGAGATTACATGTCTCATCCTCCCATGATAATATTCATAT
>JAWQUT010000004.1:4599787-4611834 GCA_033807755.1 Ellobium chinense
GTGGGGGGGGGGACATTAACCGCAGCACAGTACATCCAAGGTAAAATGGACAATCACTTTTTGAACACAACAAATAACACGCTAATACAACCCGCAGGTGTAGGGAAATAACAACTAACAGTACTGCCATTGTGAAGGCCCCCTCACAGTCTTTCAGTCGATTTTGTTAGGGTTAAAACAAGGCAGTGAAAACATACTTTGTATGGACGCTTCTGATAGAGGGGCAGGGCATGGGGTCAATGCTCCACCCCTGGGACCCATTAGGGCATTAGATGATAGGGACATACTAACAACTTAAAGAGTGACTTTATTTTCATTTGGAATACCAGGTTATTCTCCTCATTATGTTAAACAGGCGAGTGGGAAGTAACACAAATAACATCATAAAGGAAAGGAAAAGGTAACTCCCCTGAATAAAAGCTTAACACATTTAACCAACATCGGCGATAATCAAAAAAGAGTGGGACAATAAAAAAAAACACTAAAATGCACCCCTAACCAGAAAGTCCCAAAAGGCCTCATGTACTCAATAGATTAACGTAAAGAAATGACTTGAGAAAAGTACACTATCGATACCTTAATCGAAAAGTAATCGAAAGTTGCCTGATGGTAACCTATGTGATACACATCTTAAGAAGACGAGTAGTCAGACAACCAGTCAGATACTGTAAACAACAATATCACAAAAGATGTTTGGCCAAATGCAGATAGAAAGAAAAAAGCGACATCCAAATTCTGCGAGGTGATCGGCCATCGCCTAGTGTGTGTCTCAGAGTTCTGATTGACGTCCATATCATACTGAGATTCCCTTCGACCACTGGGACTCACTGGATGTGAGAGCATCTTGTAAGCCACCTCAGCTGCCTGGAAAAAAAACGAATGTATTAAAAAAAACTATGACATTTAACAGGTAGTTTGTCCCCATGATAAGTCAAAATAATTGATTAATATCTAATAAAACTTTTGAATTTTGATGAGCAGTGGACCAGATTTAAAAAAAAAATAAGGCTGACACTACTGACAGTGTCTCAGTTACCAGTAGGGCTATGAATTTGAGAAATAAAATATTTATACTTTATTAAATAAAATGAAAACACGGATTCCAATCATGTCAAAACCGCTACAACAGATGTGATTGAAGCACAAATAATTTTATAAAAACTTGGATAGCAGACTTAGATAACTTTGTTACGTAGACGCTTCTTTTAGAGGAGATCGCTGTCGAACAAACTTTGAAGACCCAATATTATAAAAGATTTTAGCTGGGTATACTGGATATCCTTTCAGCTCTAATCTGAAGCAGAAGACCATCGCTTCAGTGTCGGAGTAACTTGTTAGCAAGCGTAGCATATGCTACAGGCCTCAAATTTTCTAGGGCCTCGCTTTGAATGCTTGCAAGCTGTCTAGTGAAATGAGGACTCCAAGATCAGATTTCATGCTTACCTACACTTTCTTGACGAGACTGTGACCGTACCACTGAAGGCGAGCGTCCGCAATGTGAAACTTGCATTTTCCCAGCCCCCCCTCCCCCTCACGTGTCCATATAAATGACATTTAATATACAATATGAATGGAATACACATTTTTTATGGAAAACTATTTTATTGGTCTTCGCTCTCTGTCTGTCTGTCTGTCTGTCTGTCTGTCTGTCTGTCTGTCTGTCTGTCTGTCTGTCTGTCTGTTTCTCTCTCTCTCTCTCTCTCTCTCTCTCTCTCTCTCTCTCTCTCTCTCTTTGTCTCTGTGTCTCTCGCATATACGCACTTATTCTATCTCTTTTTCTCTCTCACACATACATACTCTCTCTTGCTCTGTTTCGACTGTAATGTAGGGAGCCCTTCGTTCTCTAAATTCATTCTTGGTGCTACAGATGCCACTCCAGCCTGGACCGGCTCTGCTTAGCTTAGTCGTACTTACATTGTTTTCCTTGCCGTGTTTGCGGACTACCAGCAGAGTGCATAGCAGGGATATGAAGCCCTCCGTCAAGACCTCGATCAGTAGACAGGCTAGGTAAGGTAGGCGGGAAAGACTGCGAGGCATCACATCACTAGAAAGATAATCATAATTATGTAGTACTGATTTTGAATCATTACTACCTCTACTGCTATCACTACTACGACTACTACTACTACTACTACTAACACTACAACTACTACTACTACTTCTTTTACAGCTCCTATACTTCTTCAATAACTACTACTACCTCCATCATCACTACAACTACTACTATTGCTGCTATTACTACTACTACTATTACTACTACTACTACTACTGCTGCTACTACTACTACTACTAATTATAACTATAATAATAATAAAGCGGTTCAAAAGTCTTGTTTCAGTATCAGGAGTTTCTCGACTTACTGGGGAGGATAGAGTAGTGCTAGACGTAATGGAGTAAAATCAATCGATGGCTATTATTATTGCTGGAAAAATCTGAAGTAACTGCCTACTTTTTTAAATTACACGATGACTGCTTGGAAAAAAACAACAAACCAAGATTCGAGAACGTATTACTGGCAAATAGGCATGCTTTCCTCAATTTCTCGGTCCTTTCTTTCCTGGTGTCACCCACCCTAACGTCTAGGCTAGATCACCCCTTTTTCACCCCATCTACTCACGTGGTTAAGGGGACATGCTGCTCAATCTCACTGCACCCCAACACTTACCTGATATAGCTGAGAAATATTGCAATGGAGGTGTACACGGATATCAAGAAGGAAAATTTCTCTCCACTATGCGTAGGTATGAGGAACACAAAAGAAAACAGCGATGACGATAGAACCATCGGGAAGATAATCGTCAGGACGTAAAACACACAGTTACGCCGGACAATGAAAGTGTAACGTGGATAGTTATATAGCACTGGGCCATTTTCATTCTGACTAGACATATTGACTATTTCAGGTGTAATCGATACCAGCGACCACTCGCCTGTCATGGTAAAGACATTAGCGAGAGTGAACTCATAGTCAGTAATGGATACATCAGGAACTCCATCGGTTCCTAGCGGGTAGAATGAAACGGAGCATGCTTGGATATCGAACGGGTATTTGTTAAAGTCGATGTTGCAAGTAAAAGACAAGTAGTACGGTCCACTCGAGAACAGAGTCCCATTAGACCACAACTCCAAAGTTTCTTGCAAGTCTAAAGTCAATGAATCCTGCTGTCCCATGATGACTACTACTTTTGGAGTCCATACGGAGTCTCTGTCTATCCACACCTTATCCAGTCCATTATATTCCGTTGTGTTCCAAGAAAGCTCCTTCTGGGACCACTTAATACTGACAATCACCACTACTGTCGCTGCCTGTTAAATAAGAAGCAACAAACGTTTGCGATGAAATTTTGGTTATTAAATGACACAGCATCGTTCATATTGACGATGAAGATGAAATGGGATAGTGGATCTAGTCCTCAGTATAGTCCTTATAAATGGACTCCTTGTTGTCTTAAATCATTGTACATTTGTGATGGTGTTAACTGATCAGCGTTGACTTCGCATTGTGAGGGTTTTTTGGTAGGAGGTTCAAATGAATTTCTATATTGTAGGAAATAATGAGAGTGGTGAAGATAAAATTGTTAGATCACCAATTTAATTTTGTTATTATCGCTGTCTTGAAGGAAGCAATAGGCAGATTGTGTTTGCTCTATGCTATCGGCTCCAACGAATTTACTCGACTCCAGCTCGAGTGTGGAATAAGCACTAAGAAAAGAAAATGATAACATCATGTGCTCACAAGTATTGGAATAAATGTCACCATTAAAACTGCCATTGTCAAAACACAATCTCAATAGTTAACATTATCTAGATTATTTATTTTCCATTTCAATTTCACAAGCACTCACTTTAAAGAAGAAAAGTTTCATTAAACTAAAGAAAAAAATATATTGAGGAATGATATTGTTGCGATAAGTGATCATAAAGATTCTCGGATGTATGACCTTACCAATGATGATGATGATGATGATGATGAATTTCATTCTACTAAAGAAGGCTTTCGCCGAAACGTTTAGACTATCTTTTAGTTCTGATTAAATTTTCATTAAAGTTGTCGGAATGAAGTAGTGTTTTAAAATGTTCGCTTATTTTACAATGATGATGATATGATGATGATGGATGATCATGATGATGATGATGATGATGATGATGATGATGATGATGATGATGATGGTCTTCGAATCCTGTTCACTTGCTATTCTTGGGATGTTTCTTACTTTATTTGTCAGTCCAGAAGAGAACTGTTTGTGCACGAAATATTATGTGTTTTCGTAGAGTCTGGGCAAGATCAGAAATAGTCTCAATAATTAATAAAATGATGACGATAGTGGTCATCACCATGGTGGTGGTGGTGGTGATGGTGCTGATGACGGTAGTGGTGGTGGATTGATGATGGTATGACAAACTGTAAAAACAAATGAGCGAAAAAAAAATACCTGTCGTATTTCATCCAGGTCGTACACAGCAAGCGGCATGAGTTGAAAGTTCAGAGGGTAAGGACTTGCAAAATCATCTGTTATCCCAGGTGGTATCTTCTGCGTCACCACAGGTCTACTTAATATATCTTTCCGGAGCCGTTCGTAAGCTGACGTTTTAGAATCGATGCAGTTGACGGTAAAAAAGTTGGAGATGTGTGCCAGCATGCAGAAACATAGCATCAAAACGTGGATGCTGCTCATCTTGAGGCAGAGTGTCTTCTGGTATCACTTCATGAAAATCTCGAAATTACATTTTGTTCAGCTTAAGATTTTGGCGTTGGGCTGAAATTACAGTGTACTCCAGAAAATCTGTAGATTAAGTTGCTGACAAGCTCACTTTAGATATGAATACACCACTTCCCACAATATGGGGCTTTTATTATATTCCATTAGCCAATCATTTTCTGTCACGTCATAAAAATAAAGCAATGAAACTGTGACGAGGTGTTGTGAACATGATCCCAGAGAGATAAGATTATCAATCATTCATGTGTGATTTTTTTTGTGTCTCCAATAGCCGGAGTTTATAATTATTATGCAGTAAGATCAGCTCCGACGTGCACTGCGCAATCCAGTCTCAAATATTTGTCTCGGAAATTGAGAATTTACAAAATGTTTTTATTGCAAATGATAAATTTGACGTTTTGTGAGGCATGTTAGATAATATTTTGTTTCGGAAATTGGGAATTTACAAAATGTTTTTATTGCAAATGATAAATTTGACGTTTTGTGAGGCTAAACAAAAAACAAAAAAACAAAAAACCGACTCACGTCGCATTTTGACTGGATGCAAGAGAGTTACTTCGAAATTATTTGTGGATTTCAACTTCTTCTTAATCATCATCCTAAACGCTCTCGCGCTTCTGTTTTGTTCAACATCATTTTTGCTGTCGTCATTGTATGACATACATAGACACTTCCTAGAGAACCTCAATGCCTTTTTGCATCGTAAAATATATAGATCCTCTTGTTATTGATGTATCCAATACTTGGTAACGAAGTCCACCTCGTTAAAAAAATGATAAAAGTATAATGAATTTGTTTACTTTGAAAGTCATACTTAATAACAAGATATACTTATTAAATGTTTGCACTATATCGAGATTCCACGAAGGTAAGAATTTAGTTTGTTTGTCTTTCTGTCCATTCACGTTAACTGGGAGTCAGTGTTCAGGAGCAGTACTTCGTTAGTGGCAAAGTACTACAGCAACAGGATACATAAGCAGAAAATCAAAGCCTTTGTGGCATGTACACGAAAGTTAGGCTACTCACTGACATTATCTATTTTTTTCAAATGCTGTCTGTTCATTGCATCTGCAATCATATATCCAATCCGATGAAAGTTAAACTACTATACTGTATCAGTAATGGCGTTTTAAACGTTATAGTATTAGTACATCTAGCCACACCCTATGCTCCCAAATCTCTCTTCTCCGTCCCCTGCATTTCCACTATCCACTGCTTATCAGCGACGACCTTAATTCGTCACCCAATTGATTTTATCCAGTGATATTTTGCCAACTCATCCTTTCACGCCCGCATTGCCACGGCCAAGGTGTTTCGGCTGAAGTCGATTCATCGACGATCGATTTACTTGTTAACCATTAACAAGCTTGCAATCGGCAGATATCCAAGACTGAAGTGGAGTTAAATGCTGTTTGCAGGTCTGATGTCACAATTAACAGGTAAACACACACGAGAGAACACACAAACACAACCGCCTTTATCAAACACATTTCCCACAGGTTTGACTTTTTATCCCTTCCTGCTAATGAACATTTGTGGGACTATGTAAATTGCGTTTTTGCCCAAATGTTTAAGTAGATAGACGAACGGATATGATGAACGCTCAGATCAGTATTGTAAACATCCAGTCTTTGTTTATTTCGAAATCCATCAGCAGCTGATAAGATGATGAGACCATCATTGCTGGTTTGGCTTTTCAGCTGATACATGGTAAATTTGCTACTTGACGTCTTCATAGAAATACAGTATGTAAAAATCCGTTAAAGGGAAATAAAAAAATAAAGGTAATAAAAAGAATTATTATACAATTGAAAATCGGTTGAAGGAAAACATTAAAAACCAAATTTTTGGTTTGAATTCAATGAAAGTATGCTATTTACACGTGTATTTATATTGGTTTTATGGGTTTTATAGACTTTTAACCCTCTAAGAACGTTTTTTGGCCGAAATTTGATGTTCAGTTGTTTTTTTTTTGTCCGTGCGTAGCTCCAGGTGAGCTTTAACGATATACTGTTCTGTTTTAATTTTAATTTTTTTTTATATTAGGCCAGTTTTATGTTCTGAATTTCTCTCTTTTCCATCTGAGATGCAATCTCCATCCTTTAGTCTATACTGTTTAGCTCTGGAGTTTGATTTGTTTTGTTCTGTTGTTTTTTTTTTGTCCGGAAAAAAAATGTACGACGCATTGTACTATTATCATAGTAAAAACCTGAGTCAGTCTTCATGGCTAAGCAAAACAGAAAAGTCCCTGAGTAACCTAGAAATGTCTAATATATGCTTAAGTCAAGGAAATGTACCAATGCATCAAAATGTAATAAACGCTGCAGAAAGACGTTTAAAGGACTATGTTATACAAAAGAAGGGAAGTGAATTGCAAAACTCAAACACAGCCAGATTTTACCGAGACATAAAGGAAAACTACAAATTCGAAATTTATTTAGATATTCTGTTACAGAAATGTCGCCATGTCCCATGCAGTAAACCTAACACCCATAAAAGCCAGCTAGCACAAAGATAGGCAGAAAATATTGTACCGGCAAGCAAGCTTATAGCTCTGCAGCAGATTTTCAAATATCTGAGAAAAGTGTGCCACTGGAGTCAGATTCACCGGACAGCCAATTCGTGCCAATAAAGAGGAAAATAAGAAATAAGATTTGGCCACTCATGAAGATACTAAAGAAAATCATATCCATCCATCTTGATGTCAACCGCAATCCGCCGCTGTTTCTCACCTCATAGTTTAGGACATCAGATCCATCGCAGCATTTAGTTTGGTTTTCTGTATTTGGTTGTATCTTCTGGTCAGCATAGGGTGGCAACTTTTCATTTTCTTCACAGGTTTCAGTGGAAGTTTGCTCAGTCCACTGGGAATTAAAAAATAAAAAAAGAGTACTTAAATCAGTCAACACACGAGCACACACCGTCGACATGACAACACGTTTATTGATCTATTTTGTTGTGCTATAGGGAACATGTGGCATGATGTTTCTTCTTCATCTCGTCTGAATTCGACTGCTTGCTATTACAAATGTTTTCCTGTGGTTGCCATGTATTTATGTAACTCGTAATCCTAATCAACATATGGATGGGTACTTCTCTGTGAAATGCAAAGGTTCGACTTCCATACTTGTAAATGTAGGTTTATTTTACTTAATTTGTAATTAGAACAGTTATATTCACATTGCACAATATCAGGCTGTCTGTAAGTGGACAATACATTTTCTCTTTTGCAACAATACGACTCACTATTAAATTTTTGCAGTTAGAATTCAAAGTTTTGAAGGAAAAAGTTGACAGTATCAGATTCCCTTTCTGAGTCTTATATATATTGAAGGTGATAAATGCCAAGTACTAGCAGCAAATCTTTGAATAATTAATATACACGGGTTTTATTTAAAAACTGAGAAGAAACACTGACCGCCATCTCTTTCTTGTAAAAGTTGACGACCAGCAGAGAGGCCAGCATAGCCAAAAAACCTTCCATGAGCACCTCAATCAACAAGATGGCAAGATAGGGCAAACGACACAGACTCCGAGGCATCACGTCACTGAAATCAGTTGTGAATGGATGGCCACCATATTTATTATTAAAATAGGAAAACATTCATGATATTATAATGTTACAATATCCCAATGGAAATTTTGTTTCAAGAACTTCTCTACTTGATCATCATAATTTTTCCAAATTGGTTGGTTTTATAGGTGGCATTATTTTAAAGTCCCCCTATAGTGCTTGCCCAATTGGGAGACTTCAAAGAAAACCCAAAATAATTTTTTTGTAGATGACGAACTCCATCACCAAAGATGAGCATCAATATAAATTTCCCTTTAACACTGTTGTCTTCTTAACATTTAACCCTCTGAGACCCAAAAGTAAACATGCTGTTAGAAAAAGTATTTTTTTAGTATATTTAGCAAAAACTGCACTTGCCTTTGTTGATACAGCATTACAGATAAAATGTAAGATTTAAATACAGTTATCATTATGTTGTCACAGTCATATGGGATGCTTTGGGGAATTCCGAATATCATACTGAAACCCAATCTCCAACCTCATTGGCCAAATAAGGAACAATGGATCCCAGAGGATTAAATTCATAAAGTTTGAGATGATACATAATATCATGCAGGATCTTTAAGAAAAAAGACAATGAACATTATTTTGTAAACGTTGTGATGTTACAGTCCATATTGCTACCTCAATTTCCAACTTACAGAATATAGTGAAGAAATATAGCTGTAGACGTGAAGATGGCCACGAGATAGGATATTTTCTCCCCAGTCTGAGCAGGAATGAGAAACACCAGAGGTATCATTACTGACGTCAGCACCATGGGGAAGATGATAGTGATGACGTAGTATGTTGACTGGCGTCGCACGGTGAAAATGTAGTACCGTATACCCTCTGGAAAAGAGTCCTTATTTCCGTCAAAAAAGGCATGATCTATTTTCTCCAGAATCCACTCTCCGGTACGATTGTAAATTGTCGACAAATTGAAATTTAAATCATCAATCTCCATAGGGAAATAAGGTCTACTGCAATGGTAAAATCCAACACTGCACTTTTGAGTATCGAAAGGGTAGTAATCGAAATCGACGTCACACATAAAAGACAGATACTGGTGTTTTTCGTACGTACCATACCCTGAATTGACCAAATCAATCTGGTTATCATACTCTAAAAGAAAGGAATCCTCCTTCCCTAAAGCGATGAAGATCTCCGGTGTCCATACAGTCTTGGAGTCTATTTGGATTACTCCTATATCATCGTAATCTGACATATTCCAGACAGCCTCTTGGTACGGCCACCATACATCCATGTAAACGTCTAGGGTCATCACCTTTGAAGTGACAAATAAGAGCAAACAGCTTGCCTTGATCATGGTATTATGAAGTTGATTGAAATTAAATGATAGTCGTTCAACTGAATGTATTGGCATATTTTTTGGCTGTTTGTAACAATGTCTCGTACAAGCTTTTTATCCTACCAACTCCACCCCCTCCCTTCCCCCCACCCCCATTTCAAACAGACAGACAGACAGACAGACACACACACACACACACACACACACACACACACACACACACACACACACCCACACAATGGATCATGTCGAACATTAAGATGCAGAAGGTTCTGCAAAAAGATAATTAGGTCACTCAGTTTCAAAAAAGAGACTTCCTCTCTGAATTACCGCAACCTGTATTTCTTAGGAGTTTGATATACTTGGCAGGCGTCAGGACAACTGCGATTCTAGTCTGACTGTGGCAGCGTATACTGTTAACCGTGCTCACGGAGAGGTAAGAGTAAAGGATTCTTTATCCTAGGTGAGTTTTCAGTTGACTAGAAACCAGCTTTGCACTCCTATTAAACGAACCCTTCTTTTACCCAGTTACGTGCACTGACTGCAATCTTAATCACTAACTTCAGCCATTGTTTCATCCCTTTGATCTGAGGCCTGCCGTACTTTACAGCAAGCTATTTAAGGTTATGAGGAAGCGTGATGTATCTATCACATCATTTTTTTTCTCGCCCTCAGGGGCCCAGTGACCTTTGCTGTGGTCTGTTCTAATGCATTTGTCACTTTCCTGGCCCGTTTAGGTTAAATCAAAGCAGCACTGTTTCGGGTCAGGGGTTTGAAAACATAGGGGCTGCCAATGAGCTAACCCCGTGCATTACTGGTGAGTGGGAACAGCCAACCAAAATTAGGGCTGTACATATATAGCAAAAAGATTTGAGGTTGTGTAACCTTAAATAGTCACATTCTCCGACCGAAGATGCATAGATTTACTTTTAAGTATAATGCTTGAAAGCACCCATTTTATGGCATTTTTAATTCACAGACACTCGTAACTACACGTACCCGACACACACAGTTCCCGGTCAAAGAAGTCAGAGAGACTCCTCGTTAAGTTTTGGGTTGATTGTGAATGCGTCAGAGAAGTTATGTTCTTCATTAGCTCGGAAGTATGTCAGCACATTGGATTTAAAGTTACATCAAGAACACCTTGTCAAAAACGATCTAAATAAAAAATTTCAGTCTGCTTACCGCGAACATTATTTTTAGCACAAAATCCGCTCTTCTGCGTGTTTCAAGTGACCTCTTGAATGCCAGTGATGAAGCGGGAAGATATTGATTCTCGCATTGCTCGATCTATCTGCATTCGATACTATCGATCACCAAATATTGATGAAACGATTATCGGTTACATATGGGCTTGAAGGCACAGTATTAAAATGGTCATAATTATATCTCTGAAAGTGTTCGGGTAGTTACTACTGAAGGCAGGACATCTGAAATTGTAAAACTAAATTTCGATGTGCCTCAAGGATCGGTCCTTGGGCCGATTTTGTATGCCATGTACACTTACCCTTGAGGTCCTTTAATAAGATCACATGATGCAGGCTACCATTATGTATGCCGACGACACGCAGACCTATTTGTCGTCAGGACCGACAGACCTGAGTAGCCTTTTCACTAGCGCTAAAATTTGCATTTAAGCAGTTAAGGACTGGATGACGTTAAACAAATTAAAGATGAATGAGGACAAGACAGATGTGATTTTGTGCTCCACCGATGCAAAAATCAGATCTCTCAACGAATCATCCATCAAAATAGGCGGCAGTGAGGTAAAGCTAAATGAAAATGCTAGAAACCTCGGAGTGATCTTTGACAACACACTATCTAGATCTGGTCTATGTCATTTCACGTAAATCAACTTGTAAAAAACATGTATTTTGAACTCAGAAGAAATAGTGCCTTAAGACCATATTTGACTGAATCGGCGCAAAAAAGTTGATACATCATCTATTTTATCACGCTTGGATTATTGTAATTCTCTCCTATCCGGTATAACTGAAGAGAAGATAGATAAATTGCAAAGGGAACAAAATAATGCGGCCCGTGTAATCCTTAAAAAACGAAGGCTCGAACAATAGTGAACCTCTTCTGAAAACCCTACGTTACCACTGAGAGCAAAAAGTTAGATCCTTACATTTTGAAAATTCTCTTATTCTTTTAAAGCCTAGGACAAACTTGAAGAAATTCGGAGAATGAGCATTTAGTTTCATATGACCATTCCTGTATAATAACCTGTCCCGTAATATTCGGAATTCCGACTCATTGGCTGCATTCAAGGGGTCACTTAAAACACATCTATTCAGTAAACATTTTAGTTCTTATTAAACATAGCTGACTCTGTCACAACTAAATTTTACATAGATCTATTACTGTGTATGAATATGTGTGCGTAGGTGTGCGTGCGTGTGTATCTGTGTGCGTGATATGCGTGCGCGCATATATATGTGCGGCGCGCGCGCGCGCG
>JAWQUT010000004.1:4611844-4656890 GCA_033807755.1 Ellobium chinense
TGTGTGTGTGTGTGTGTGTGTGTGTGTGTGTGTGTGTGTGTGTGTGTGTGTGTGTTTAGGTTTGAGTGTTTTCTTAAACTTACTGTACTGAAGTGAGCTTGCGTGCATATCTAAGAGAATGTTAAAATGTCAAAGTGCCTAGAGCCCACCTCGGGGATTGGGCGCTATACAAATACAATTTATTATTATTATTATTATTGTTATTATCAAAGATCAGTAGGTCATTCATATTTCTCGACATTTATCAGTTTAAGATGCTTCCCTCACGGAAGCAATGCTCTTAATTTCTGGTGTATTATTAAAATTTGTTGATGATGAAAATAATTACGACTAGGTCTTTTGCTATTTGTTTTTGTTGTTATGGCTGTTGTTTTAAATATATGTGGACTTTACGGTATTTTCTGCTTTACTCATCCAGAATTCAATGAGTGAGATTAAACCTCATAATTAAGACATTTTTCTTCGTTTTGCTTTATGTTTGACGTGTCCCTTAATATGATGATGATATGTAAAGACTATTACAAAAACTGCAAGATTTGAACCATCACGCCGTGTCCTAAACAATGATAATCACCAATTCTTACCTGATTCATCTCATCAATTTCATGTACATCCATTATCAACAGCGACAGGTGTATCGGATTCAGAGATTTATTGCAGTTTTCAAGACAAGGTGGCAGCTTACGAGCGATCGCTGGCCTGCTTAGAATATCACTGTAAAGTTTGTTGTATGTCAGATAAATGGACTGTGCACTTCCGACATCTCCCGAGGCTGGCGCGAGGCAGGTAATGAACAAGATACACAGGGCAGCTGGAGGCATCGTTGGTACGTGTTGGCTTCTTGCGTTCAGTGGCTCAGATGGTACGCTTCAAAAACTTAATTGATTTCAAGCACCTTCATTGAATGGTTTTATGAATCAAAAGAGAGCTATGATAATATTTTATGAGATCGTCGATGCTGCGAAAATATACAAGTAATATTATCTCGACACATTTCTATTCCGTCTGAATCCCCGTTCAGGAGTGTGTTATCAAAGACCCTGCCGGTGTACAATTATGTGAATTTCGTAGCCAATTCTAATTCTTGATCAAACATTTATTAAAATGATATTCGACTATTTCAGAAGGAAGCGAGATTCATGAAATCGTTTAAAATTATTGTTACTTATACAGAATTGATTAGAGATGAAACTCTTTGCTATAAAAGAAAACTTTTCTCACAAATTCCAGAAACCATATGTGAAGGAAGAAAACAGCAAAGATGATGAATATTCCCATATAGGATATAATGGGCTTATACCATTTATATATTATATTTGCTGAAGTGCCTTAACACGCTCTCTGCCCATGCGACACATATCTTTTCCGTAGAAATGTCGATGCCGATCTTCCAGGCAATGATCTTTAAAACTGCATCCACCAGTGTATTTCATATTTACCACACTGATGGACTGCTCATGGAAAATTTCTATAAACTATAAACTAGCCTCGGATTGCTGCGAAAGTAAACGGGTGTTTTCATTATTCATTGCAGGATTTGTCTCTTGTTTTCAGGCACCGCAATACTCCTATAAACAATAATTCAGTCTAACTTTTGTAGCAGCGGTCTTATTTTTCACTCACAGCAATACTCCTATACAGACAACAATACAGTCTAACTTTTATAGCAGCGGTCTTATTTTTTCACTCACCGCAATACTCCTATACAGACAATAATACAGTCTAATGTTTGTAGCAGCGGTCTTATTTTTCCACACACCGCAGTACTCCTATACAGACAATAATTCAGTCCAACTTTTGTAGCAGCGGTCTTATTTTTTCACGCATCGCAGTACTCCTAAACAGACCCTAACTTTTGTAGCAGCGGTCTTATTTTTTCCACGCACCGCAATACTCCTATACAGACTATAATACAGTGTAACTTTTGTAGCAGCGGTATGTTTTTTTCCACGCACCGCAATACTCCTATACAGACTATAATACAGTCTAACTTCCGTAGCAGCGGTCTTATTTTTTCACGCATCGCAATACTCCTAAACAGACCCTAACTTTTGTAGCAGCGGTCTTATTTTTTCACGCACGGCAATATCCTATACAGACAATAATACAGTCTAACTTTTGTAGCAACGGTCTTATACCCATAAGCAAACTACCACCAATCATAACTGGTTCAAACTTTCTGAAATTTAATACACCATGACAGCACAAATCAATACGTAAAGAATTCGAGGCCTTTTCAAAGAAATAAATCTAGAAACTGAAAAAAAAAGACTCTTTCTTTGAGAAGTCAACCTTAAACAGAGATTTCTGTTTTGATGCCGTGTTGCCACAAGGTTCTCTTCCAGCTGTATTTTTACTGACGAACGCAGCTGAGTCATAGCCCTACACTAGCTTTGAAATGTTTGAGTTTGGTAATTTTGTGACAAATATCAGGTGGGTGACAAAACTATTATGCCCCGTAACTGGTCAAGTTGATAAAATAACAGCGTTATCAATACCCACGGAACAAGCTTTCAAACAATAACTGTTTTGTAAACATTGCTCGTCAGAGTTAGATATCCTCAGTTTAAAAAAAATAAGGTCTTGTGGGAGGGAAAGTTGGTGACACCATGACAGATAAAGAATGTTAATGTAAATTTGCTTTTACTTTAGATTTTGGACGTTTTTCAGAACATTAACCCTGCCGAAGCACGGACTTTGGAAAGGCGATAAATCTGCAACAGATAGAAAATATTATTTCTAATTGGTTTGGGCATTGTGTTATCGAAATGTTTAAGTACACCATATCAAAGACCTCACGACCTCAAGCCTCAGCAATTAAAAAGAACCAAACCCACTCATATTTTGCAAGGAATGTCCTGTGGCCCCTTATCATCTGTATCAAAGTTAATTCATCAGTTCAAACACTTCAGAAGCTCGAATTGATGAACTGACCCCTAAAGTTTAAATAGGAGAGGATCCATCGTTTTAGGCTAAACGTGGTGATGGCACTGCCGGGGAAAAGAATGACAGTTTGTCAAAATTTTTGCCATTGTGGCATAAATGCGCAATTCAGTCTTCTCTGACCTTCTGCATAGATAAAAAAGAAAACAACGCCACGGCACTTCTAAAATGCTCGAGGTCATTCTTCACATAATATCTGAGAGAATGCGAGGGAAATGATACGGCAGTTCATGAAAAAGCAGCGTGTATTTTATGGAACTGCAATGTTTTGGGGTGCATTTTAATTTTTCTGTTTTTTTTTTTTTAAAGACGGGCCTGTTCTCCTGAATTTAATATTACTAGAGTGAAAGATACGTCTTTGCTCTATCACTTCCGCAATATGGCCGGAGTTTAACGTAGACCATTTCCCGGGAACAGTGACCTAGTAGGTGATGGCAGCTTTGTAAATGGAAGAGACGGTGCTACTCTTTTGTGCCATCCCGAATCAGGTCTACGCAACGTTTCCAGGTTTAGAACGCTGTGGTCACGTGATTAGAGTAAAACATCACCTTAAATAATTGACGTGGAATCGTCCATGTCGAATCCAATGAGAACTGCTGCAGAGTTGCACATCAAGGTATGTTAAGGGCAGGCTGTTCTAAATTCCCGTTTTTCTAAAAATCTGATTGCATTGATCAAGCATTAGTGGACAGCTCTCCTGCAGTTTTTTGTTTTTTTTATTTTACAAAGATTGTACGCCAAAGGGCAAAATGGTGCACTGGATATAGTAATATACTGACCAAAGCAGCCCACATCCAAAACCGTTACACCTTTATATGCTAGTTCCATGAACAATTTGGAGCAGTTTCCTGGAAATGGAAGAAAGATGTTTCTAAAACAAAAGCACATTTATTTTCTGTCGAATGCATTATAGAAGCAACAAACTGCACAGTTCAAATCTGCTCATTACTGCCTTTTTATGGTGGCAGTGGCTTTCCTTCAACAAAAAATGCATAATAACAAAATGGTAAAAGTTTCTCTCTTTTGCCAGACAGACCTATTGAAAGGAAAGTCATGTCCCTGAAAAGCGTGTACTGTCGTCGATCTTTACTCTGCAGAGTGAAGTTATGACACAGATTGACTTTAAATAAAAACAACCGAAGAAGTTCATTCGTTATCAGATAACTTTGAGGTTGCTCACACCTACGTTTTTGTCATCTCAGAACAATATGTCAGTATGCCACTTTTGGCGGTTCCATGCAATAAATCCAACAATGAAGCCTTACACCCATCAAGACTAATGTAAATATAGACAAAAATCAATGTATAGGAAAGCAGTCCAGCAGATTTTTATACATGTGAGATAGGTGTGCCACTGGAATCGGATTCAGACTTCCCGGACAGCCATTCTGTACCTACAAACAACAAAACAAGAAATAAGATTTGGCCGGTCATGAATGTCACGAAAAACATCATATCCAACCATCTTAACGGTGTTCTCATTGCTCGGCCGTTCGCTGCGTCAGAGTTGATGACATGTCCTCCACAACAATTGGTTGGGTCATCTGGGCTGGGTTGGACTTGCTGGTCATCATAGGGTGGCAAGTCTTGTTTTACTTCATAGTTCTCAGTGAAGTTACGTTCATTTGGCTGGAAATAGACGAACCAGATAATTGATTTCAATATTGTTGTAAATATACTATCCCAAATGGTGTTTAATGTCGTATTCTACATGGACAAAGTTTGAGAGAAAAGTAGGCTCGTGTACTGCTTTTTATCAGTGTGAAGAAGTCTAGATCAACATTTTGATGTCTTAAATAATGAGTTTTAAAAAATGAATTCTCATACTCTTATCAGAATCCATTAAAACATCTGGCAAAATATTACCAAAGTTGAGATTTACCCACGATGTGTGTTTGCGTCTTACACGGTAACATGTACCATTAAAGCATCGCAATTCTAAATCTATCTCGGGCATTTTAGAAGGAAAAAAGATCACTACCGTTTCATTTTGCCTTAATTTGACAGTTTATTAATACATTATGCAGGCCCTTGTGGTGCATTTGTATAGCTAAACTGTCATATAAAAGCAGGACGTCTAGTTGTTCATTCACATGCAAAGCAACACCAAAGTTATGAAATATAACATCGAGCATTTTATCAGGTCAAAGTTATTGTTTGTAGAGTCCAGTTCAACTTCCTTACAAAATATTTTTTGTCCACAGTCCACAATGTGTTATTCCTCTTTGAGTGTAAATTTCATTTTGCGAACAAACGTTGTTTACTTACCATTAGTTTTGTCTACCTTCTCCGTGGATGCCATATTTTTATAATATGTATACATTATGCCATTCTGTTTCTGAGGTGGAAAATTATAAAGGCAGTAATTACTTTTAGTGCTATTAGTGTTGCACTATTTTATGCATCTGCTTTATTCTTCCATTTCTTTTTATTCTTTCTTTCTTTCTTTCTTTCTTTCTTTCTTTCTTTCTTTCTTTCTTTCTTTCTTTCCTAACTTCTTTCCCCTCGTCTTCACTTTCTTTGATCTGAGGCAGACTATGTATTAACGTTGTGTCACCGGCCCAGAGAGTAATAAAGACTTTGAATCTTGAACTAGGAGGTTCTGAAAAACAACACCTTACCACTGCTTCTTTTTTGTGAATGTTGACGACTAGTAGAGATGCTAGCATCGCTAAAAATCCCTCAATCAGGACTTCCATCAACAAGATAGCCAGGTACGGCATCCGGGACAGACTCCGCGGCATCACGTCCCTGAAAGAATTTGTAACTGGATGATGAAGAAATTATTGTCAAGCAACACAATAAAAATAAAAGTGCCCATTCATACGAATGAGTTGCATGTTACAAAAGGCTAGCTCATCCCTCTGTTTTGAATGGGCTTTGAAATCTACTTGTAAGCGTGCACAGTCCAAAGGTAACGGTATGGGGCTTCAGAAACTCAGTGGTCGGTTGGGAAACATATCTGACTACTGTATAACAAAAATATAGATCACTATCACTCAAAAGACACAAAAGCTTTACTGTCATGATGCAGAGCTATTCATCCATTTTGAAGACAGCGTCCAAATTCTGCTTGACCCCTTTGTATTTTCATTAGTCTATGGTAGTTGTCAGTATTACTAATCTTAAATCTTAAACACATGACCGTAACTGAGCATTTTTCTCTGACATTAAAAAATACTGTTTTCGGATATGACAACTGTTTTTTTTTTTTTTTTATATTGATATAATTCCATTATTTAGTCTGATCTTACCAAAGACCAGAAAATGACGATCGGCCAGAACAAGAATATGAAGCCAAAACTAATGCCGTGTTATAATTACTGGGGATACAACACTTTGCAAGAGACGTGATTCATGTGAAAACAAATTTACCCAGACCAGGTCTTCATCTTCTCTGTCCTCTCTATTTACAACTCTTCCAAGTTTTACAATATGGGATGATGTCATGGATTAGTTTATTAGATATGATGCGTAATGTGTACCTCACCAGAAGTTATTACTGATAAAAAAAAACACCAACTTCTTTGACACTGAAATGAATCAGTCCAGTGGAATGAGAAATTTGGAAAGACATGCAAGGCATTATAATCGGAATGATCAAAGACCTGTTTATTCTAATTTTTTTTTTATTTTCTCAAGATTTTACTACAAAATGTTACACGTTTTTTCTCCCTCGTGTGATTTTCATCACGTGTATCACTGTTGTCTCCAGCATCATCATCTTACCAGTGCAACATCATCACTTTGTCCGTTCATATTATACTGATCATCATTATATGATTTGTTATGGTTGTATTCAATGTTAGGAAAAATGTATTGTATTATTTATGTTATGCTTAACAGACAAATAAAGTTGTTTAAAAAAAAAAAAAAAAAACTCTTCCGAGCTCCCGAATGCATCCGACCCCTCCTTCAGGAAAGTCGATCTGAACTCATATCATAATTTGAGAACTTATTTTGGCCTGACTTTAAAAGTGTCTTATTTTATGAAACGTCCACTTTGGAGGTAGGTGCCAGCAATTTTTTGTTTAAACTTTGATTTATCAAGTTAGCCAATGCAAGTATCTGCAACAAAAGTACCTCCCACCTAACCCAGACTTTGGAAACACCTTATACTCAGATCACAAACAGCTGGAAAAACATGCACATACTACACCCTGGCATAACGCCTAAGGGCTCAAGCCCAGATGACTGCTGGATCAGTTCAGCAAAGCAAAGCAAAGCAAAACAAAGCAAAACAATGCAATGCAATGCAAAGCAAAGTAACCAATGTAAGTCTTTTTTTTTATGTGTTCGCGTGTTTGTCTTATGCGTGACTTCCATGCACTTGACAAATGTCATTTCGTTCTAGTAGAAGAAGTTTTCACACACAGACACACACACGCACACAAAGTAACACACGCACATGCTTTCATATGCACACCGGTTATAATGTCTCTCATAAACAATCTATTTTTGTGACCTCTTCCACTGATTCTTTAAGTTAAGTCTTGTTAACTTTTCAATCGCTGTTGTCATAAAACATTCACGTTTACCTTAAGCTCTTCCCATGTGCTCAACATAAATCAATCAACACAGTATGTTTGTATTGATGGAAGGTCACTTTTCCAGTATTTGTTATAACTTTTTACTTACAGAATAAAGTGAAGGAATATCGCTGTAGACGTGAAGATGGCCACGAGATAGGATATCTTCTCCCCCGTCTGAGCAGGAATGAGAAACACCAGAGGTATCATTACTGACGTCAGCACCATGGGGAAGATGATAGTGATGACGTAATATGTTGACTGACGTCGCACGGTGAAGATGTAATACTGAATACCCTCTGGGAAATTGTCCTTATTTCCATCAAAGAAGACATGGTCTATTTTCTCCAGAATCCACTCTCCGGTGCGATTGTAAATCGTTGACAGTTTAAACTCTAGGTCGTGAATGACCAGTGGGAAATTTGGTCTGTTCACGTGGTAAAATCCGACACTGCAAGTTTGAGTATCGAAAGGGTAGTGATCGAAATCGACATCACACATGAAGGAGAGGTACTGATGACTTTCATAAGTGCCATACCCCGAGCCTACGAGGTTTATTTGGCCATGGTACTCTAGCAGAAAGGATTTCTCCTTCCCTAGAGCGATGAAGATATCCGGCTTCCATACACGATTACGGTCCATTTCGATCACATCTATGCCATCGTAGTCTGAGATATTCCAGGCAGCTTCGTGATAAGGCCAATACATATCCAAATAAACGTCTAGTGTCATCACCTTTGGAGAGACCGACAGAATAGAGACATTGTTATGATAGTGTTATAAAAAGATTGTGATAGATACATAGCAGGCCCATACTGCAAATATCCCAACATTGTATCCATTTCTTTTATCGAGATTTGTCTACATGTTCTGAATCAAAATTGATCCGCTTTACAATTTTCTTCTTCACAAAATGGAGCAGAAAGGCTAGATGGTTACGACGCTGGATTCAAGATTTAAAGACGGTGGGTTTGATTTCGAACCACGTTTATGTTGTACGTGCCTTGGAAAAGCATTTTTGTTCACATTTTCCTCAGTTCATCAGTCTATAAAATAGGTACCTGACTATAGGCAATGGAAGATATTGTCAGATTGCTAAGGATCTGCGTCTGTAAATGGTAGCTGCACTGTATGCTCCCCAGAGAGATGATAAAGCCCTATAGTGATCAGGACTGCTGGGATAATAATAATAAATGAAGCTGGGTGACAGGGCACTAGCCATATCTGTGCCAGCTGTGGCGTTAACTACCATTCCCGAATTGGACTGTTCAGCCACCTCAGACGCTGTCATTCTAGAAACTGAACAAGGCACACAGGCATTATCCAATGGAACAGGGCTGAGGGTATAGTAACGGCAACGAATACATCGAAATCATCATGTTCATTTTGGCCCGATCTAAAACTACAGACTTAAAGGCTTCCAAGAAAAAAAAAAGCAACAAGCATATCATCACTGGTGAAATTAACCAATTTGAGAAAGTATTCGGAGGTCGTTTCTAACCTCAAATACCACAAAAGGAACGTGTAAGTCAATAGGCGCTCAAATAGCCAAGTTATGGCCAGCAGCGAGTTGGGCGAGGTTTTTTTTTTCCTGTTTAAATTCATTTTTGACGGTATGTACTTGTGTCTGATTTTTCTTTTTCATTTACAGTTTACATTCATTTTTTGTTTGTTTGTTTTGTTCAACTCCAGAACGTTTTGAACGTGAGTAGGCCTTATTAGGACCATTATAAATTTTGTTCCTCTACTTTTCGTTCAGTGTGCTTTAATCCATTTAAACAGTCATGGTCGTGATGAGGATAATGTTGACTGTTACAATGCTAATGGTGGTTACAACGATAGATACATTGACAGATGCAATGAGAATGGCCAGTTCTTACCTGATTAATTTCATCAATCTCATGGACATCCATAATCAACAGAAAAAAGTGTATCGGATTCTCAGATTTATTGCAGTTTTCAAGACACGGCGGCAGTTTATGGGCAATCGCTGGTCTGCTCAGAAGGTCACCGTACAGTCTGTCATACGTCAGATATATGGACTGTGCACTGTCGAGATCCCCCTTGGCTGGTGGTAGGCAGATGATGAACAGGATACAGAAGACAGCCGAATGCATCGCTGGTAATACTTGCCTTTTTTTTCTGCTCAGTAGTTCAGACGCCACTCATCAGTATTGTTTGACGTCAAACACCTTTACTGAATGATTTTGATGGTTCTGTTGTCTTAGACGATACAAAAAAATCATTGCTGCAGGTTTGTTTTTTTTTAATCCAGATACCCACCTAAAACTGGGTTACCAAAGCTCATGTCAAATTTAAAGTTTGTATCTATGTGCATTTATTGAGATTTTGACCGTGCGCCAATAAGAATATTAGACGGCAATCGCTGCAGCTGGTTTTCTAAGGCAGGGAGTTCTTTCTAACTTTGCGGTTACCAAATTAACCTTTTTTGAGACAAAATGTAAGATGTAAGAAGTTAATATAACATTACTCCTATATTTTCACGGTTATTTAATACACTCACATTCTGTACGACAATCACTGTGGATGTCATTACTTTTCGGTTGAAATAATTATCTCTCTCGGTCCTTTCTGTTATCTTTGAATTTACTGTACCACCTATGGTAATGATGAATGCAATTTGTTCCCAATATTATAGCTCTAAATATAGCTCTAAACCAACACAGTCTTTGTCGCAAGAATTATTTTGTCTTTATCACACATGATTTCCATATGCTTTGCTATAAAGTCAGACTGTTATAAACATGTTCTTTGCTATGCTATGCAAATCAAGACCGTGAATAGTTTGACTTGAATAATGTTATACTCCTTGCATATCACCACACGAGCCTGATTTTAAAAATGTTCTGGAAGTAATATCATAACGCGTATCAACGCTGTACAATTCTAGGCACGTCAGTATAGAGAACACCTAAACGCTGGCAAACAGAACCCTCTCTGTGAGATCTCAACGTCAAACAGCGTTTTCTAATCTGAAATAGCTTCCATAAGGCTCAGTTTTTACCGTATTTACTGACAAATAATGGTGGGCATGACTGGAGTCCGGATTCGAATCTATCGAATACTCTTACTTTTGATTCGAGTAACAAATTTGATCTGGACTCTAATCCTTTAGCTCGCAGGAAATAGAAACAACAACAATAAAAAAGGTCTGTTCAAGATAGATAGATAGATAGATAGATAGATAGATAGATAGATAGATAGATAGATAGAATAGATAGATAGATAGATAGATAGATAGATAGATAGAATGAATGGATGGATGGATGGATGGATGGATGGGTGGATGGATGGATGGATGGATGGATGGATGGNAGATAGATAGATAGATAGATAGATAGATAGATAGATAGATAGATAGGTGGGTGGGTGGGTAGATGGATGGATGGATGGATGGATGGATGGATGGATGGATGGATGGATGGATGAGATGGATGGATGGATGGATGGATGGATTTAAAATGGAAATACATTACATAGACCCCATATAGAACATATTGGCGCTTTTTTTGCAACTTAAAGAAAAACAAGCACAAATTCCATATTCCCCCTCCCCTCGGGTTTGAATCTGAATTCGAATTCGTCGAATCCTGGCTCTGAATTCGAATCTGCCCAATCGTAGTGAAGGGAATGAAGTAATTGTCCTGAACTGTTTCCCAGCTAAAATATCAGTAGTATTAAACAGTATTAGTTACAGGAGTAACTGTTTCAAGTAATCAACAGCAGTGTCATCATCGCCCACGGAACTGGCGCTCTAATAATTAGGCCTGTTGTTCTATAACACTGCGCGTCAGCAACTATCCAGGACAAAAAAAAAAAAGTTTTCAGTCAAGAGCTGGTAACTGTAGAGCATAAGCAAGCATTTTGATGGCAATACTATTTGCGTTTACTTTAGATATGGATGTTTGACAAGACATTTAAATACTGCAGATTCACGAAATTCAAAAATGTTATTAACTTGGATGCAAAACCAATGGTTAATATAGACCGACAGAGGCCTTCGGGACTCTTAACTTGGTACTGGCAACCGACATTTGGTAAATAACTGGTTTGAAAACTTTGTGATCAAGTTTTGTAAATACACGATATCGAATCAGAAAATAGATAAGCATTGGATCTTGTACCACGTGTATTAAACAAACAAACAAAAAACAAAAAAAAATTGTTTTAAAGAACTTATCCGCGTCTCTGGTAACCAAGACCAGCCATTGTTGAGGTGTTTTGCCATAAAGTCTCTCAAATAAAAACATGATACTGCAAACTAAACACAAGTTTCCAGCTTCAAGTTTATTTATTTAGGTGAAAGCCAACCACATTCATTATAATGTCACATTAATACAAAGGAATAACTATACACGATGGTCTAATCTACACACATCATAACTGAAAAACATGATTGCCTTTCGCCCACACTCAGCCTCCATGTTTTAACATGTGAGTCCCCACTACATTCAACACACCAGTGGCCATATGCATAATCCTCACGTTAGTTAACGCAGTGCCGTAGCCATGGAAAACTCCTAAAACATTAGTGGTGTTCACTGTAGTTAACGCAGTACGTTATATGTAATTAACGTATGGATCATACATACGGCCATAGACCTGGCACCACCAGGTAAGGAAAGCATCAAAGGAAAGATTGGAGACCATAACACATACAACATTACACGCGTGTACGCATACACAAGCACACGTACATATATGCATACACACATACACACACAACAGAATTGAGAGAAAGAGAGAGAGAAACACACACACACAAACACACACACACCTTAATAACTTCTTTGATAACTTTTTTTTTTTTTTGGACAATGCCGTCAAGAATCTAGTGATATATAATCAAGTACACAAAGCGATACGCTATGATCTCCTCTTCTACACTATGAAGGATCCAATTCTAGCATCTGTAATGGAAGTTTATATTATAATTAACAATATAATAGTTATATTACATCATAATATAATTATAACAATTTCTTAACTGCTGTGGAGCAGCGAGGCCGAACGGTTATGGCCTTGGACTTAAGATCTAAAGAACGTGGGTTCTATTCTCGACCACTGTCATAGTGAAAGGACCTTGGGAAAGCATTTCATTTACATTTTCCTCAGTCCCAAAGTTTGTAAAATGGGCATCTGGCTATAGGCTGTGGAAGATATTGTCAGAATCCTAGTGATCAGCGCCAGTAAATGGCAGCGGCACTGTATGCTCCCCAGGGAGCTGAGAAAATCCTATAGTGATCAGGACTGCTGGAGCTATAATAGTGTGAAATCACGTGACCGGACATTAGCTTGGATATGAGACTCATAAATCGCGCAATTATTATTATCATTATTGTTATTGTTATTAATATTATTATCATTATAATTCTTCTTCTTCTTATTATTATTGTTATTGTTCTTCTTCTTCTTTTTATTATTATTATTATTATTATTATTATTATTATTTCTTACTTCTCTGTTTGAAACTTCTAACAGTTTCAGCACTCGTGCTGTGATCTTATGTGCGGTTCAGAGACCCAACGACTAACATAATTATTACTCTTTTGTTATATCTGATGTCTTTCAGCTCCCTATTAAGGGACGCAAACTTACGCACGAAAACTGTGATCTATGATCGACTACTTTGTTATGACATGGGAATCAGTTTTCATTACGGCGACTTTAGAACGACAGCTAATTGTGTTTCAAGCTTTTTATAAGAACAATCATATCATGAACCTCCATATTTATTTAGAACCAAGGAAACGCTTTTACTCCGTAAATGGCGCTGGATTGGACACACCCTCAGAAAACCTAGTGGAAACATCATCAGGCAATCACTGCAATGGAACCCACAAGGAACACAGGGCAGGGGTAGGGCAGGGGTAGGCCACGGGAGACATGGAAACGATGCACGGAAAGGGTAATGCGAGAGATGAAGCTCACTTGGAACGAGCTTGGAAAGATGGCCCAAGACAGGGAAAGATGGAATTCCCTTGTACGTGGCCTATACCCTGCTGGGGGTGAAAGGCATTGATGATGATGATGATGAAGGAAACGCTTTTATGCAACATCTGTGCATGTCACGGTGGCGCCACACATACTGCCATTGTAAATTGGGCAGATGTTAGCAAACGCATTAATTTGGAGTGCAAAATAGAATAGCGTGACAGAACAGAGAGATTTAAAGCGACAGAGGAAGAGTTCATGACGATTTTTGAATTATTTTCTTATTTGTATCATTCTCTACATGTTCTGTAAATACATTGGAAGTGGTCACAGCGCCTATATATAACAATGACACTGAATCTGATATGTGTGAAGGTATGAGGATAGCAATCGTGCGTGGCATTATTGTAAAATGTCGCTATAAAATCAGAGAATTGGTTATGAAAGGGTGGGGTGAATTTTAAAGGTTTAAGATAGATCCAGATACTTTTGTGGACTAAGAATAAGTGGAATTTTGCCACTCAAGTATTAACTGTGTAGTTGTTGCTAGGTGCGTAAGGTTACCTTGTTTACTGTTTGAAAGAAAACGAAAATATTAAGTAATCTGATTCACTGTCAGAGTTCTCAAAATATAATTGGTTTGGGAGCATGTTTCTATATGTCAAAATTTTGAGAAAGTGTTAAAACAATCTGTGTGGAAAGCATTTTGACACTGGACTCCTTGATAAGTTAATGGATAGTGTAAAAGCTAGTGGTTTTTTGTTGGTTTTTTTTTTGCGGTTAACTATCAGTCGTTGTTTTAATTCACAAATGGCCAAGATAAGTGAAACCTTATCTACGCAACTGTGAAAAACAACATAGGCATCTTCATATCTAAAAACAGCACCGTTTTCGTCAGCTTCTAGTTGCATAGTGGTCTCAGTGTTTGAAAGAAGTCTTCAGATCTTTTTGAAGACTTTTTTTTTGTTTAATGTTAACTGAAAGTCATTGTTGTAATTCGCGAAGGGTCAGAGAAAAGGAACCATACGAGTACATATGGAAAGAATTTAGATCTAGTCTATATCAAAGCGTAGAAACTTCTCGTGGGTCATTCCCACTTCCACGAGACACATCGACACTTCATACACTGCCATTAATACAACAGCTAAACATCTCTCTGAACATCTGCTTATACTTCGTGCTCATATTGTAGTACATGTATAGCAAAATGTTAACACTCGAGTTAACAGCTTGCAATGTAAGACCAAAGGACCAAATGACAAAGAAAAGATTAGACTGTGAACCGGCCATTGAGAGACCTGGTACAACATAACACGCTACATAGCCGAAAACTGCTGGCCCGTAACATGCGATAAGAATGCTCGCAAGCAATACGACCATTCTCACTGTTTTGATGTCACGTTTCGACATCCCTTCTGACTGCCCTTTACCCGTCGCTTTCTGGCTGCGCCATTTGGCTTGGCGGTTTAGACTAACTACAAAAATGGCTGTCAATACAGTTATAGCTGGAAGAGGCAGGAAGCCGAAGACCGACATCATTATCATACTGATGCCATACAAAATGTGATTTGTCTTCTCTGTAAACCACAGAGAGAAGTGAAGCATTTCTCTCTGAAAAAAACCCAGCCAATGTAGGCGTAAGAATATTCTGGAATACAAGTTGCCATGTTGATCAAATACATGAAGATCATAATCATTGTGGTTCTAAGTGGAGTCAAGATTTGCTTCACCTTTAGAGGTTTAGCTATGCAGAGCCATCTTTCGGCAGTCAGATACACAATGATCCAGCAACCGATATGTCCAAATATAGCGTGGCCCCAGTCTCCAATAAGATACTGAAATTCCTCGGAGTACCAAGGTAAATCGGAGTTTACGGATAAAGGATTGATGCAGAGATTGGTAAACTGCAAGGTTAGCACGTTAATTAAGTCAGAGATGGCAAGACTAAACAAGCCGATGTTTACCGTGCTGTTGAGGCCTTGTTAGAAGAATATCACGAGGTTGATGGCATTTGATATCAGTCCAAAGAGGCAGACGGCCCCAGAGATAAAGACAAACATCACAATGTCGAAAATGTGTCGTGTTTCGTAACTGACTATCTGTGAAGTGTCCCTTGCGTTGTAGTCATTTTCAGACTTAACACTCGTTGCCATCATGATTTCCGACGATGTTATTTGTAGCTAGGGTTTACAAAGTCTGCACTCGCTGAATGCGTATATCCTGGTTAAACCTATTGAAGTTACCTTTGTTTAAAGGAAAGTTGCACTGTCCTAAAGATCATGTTAAATCACACAATACCTGTTCTTCTAATAAAACAATCTTTCAAGTGTCTGTCAACATGTTCCAGACAACCTACAGGGTTACATTATGCAGAGTCCGAATTCTTAAACCCACTGCGCACGTGGCGGCCATAATGCTTACGTCAAATACATTCCACCCGCACAGCCATGCTGTCTAGGTATCAAGATGCCAATGTTCTTTTCACTGTTGGCTATATGCGGTTTTACACCTTTCATTAATTTATCCAGGGGTACCAAGCCAAAATACTTTCCAAATATGTTGTTTAGTTTTTCCTCCAAATTTTGACACAAAGAAAAAGGCCCCCAACCCAATTAGATTTTGAGAACTCAGGCTGTGAAGCAGGTCTTTTCACTCAGTAAACAGGGTAACCTTATCCACCTGGCAACAACCACAGTTTGTACTAGAGTGGCTAAACCTCACCTATTCTAAGTCTAGAAATGTATTTGCACCTATTTAAGCATTTGAAATTCAAATCCAACCTCTTCCCCCCTCTCCATCACCACTTTTCTGATTTTATAGAGATATTTAAAATCGCATATTTTTATGCCAGGTGCTATTGGCATCTTCATACCTGAATAGTAGAAGTGGTCATGTGATTGTATTCAACTGGCACTGCTACATTTCTATACCAATTCCACATCTAACAGCAAAATTTCAGGTTACTTCTTAAAGACAGTCATGATTTATGATCATATTTGTAATACCATCCTATTCAATAAATTGGTAAGAAAATCCAGGCTTCACGATAGATCAGGAACATGGTTTTTTTTTTAACTAAGGCAAAATTAAATCTACAGAATAAAAAAACTAACTTCCTATGTTCAATGACAATTGGCAAATGTTAGGCTGGGCTAGTGGTTTGGGAATGGGGTGGAGTACTNTTGATCAAATACATGAAGATCATAATCATTGTGGTTCTAAGTGGAGTCAAGATTTGCTTCACCTTTAGAGGTTTAGCTATGCAGAGCCATCTTTCGGCAGTCAGATACACAATGATCCAGCAACCGATATGTCCAAATATAGCGTGGCCCCAGTCTCCAATAAGATACTGAAATTCCTCGGAGTACCAAGGTAAATCGGAGTTTACGGATAAAGGATTGATGCAGAGATTGGTAAACTGCAAGGTTAGCACGTTAATTAAGTCAGAGATGGCAAGACTAAACAAGTTGATGTTTACCGTGCTGTTGAGGCCTTGTTTGAAGAATATCATGAGGTTGATGGCATTTGATATCAGTCCAAAGTGGCAGACAGCCCCAGAGATAAAGACAAACATCACAATGTCGAAAATTTGCCGTGTTTCATAACTGACTATCTGTGGAGTGTCCCTTGCTTCGTAGTCATTTTCAGACTTAACACTCGTTGCCATCATGATTTCCGTCGATGTCATTTTTAGCTAGGGTTTACAAAGTCTGCAATCGCTGAATGCGTGTATCCTGGTTAAACCTATTGAAGTTACCTTTGTTTAAAGGAAAGTAGCACTGTCCTACAGATCACGTTAAATCACACAATACTCTGTTCTTCCAATAAAACAATATTTCAAGTGTCTGTCAACATGATATAATGCTTTTGCCTGTCCCTAACAATCTACAGGATTACATTATGCAAAATCCGAATTCTTAAACCCACTGCGCGCGTGGCAGCCATAATGCTTACGTCAAATACGTTCCACCCGCACAGCCATGCTGTCTAGGTATCAAGATGCCAATGTTTTTTTTTCACTGTTGGCTATATACGGTTTTACACCTCTCATTGATTTATCCAGGGGTCCCAAGCCAAAATACTTTCCAAACATGTTGTTTAGCTTTTCCTCCAAATTTTGACACAAAGAAAAAGGTCCCTAACCCAATTAGATTTTGAGAACTTAGGCTGTGAAGCAGGCTACCTAGTATTTTAGGCCTTTTCACTCAGTAAACAGGGTAACCTTAACCACCTAGCAACAACCACAGTTTGTACTAGAGTGGCTAAATCTCACCTATTCTAAGTCTACAAATGTATTTGCACCTATTTAAGCATTTGAAATTCAAATCCAACCTCTTCCATGACCAGTTTTCTGATTTTATAGAGACTATTTAAAATTGCATATTTTTTTTATGCCAGGTGCTATTAGCATCTTCATACCTGAATAGTAGAAGTGGTCAAGTGATTGTATTCAATTGGCACTGCTATATTTCTATACCAATTCCACATCTAACAGCAAAATTTCAGGTTACTTCTTATAGCCAGTCATGACCTATGATCATATTTGTAATACCACCCCATTCAATAAATTGGTAAGAAAATCAAGGCTTCTCGATAGATCAGAAACATGTTTTTTTTTAACTAAGGCAAAATTAAATCTAGAGAATAAAAAACGAACTTCCTATGTTCAATGTCATTATTGGCAAATGTTAGGCTGGGCTAGTGGTTTGGGAATGGGNTTTTTTTTTTTTGGGGGGGGGGGGGGGGGGGTTGGAGGGGGTAGATCTAATAGTTGTACTTATACTAGTGTCAAAGAAAGATACACTGATGAAGTTCAGTTTAGATCTGGATATATTGCTTCACTAGAGAAGGGGACGAGGGGGGCGGGGGCTAGGAGGTAAGAGTAAACTAAGGACGTAAAGTATNGTTCAGATGTTTGTGGGGGTGGGGGTAGCTGGATTGGGAAGTAAATAATATATATAGCATATAGTAAATGTATTTACTGTTTTACTTCAAAGGGAGGCGGGCTTGGCAGGGGGTTCATTACGAGCAAAGGGAGGGGGGCTAGTAAAACTAGATGTAAGCAAACAATTCCAACTAAAAATACGTTGCTAACTGGTCAAATTAGCTCTAGTCTAATCCAGTCATTCAGAGCCTCTTTCATCAAATGCTGGAACATAGTTCAGAAGGGCTTTTCCCTGCAATTTACCATTGCCTGCCACAAAAATTGAAACTTTTACCCCCTGTTCAAACTGAAGCACTGCATTCCAATTGCACAGCTGACAGGAACTGGAAAAGAAGATGGGGCAACAGGTTTGGAACAGTTTTAGCAGTCCACTATGTGTCAGGGTACTTCTTTCTTAAGGTATGAAGATGCCACTTATTATTTTTACTGTTGGCTATATAAGATTTTACACCTCTCATTAATTTATCCAATCCCTTTCCCCCTCTCCATGGCCAGTTTTCAGATTTAATATGGACTATTTAAAATTGCATATTTTTATGCCAGGTGCTATTGGCATCTTTATACCTCTGGCCAGTACTCTGCGGACGAGTAATAACACGTCTCTATGAATATTTTAACTCCACTGCACTGTAAACACCAAACAAACTGTCAAACAAACTCATGCTGAGGCAATAATAAATGCAGAATACTTTACCTGGCTTACAGTTACACTGTCAAACTTTATTTTTGAATTTAGATAACTAAAAGCTTAATTGAAAGCTAAATAATAAATTGTCAGAAAAAGGTCTCTGTAGTTGCTGGAACATTAGTGACGTCATCATTTTTGCCGTATGCCAAGCAGTGGAGAAGGGAAACGACCCTAGACGCAAGGGCAAATCCCGGTCTAGCAGGAGTCAAATTGTAAAAGCCACTTTCAGCCATTTAATAAAAAATTCTCCTCGAACCACAGGAACGTTTTGAGAATGTCAAGGCTACTCTGTAGGTCTGGTGCCATCACTGTGCTCAGATTATATACTGTTTCCAGTGGGGGTTCTTCATTTAAATTTTTCACAATTTTAAATTAGATCGAAAGGGGTTAAAAATTTGGCCTTCTTTTGCAGATCACAGGCCTGCACAAATAAAATGCGCTAAAGCCACTGGGAGACTCTGTCTGCAACAATTAATTTTTAACAAATTTAACACTGAATTTCACCACTTTTGTGGCCTGATTTCATATTATACGATTATTTCTACACAATCTGTCCAAACAGAATTTATACTCTGCTACTATTGACTCTGATAGTCCATTTTTTTTAAAACAGATATGCTCCTGCAACCTGTAACGCCTTTAAACTTGCCACTCCATCCAGAGTTTTTTCCCCCCTTTGTCTGCTTCCTATACCATTTAGTCTTCCAAATGTCCCAGCTGTTATTTTCCATTACATGTCTCATGAATTTTTATTTGTTCTCACTGATACTAGCAACTATCTTTCATGATTTGCTCACTTGAAGACTTGGGCGCTGTTTTTTGTTGTTGTTGTGCTCTGTGTAACATGGTGACAGGTCAAATAGTTATCCAGGAAAAAAATGGCAATTTGCCACCTCCAGGGCTATCAGCATTTTTTTTTTTGGTTCAAATATTGAAAAGTACCTAAGAATCTCATAAGTATAGGAAAGGACAGTCTGTCTTAGGCTGCAACGAAAATCACCGTTTGGCTTTCACTTATTTCAAACAACAGCAATGATGTTTTCACCCGCACGAAAGCGTCTATTATTTAACGGCACTTGATGTGGATGAGGTTCCATTCGATTTTAGGACACTGCCATAGAGGATGCCTACATTGTCTTCCAACTAGTCAAAAAAGGGCATAGGTAGCTAGACTGCGAACTGAGATTTCAGGCTCCGACTGTGATTTGGGCCATCTAGCGCTGAATTTTTGTTTAATGCAGAAATCGACAGTAAAGTCATTACTGTGCATTCTTGATTCAACAGGTGAAAAGTTAGTAGTTGTTAGAAGTATTTGTGAAGCGGATTAGACAACAATAATAGTGAAACATTTATTTTCGATAACTATTTTCTCGCAATTGTTTCCCGTAACATGGAGTGATCTCCTAGCATCAAATAACCACATCTCGGACCAGAATAATATCAGTCAATTTATTTTAATCTAATAAAAATACACACATTGGGCTTTCATTTCGTACAAATACAGCAAGCTGATTTTGTCCCCAGGCGACGTATGCCTTATTTTGACAGCCTGCAAGACATTTAATCACTGATACTTCGTAGGATGACCATTTTTGACATTAGCTTGACATTTCCTCCAGACACCTGCAGAGTCAAACCTGGTCTGGCGATCACCTCTTATGGATGACAACATGCCCAGGCATCCACGATTAAAACGATAAATCAAACGGTGACAATATTTTTAGTATGAAAACCTCAGGAAAAACGTTAACCTGTAGTAAAGTTCGTGTTTGCGATTTTAGTCTGTTATCGGCTCATGGCATAATCAAATATTCGAGACAGTTTCAGTGATGGCGAGATGTGGTGACTCTCAAACGTGGCGATAAGCTTGGGACTCTTCAGATATACGAGCAAAGCCCTGACAATTCTCCGGCGACGAAGTTAATCTATCAATATAACTGTTCAAACCTTGTAACTGTCTTGACTCACTCTGAAATATCTAATAGTAATAGGTACATGTTGTCATCAACACTTACACAAACTATCATGTGTCCATATTTGTACATCTCTTCGGTAATGAAAATTCCATCAAGATGGCACTTGCAATTTAAGTTTATCCTGGCATCAAAATTGTATTTTATTATGACAAAGCCGCCAGCTAGCTGTCATTATGATACAAAGAAAACACAATTATACTGCGACTACATTATATCGAGACATTACACTGGAAAAAAAAAGGGTCTTTCTCTACGAAGATTTTGTCTCGTTTTGAAACGTGTTTTACGCCGACAGGCTGTTAGCTCATCATTACTCAGTGCATGAGTACTGCCAGCCTCGCAGATAAGAGGCACGCGAAAAAATATATAAGCGAGAATTGGATTAATCTATGATGAACGCAAAAACTTGTCACACACACAGTTTCACAATGAAGCGACGGATTTCTATGATTTGGCAATCGTTATAAAGCATATTATTAAGTTGAGCTAAGGTACCAATTTTAAAGTTGTTGATGATTTCGCCCTCAAAATTTTATAATTAATGGTTTGATAAAGACCTCTCCTTCACTCTTTGCCACGTAACTGCTTTGTTCTCCCGTGATTGGCTGACACAAGGAACTGCAGCTGGCTGATCCAATGGCTAGGTGGTGTCACATGACTAGCTGAAATCTGACCAATCAAAACAAAAACAAAAAAAAAAAAATCACCCTTGTGTATGGGATGTAAGACAGACAGAAGATTTTGACTGCCATTCGCAGTGGAAATCAGCACTGTATAAAGTCTTTGGCTGTTATGCTATAAAAAGTATTTTATCTTAATAACATTTGTTGTGCCTTTCTCTCCACTTGAAAATATAATAATTTATAATTTATTATTTCTCCCAACTCAGTCCAACGTCCAGGCAATGAGTTAGATCTGACTCTACCGTCATACTGATATGGGATAGCAATATCGAGTGAACCCCCACATGTTATCTGTATCCCTTCTGCCGACTTTTCAAGGGTATCAGCCAAGAAACATCCCTTGAATCATATAAGGAAAAATCAGCTATCACTTGACTAGTCGCCATTTTTACATAGCAAGTTTAATAAGGTTAACAACTTTATTTAACATAAACTCATACCTCAGCAGTGATACATAGGCTAGCGATATAATATTTGACATGAACAGATTGAGACAATTTTACATTTTATGATGTACAGTCTATACAGATCATTCACTTACACAAGTCACCTTTCATTCCTAGCAGTAATTCTCACTTCCACTCATAATAGTAGATTTACTCCCTACTCAAAGTTCTGTAAAACAATTTCTATATATTTTGCTAACTTAACTAAATAAGTCATTTTTTTCGCAATGAAAAAAAAAACATTCTGTAGCTTATACGTCATATTAGGACGTATGTAAATCTTCTTTTTATAAATCTAGGTCTTTCAGATACCAATAATTCACACTCAAGTACGACGTGAAATTTGTCTCCTAAATTATTACAAAAATAACATTTTCCATCCTCTGACTTAGCAATAACGGGACTTTTCGGTCATAGTAGACACAAAATTGGATCGGTCAGTTCTACACTTGTCGTAGAAAACTGCACGACAGTATTATAATATAATCCTCCGAATGACATTTGATGGCAATCCATCATAAGTACTATCAATTTTAAAGATTGAGATGTTCCTTGATTCTCTGTGTACACTTCATATTCTATGTGTTTGGATGGGTGGGTGTGCCTGGATCAGTGTGTGTATGCGGAAATATGTGTATGTGTGTGTGAAAGAGGTTTCTGTAGCAGAGAAGTGACTGGAATCAAGCGAAATTGTATAGGAGGGTCGAGAGCTGAGTGCAGCATAGTATGAAGTGTTTTAGATTCAGTATAATTATGTGTTTTTTAAATTATTTATAGAAGTAGGCCTACACTTTTTTTAAATTGGCCGGGGAAAAAAAACCGTGCGGTTTGTCAGTCGTACTCGGAAACTGAAGACTTTCAAGTCTAAGGTTTATGAGTTTGACTCGCGAGCAGGACGGTTTACGTTGTAGTGTCCGTGGGAAAGACACTTCACTTCCATTTCCTCACTCGACTCAGGTGTAATTTAATGAGTACCTGGCTTTGGAGCTGGGGGACCAGGGCGCTGCACCGCTGGCGACCAGCAATGACTTTGTTATGTATTTTATTTGTAATATTATGTATTTATATGTATGATGTGTATTATTCTCGGTGTTTGTATTATGAATGAGATGTATACCAATGTATGACATTGTAAAACAATTTCCCTACGGCGAAAATAAAGTCGTATTTTCCATTTTCATTTTCATAGACCAAATCTTGAAATAATGTGTGGTCGAAACTTACACACCTATGGACTCAGCGCGTTTCATACCGTACACATCAGATCCTCTGTTATTTAAGCATGTAAACTCATGTACAATGTACTTCCAAAATAACTCACATGTGTCTGTCGCTTTATTCCTTCCTGAAAAAAGGTTTAGTTGAAATTGTCTATGAAGAGACTGTTTCAAAGTCAGGCATTATATAGAACTGAACATCAAGATTTTATTATTCTTAAAATTTTGTTTCAAATTCAATCAAAATTTTTGAGAAAAAAAAAATCAAATACTAATTGCATGATAGCTATTTCAATCCCATACGAAACTTACAACAGTGTCATGGGAATGGAAATGATGCGCACCATAAAAGTTACACACGTGCGCAATAATTTTGAGGTTACTTGAGCTGAACTTTAAAGGGAAAGGTGATCTGTTTATCACATCGTGTTTTTCTCCCTCTCAGGGGCCCAGTGACCTTAGCTTGGCCTGTTCTAATGCATCTGTCACTTCCCTGGCCAGTTGAGGGTAAATTAAAGCAGCACTATCTCGGGTCAGATGTTTGAAAAGATAGGTGCTGCCAATGAGCTAATCCTCTGTTTTCTTGAAATAGCATGAGGCCTCAACTGGCTTTTCATAGGGGTGGTTCAAACGAAGAGCCAAAACAAAATACTTGACTCGTCATGGGCTATTAAAAGTAATGTATGTTTTTTAGATCAGATGCTTATCTTCATTACTGGTGAGTGGGAACAGTCAACTACAATTATTCGGGCTAGAGTGACGGCTGTCAACAGTACATAATATAGTAATATATAGCAAAAAGATTTGGGCGTGTGTAACCATAAAAGCAATATGTGTCGTGGTCGCGGCACTATAATTTGAGAGGGGACAAGGGGCGGAATTTGGAACGGAACTATGGCAGTTCCATTGCTCATCATCGCTCACATCGTACACATTATCATCATCAACATCATCATCAACATCATCATCATCATCAACACATCGTCACCATCGTCATGAAACTTTAATTGAACGTGAAACGTTCTCAGTACACAGCACTTCTTAACGAAAACACATCGCCGCCCGGAAATAATACTGTCGTAAGTCCTTAAATGAGTTAAAGGACTTACGACAATATTATTTCTGGACGGCGACATGATGATTTACTTTCATTCATAGCTACGACGAAAGCACAACTGGACCTTGTAATTATCCATTCTTTATTTGGATGTCTATCAATCGTTGACAGTAAGCTATGCACATATCGTTATCATTAGCTTGAGCAGTCGGTTGGTTAATTTGCTGACTGCGGTGTGTTTGGGTCAGAATTTTTTTTTCTTATGAGGCATACACAACCAGGAAAAAGAACTGTAACTCTAAAACTGGGCAATAGATATCAGATACAACTTCAATCACATAGTGTACTTAATAACCACATCATTACCCCAAATGGTGAACGGAGAATAAAACTTATAGGCCTATAACTTTGTTATTCTATCATACCTACCTCTTGAGTAACAGAGTAAAAGGACAAATCTCTGTGCTTCACATGTACATTATTACAGTACTGGCTTGGACGAATCAATGTTGAACAACATAAAAAAATTCACTTATCTGCAGATGCCATTCATCTCTGACCTTTTATTTTATCAAAGATTCCCCCTTCAACAGAAAATGGATGGTTTACTGCAAGATAGTCCACCTGGTCATTTTTTTTTCCCTGCTCAGAAAGATGGGTCCGTTTAAAGAAGAGCCACATGAGTGTACATACATAAGTGATCGTGACGTTACAAAAGAGTACTAAGAGGAACAACTTCGATCGACTCCAAAGAGAAATAATTGATGAGCGTGTATTGTTGTGAAATACCTGAGAGCTTGCGCATTAACGATGTAATCTCTTATCGTCGTAAGATAGATACTGAATGCACTCTTAGTAGCTTTTAACATGTAATTTAATGCAATTCTAACAATAGTAAGAGATTCCATCGTTATTGCCCTAGTTCTCAACTGTCAGGTAACACATTCAATGCATACCAACGCTTTCGTAATCTCACCGTAACAGTTTTATATCAATGTACTCCTTTTATCGCATTCTTGTACAATAAATCCAACAGTCATGGCCATCAAGACTAACACTAACAGGGTCAAAAGCAATATATAGGCTAGTATACGTATGCAAGAATCATATTTGTTAACTATCTGAGAAAAGCATGTTACCGGTTTCGGATTCAGACTTTCCCTGCACCCATTCAGTACCTACAAAGAGCATAACAAGAAATAGGATCTGGCCAGCCATGAAGATGGTAAAGAACATCATATCCAGATATCGTGGTGGTATTTTCCTAACGTGACCCTGTGTGGCATCGTGGTTGGTGATGTCAGGTCCTCTACAGCAGTTGGTTTGGTCATCTGTGTTTTGTTGTATCTTTTGGTCATCATAGGGTGGCAACGCGGCCTTTTCTCCACAGTTTTCATTACAGTTGTGATCATTAGCCTGGAAATACCACAAACCAAAGAATGTTTTCAGTATGGAAGCTCTTTTCTAGAGGTATTGATATTGTAGCAGTACAAGGTGGAAACGAAGCGCTCAGTAACAGATGTGGTGACATAGGTGTAGTACAAGGTGGAAACGGAGCACTTAGTAACATATGTGGTGAATAGATGTAGTACAAGATGGAAGCGGAGCACTTAGTAACAGATGTGGTGACATATATGTAGGACAAGGTGGAAACGGAGCACTTAGTAACAGATGTGATGACACAGATGTAGAACAAGGTGGAAACGGAGCACTTAGTAACAGATGTGGTGACATAGATGTAGAACAAGGTGGAAACGGAGCACTTAGTAACAGATGTGGTGACATAGGTGTAGTACAAGGTGGAAACGGAGCATTTAGTAACAGATGTGGTGACATAGATGTAGTAACAAGGTAGAAACGGAGCACTTAGTAACAGATGTGGTGACATAGGTGTAGCACAAGGTGGAGAAACGGAGCACTTAGTTCTATCTGCATTTGTCCTCTTGAGCATTCTCTCTGAATTTGTCTTCTTGAGCACTTTCCCCTTCATCCTACTTTGTGTGAGCATCTGTTTGCGTCTGCTCACTCACCACTTCTATAATTATTGTAGGAGCAAAGACAGATTTAGTCATACGGTTGCTTTTCTTTTCGTCCAGTTTTGCCTGTTCAGTCGTATATATATAGTCAACTAGCAATTGTGGTGCATTTAAAAAAGTCAAGTTCCCTAAATATGTATGTATAATCAACACAACTAAGTTTCAAACTGCAAAATGACGTCTAACTTTTGCTTTTAAATAAAATCGAGAATTTCCCTAGATTATTGTAATAAATTGTAGAACTCAATTCAGTCGTAAAAGACTTTCATTTACAGTGCACAATGTGCTTTATATATCTTTGAGTGCATATTTCATCACCAGAACCAGTTTTGCCCACTATCAATGTAGACAATAAGTCATTCAGTTGCTGCGCCGAAAAGAGCGTAACGGTAGTAAGTTATTTAATGCTAACGCTAATAATTATAATTGTGATGCACTGGCAGAACACTGTAGGAATAACACCAGGACTTTTAAGCAACAAAAAAACCCAAAAAAAACCAACAGGATTTTGAAGGAAGAAAAAACAACAAGAAAAACAATTGACCATTACCTCTTTCTTGGAAATGTTGACAACCAGAAGAGATGCCAGCATTGTTAAAAACCCCTCCAGAAGAACTTCAATCAGCAGGATAGCCAGGTAAGGCATACGGGACAGACTTCGAGGCATCACATTACTGAAATAATTTTACGAATTGATGGTTAGGAGGGTGTGAAGCTACAGAACAAAAATGAAACTGTGCTTACATACAGAGGCGTGCATCTTACAGAAAGCAAACTGATCTCTGTACGTAAAGTAGTCTTAATAACCTGCACCAGAGAAAGCAGAACATGTATTTCACTATTTCAACACTGTCCTTAATACTTTCCTAAATACGACTAATAGAAAGAAATTCATGGGCATGGAAGTTCAACACTGCCATCGCAGGCGCATGGAACAGCGATGAAGACATCCGGCGTCCACACACTCTCGGAGTCCAGTTCAATCCCTTGTATGCCGCCGTATTCAGAGGGACTCCAGGCAGATTCTCCATAATACCAAAAGATTTCAAAATAAACGTAATTTACATACCACTTGCCTCCTGATATAACACATTCGATGTGAAGAACAAAGAAGAAAATGATTCTCCGCTGACTTACCATTCAGACAGTGAATCTTACCAATGTTCTTATTTTAACTGTTGTGGCTTAAGGTATTTAAATTTACAAAACTTTAAGAGACTGTCAAATTGTGAATTCTTCTCTTACCGTACGCTTAGGCTAAGACAACAAACAAGCATAGTGCCCCGATGGCACAATGGACATTGCTGTATTTCTAACTTACACAATATAATGAAGAAATATAGCTGTGGACGTGAAGATGGCCACGAGATAGGATATTTTCTCCCCAGTCTGAGCAGGAATGAGAAACACCAGAGGTATCATTACTGACGTCAGCACCATGGGGAAGATGATAGTGACGACGTAATATGTTGACTGGCGTCGCACGGTGAAGATGTAATATTGAATACCCTCTGGGAAATTGTCCTTGTTCCCATCATAAAAGGCGTGGGATATTTTCTCCATGATCCATTCCCCGGAGCGATTATAAATCGTCGAAATGTTGAAATTCAGCTCCTGAATCACCATCGGGTAATGCGGTCTTTGCACATGGTAAAATCCAACACTGCAAGTTTGAGTATCGAATGGGTAGTGATCGAAATCAATATCACACATAAAAGAAAGGTACTGGTGTTTTAAGTACTTGCTATATCCTTCGTGATGGAAGAAAGCATTGCCCTCAGGTTTTAAATTGAAAGAGTTTTTCTTTCCCATAGCGATGAAGATATCCGGCGTCCATACACTCTCGGAGTCCAGTTCAATCCCTTGTATGCCGTCGTATTCAGAGGGACTCCAGGCAGATTCTCCATAACGCCAAAAGATTTCAAAATAAACGTCTAATGTCATTACCTGTTGAGAGAGAAAGTGAAAGACACAATAATCTATGTAACGTTTGGGAGCTTGTGGAAAGTCATGTGACGCACCGTCAGCATTCTGTTATATGTATATTAATGTTCTTCTACAATATAAGTTTGAGTACCCACTAACTAAAATAATTCTTATTAGGGTTTGATCATGAAGATGCTCACAATTTGCATTTAAAATGAAATAGATTTTTTCTTTAAAAATGTCCAAGCCTTAATGAAATCATTTTTGGACGCTCATTTTTTAATGGTACGGTAAGCTTAATCACGGCTGTCATAAACATACTAAGGGTTATATGGCAGTAACAGTGGCTAACCTTTGTGTTCCCACTAGGATAGAAGATGGTCCTTGCAAGTCCTACTCAGTTTTTATTATTGACAATTTCTTTTTTATAGCCTCAGCAGTTGGGCATCTGAAACTTTCAACAATTCTCCCTACTTTGTTTTTAACGATGCCATTACCATGATGATGATCAAGATCATGCCAATGACGGGTATGAGTATGAAGAGGAGGAGGAAAATAACAACAACACACAGCGACAACACCACTGACCACTGTAATGAGAATGACCAGATCATACCTGATTGAGCTCATCACTTTTTAAATACTTTTACGAAGTCAAATGCACTTCTTTAAATATGATTTTTGATAGCCTCACCCGTCAGGCATCCAAAATCCTTAACACTTCACTCTACTTTGCTTTTAACAAAATTCTTTACCATTAAAATGACGATGATCAAGATGATGCCAGTTAGGGGTATGAGTATGAGGAAGAGGAGGATGAGGAAAATAACAACATGCAACAACACCACTGACTACTGTAATAAGAATGATCAGATCATACCTGACTGAGCTCATCAATTTCATGAACATCCAGAATCAAGAGATTGAAATATATCGGATTCTCAGATTTACTGCAGTTTTCAAGACACGGTGGCAGTTTATGAACAAAGGCTGGCCTGCTAAGAATGTCATTGTACAATCTGTTGTATGTCTGATATATGGACTGTGCATTTCCGAGATCTCCAATGGCTGGTGTTAGGCAGGTAGTGAGGAAGACACATAGGCAGATTACTGGATGCATAGCTGGCTCTAGTCACCTTGATTTCCTCCAGAAGAGTAGTATGTACTTTTTTGTCATAATTCAGTTCCAGGCATTTCCTTTAAGCGTTGTTCGCTATCCCAGAGAAAGCAATGAATAAACTATGTTCGAGAGTGTAAAAATATGCTTGTTGCTGACACAAGTTATTTACCAAACAGGATACAGCCAAGGACTGTGCTATCAAAGCTGCTGCGCTGTAAAAATGGTTTATCTTGCGAGTATCTAATTTTTCTGAAAAGCTGAAATTGGCTTTTCGCGAAGATATTAATTTTCCCTGAGCTCATTTCGTGGCTTTTCTCATGTGTGTGAGCAAAACGGTTTCCAGCAATCCGGAGTCATGTTGCAGGACTGTAGAGTTTGTTTTAAAACATGGCTTATAATCACCAAACTGGCAACCCAACTATGAACTGATAAGCACCTTTCAGTCGATATTGTCCAAATAATGAGAGATAGCAGTAAAAAAAACCACACACACAACCGTACTTGTGCATCATTATTGATTGCTGCCCCCACAAATTTTAGAAAACTACTAGTATGTTATCTGAAACGTTTCTATGGTCATTCTTTTCGCGGAAGTAATTCTCATGAGTCAATTCAACTTATTGAATTCACAAAAGTTTGATCCTCCCGAAAAAAAAAAAAGAACAACAACCAGTCCATCTACATATGCGGTATAAACTTTCAAGTAATGTCAATCAAAGAAAATCATAACATCAAAATAATTATTTCCTCAGATTATATATCTACTTTAAAGATTTTTACATGATCTGTCTCAATAAACGTCAAGGACACCTTTCTTCACCGCTTTTTCTTTAGAATGCCAACATCGGACGTTGCCTGAACTTCTAAACTATTACAATCTTCTCCCTCTCTTTCTTTTCAAAATTGTGTACATAATATTTACCACAAGGATGTATTTGTCATACAAACATCATGGTTATGCATGTTGCAAATGGGATTCTTCACCACACATGGCAAAATTTATCACAGAAAAAATTTTGTCTTAACACGATGCAATATTTTACGGGGGATAAACAGAGCGTTAAACTTTTGTAATACATGTATCTATTTTCATCTGACTGGACCTTAGCTTCAGCGAGAGCTTAGCTTCAAATTATATCCACTGCCGACCATTAGCAACACGACTGATCAAAAAGAATTGTAGAATGATGGAGACTAAATCTTCCATTATTACAGACAAAAAGTGTAGGTTTCAAAAAAGAGAAACGAAAAAATTTGGCTTAAATACAGAAACCTATTTTGTCACCATGGAAACTCTCAATTCGAATAGCACGTGTCACTGCCTTGATAACCCACATAATATGCTCCATTCGTGCTCTTTTCACTACATCTTCTAATTCATGACAAGAAGATGGTTTTAAAATGTTTGAGTTTGGAAATATTGCCACTAATTATCAGGCCTGTGTGATAATATTTATTCTGCAATAACTGTTTAAGAGTAATGCACAGTAGCGTCATCACAACCCATGGGACAAACGCTTAGGTAATATTTGTTCCGCAAACACTGTGTCAGGAACTATACAGATAAAAAAAGTTGTATTCAAGAAAGCGATGATAACAGTCAAACACAGCAAGCATGTTAATGGCAATCTGTATTTACTTTGGGTGTGGATGTTTGACAGGAAATTCAAATACTGCTGGTTCAGGAAAATGGAAAGTGTGGCCAGCTAACCACGAATTAGGTGAAATAAGTACAGGTGAGAACATCATTACATAAAAAAAAAAGAGACAGAACCTCACACCCTGAAGTTCGTGTATTGAAAAACAACAAACAAACAAAAGCCCTCGAGTATTCGTTAGAGTGAATTCCCCAAGGATCCCTCATTTTCTGTTACTTTTCACTAACTCGAAGACCTCGCAGCTCAAACTTATGGACTGTTTCCTGTGGACGTATGCATAATCTATACATTAATTAACGCATTACGTTAACCACAGTGAACACTACTAATGTTTTGGGAGTTTCCTGTGGTTACCGCAGTGCTTTAACTAACGTAAAGATTATGCCTACGGATACTGGAACTCTAATTCGTAAAGTCCCACTATTAGTGGTTATAGCTGTTGAATTTCGAGTTTTGAAAGGACAGTACTGCTGGTAAGACATTCTTAGACATCCCATTAGTTTATCTCGTCCTATAAGACAAACCAGAGTATCCTAGACTTTGCCATCTATTCCATGTTATCCTTTACGGTTGCAGGAGCCTAATTGGTGACAAGAAAAAAAAAACCTTGAACTACCAGGGTCGATAGTAGCAGAATATAAAACCTGTCTCTTGGAATAGATTGTGTAGAAATAATCGTATAACATGAAACCACACTGCAAAAGTGGTGAACTTCAGTCTTGAATTTGTCCAAAAATAACTGTTGCAGGCAGTGTTTGCCAATGACTTCAGAGGGTTTTATTTGTGCAGGCCAGTGATCTGCAAAAGACCAAAGAAGACCAAAGGTATACCCCTTTCATGTAATTCAAAATTGTGAAAAATCTAATTGAAGGACTCCCACTATAAGGAGCACATAATTTGAGCACAGTGGTGGCACCAGACCTGCAGACTAGTCTTGGCCATTTTGGAACGTTCCTGTGGTTCAAGGAGAAATTTTTTTTTTAATTCAGAGGCTTTCACAAATTGGGTCCTGCAACCTAAATTACGGTGACATCGGTGAAACACTGTAATTTGTCAGGGAAAGAAAATGAAACGAAAAAAGGAAGGTCTGTAACGGTACTTTATGTAGTAATCATCATCATCATCATCATCATCATCATCATCATCATCATCATCATAGACAACAACAGTGCCTTATCATCAACATTATCATTATTGTTGCCATCTTCATGCAGCTTTTCAACACTCTAGAAAGACATCAGCACACAATGTTCGGCAGCCAAAAGTCGATACATTTTAACAGAAGGTTATTTCTATTCAAAATTGTAAATGTAGAAGAAATATTTTAGTAACGCTTACAACATCTTATTATTATAACCACAAGTTCACTTTCCTCCGTGAACTGAACTATCAGAAGTGAAAAAAAAAATCAAAGAAAGCAAAAAAAAAAAAAAAGGCAATAAAAATTATAAAATTATGTTATTGACTTTATTAGATAGAAATCATAAAATTCATTGGCAACGGTACCATGATTTCAGATACCATTGAACTAGAAGCGTCAGACTGCATAAACCGGCTATCCAAATTTTGGCATTACTCTCTGCTAGTCCTTCATTAGGGACGGACACAATACCAGTCATTGGGTAGTAACAGACAGCATTATGATAATGGGGAAGGCTGGCTAATCGCACGATTTGAAAGAGCTCAGATAAATAGGTGTCAAAAATCTTGTGGGGCAGTCTGACCAAATGCTTGCGGTGTTGGGCTCAAGATCTAAAGGTCGTGGGTTCGATTTCTGACCACGGTCGTGTTGTAAATGCCTTGGGAAAGCATTTCATTCACAATTCTTCTTAGTTCACCCGTCTGTAAAATGGATACGTGGCTATAGACAGTGAAAGATATCGTCAGAATGATAGTGATCAGCACCTCGAAATGGCAGCAACACTGTAAACTCCTCAGGGAGTTGAGAAAGTCCTAGAGTGACCTGGCCTGCTGGGGTAACAATAGTGTAAAGTCGCTTTAGCGGGTATCAGCCTGGATACGAAACTTATAAACCGCATTATTATTAGTATTATTACTGAAAGAGGCTGTCACGAGATCATGACGGGTTTCTGTACATGCAGTTCTATGTCACGTCATTCTATTGATATTTTGAAGCAACAGTGAGACATTCAGTCGATCAGTCTTTCCATACATTCTCACTTGATTCATGACAGAGTCATGACAGAGAACCTCATCCACAACCAGTGTATAAGGTGCATCATTTTGTTCTCCATTTGCTCACATTAGTTTTCGAGAACACACATCCTGATATAGAACACAAAATACCAGCAACCGATACTTTGTGCATTTACGATGCACTAATCTAATTCTTGTGATTGTAAGAAATTCCATCGTTAAACGCAGAAGTTCTTAAATGGTATCCAGTATGTGCTTAGCAACAGATAAAGAGAGCCATAAGTTCCTGCATAATATTCCTTGTACTATTCTTTGATTATAATCAACGGTATCAAAAGTGAAATTGTCATTTATATTGTCTAAATTTATCACCATGTGAAGTCTTCACAATACAGTAAGCACAAGTTTAACTAGGCTTAATACCGTACACATTGTTTAGTCTTGAATCAGACCTTCATATTTCTGATGAGTGCGTTTCAGCGAGTCCAGAATGATCATAGAGCCACTCCGTGCCAACAAAGAGCACAACCAAAAATAACATCTGGCCAGTCATGAAGGTGGTGAAGAACATCATATCCAAGTACTGAGGCGTCATTCCACCTTTACCATCTTTTGTGACGTCCATGTTGATGGCGCCTGCAGGTCTTTTAGAGATGTTGGTCTGGTCGTTCGTCCCCTGGTGTACCTTTTTGTCATCATAAGGTGGCAGCTGTACTTTGTCACCAATGATCTTAATGGACTCTTCTTTATTTTTCTGGGGAAATACAAGGACAGACTGGTCTAAAGTGTTGTAGACATGAACAATAATGAACATATCACGTATGTGATGTCTTACCAAAAACTGTTTTAAATTGTAAAGCAACAAAATATGATCTACTGAAATCAGATATTATGCGACTGGAGTCTGCGTGCCTTTATTTTCTGGCTTTAACATTTCATTAGTCTAATAATAAAGTAAGTTGGAGATCACTTCTTTCCTAACCTTCACTTTTTTGGCCAACACACCAACTCCATTGCTTGATTGCATAGTTAATGTCATAGCAGTTAGGAAAGGTCCATTGCCGCTCTATAATCCACGTCAAAATGTGATCAGTCTTTTCCCTGTCTACGACGCATGTCAGTATCCCCACTTTAATTTCCTATTAACGTAGACATGAGTACTTTTATCAAAATCCCCAAATCAATACGGTGCACTTGATAAATTTGCATTATGCACCAATAATTCTATTTAGACTACTTCATCAGTAGACCGACAGCCTGTTTCTTATCCAGCTGCTGAATGAAAGTGGCGGCAAATGCTACTTTCGCCACTCAAACTGCCGGGACTTTATTTGTAACCATCAGTAACTGACAATACACGTACTGACCGCTGCTTCTTTCTTGGAAATGTTGACAACCAGAAGAGATGCCACCGTAGCCAGAAACCCTTCCACAAGGACTTCAATCAACAGGATGGCCAGGTAGGGCATATTGCACAGACTTCGAGGCATCACGTCACTGAAAGAATTAATCGTCAATGCATGGTCAGGACAGCGTGGACGAAGATGATAGTGTACCAACTTATTACCACTTTACAGTGCTAACATGCCTTCAAGAATTCAACAAAAACAATGCTTTGCATTCCCTCTGGCCACATTCAGCTGTTCTTGATCTCAGCCACAAATAAAAAAGGTCAGTTTAAGAGACACAGTGGGTCTATGATATATAAAACTAACTCAACATGAAGTTGAAGTATGAGACTTAGAAATTGGGGTAGACAATAAAAAAAGGTTTCCTTCTCTGCCTTTCTGCTTTAAGAATAACATGCACATTTTAAGTTTTATTATCAACATAAGCTCTATAAATTGAGAGATTAGTCCCTGACTAAAGTATGTTGTTGTCGTTGTTGTTGTTGTTGTTGTTGTTGTTGTTATTGTTGTTGTTGTTGTTGTTGTTGTTGTTGTTGTTGGTTGTTGTTGTTGTTGTCGGTGTTGTTGTTCGTTTGTCGACATTCAATTGTGGAGAGAACCAAATCATTTATCCTTTAAGAACGGTCACCCTTGCTATGTTTATGTACATTGCAAACTGCTTGCATACTAGCCTAAAATGATTACCTGCTTGAACATAATCAATACAGCTTGTCATTTAATCCAGTCAATTTTTCTTTTCGATCTCCCCATTAACTTTTGTAAACTACATGGTATAGCATTGTGAAACTTTATAATAATTGCTAATATTCGAAACAGTCTATTTGATTTTGTGGTTTTGTGCAGTGTTACGTCATCTATTTGTCTTGTACATAAATCAGAATGTCCATGGCGCTCCAGAAGCAAATTCTGAACTCGATTTTCTGGTACTTCATAAAACAAAATTAAGTATAAAAAACGTAATTATATAGGCACAAAAAAGGTTACTGTAAGGGCACAGTAGATGTCCTTTAGACTTACAGAATATAGTGAAGAAATATAGCTGTAGATGTGAAGATGGCCACGAGATAGGATATTTTCTCTCCCGTCTGAGCAGGAATGAGAAACACCAGAGGTATCATTATTGACGTCAGCACCATGGGGAAGACGATAGTGATGACGTAGTATGTTGGCTGACGTCGCACGGTGAAGACATAGTATGGAAAGCCGTATGGAAATGTGCGATTGTCTCCATCAAAGACGGCGTGGGTTACTTTTTCCACGATCCAGTCCCCCGTGCGATTGTAAATATTTGTTAGCTTGAACTCTAAGTCCCGAATGCTTATTGGGAAAAATGGGTGTTCCCAGTGAAACAATCCCACACTGCATGTTTGGGTATCGAAAGGGTAGTGATCGAAATGGGTATCACACATAAAAGACAGGTACTGGTGCTTCCGGTACATGCCATGTCCTGAGCAATGCACAAGCACTTTTCCTTCATGTTCTATTAGGAAAGAGTTCTCTTTTCCCATGATAATATAGATACTTGGCATCCATATGCTGGCAGAGTCCATTAGGGCTGTTTCTATACCATCATAGTCTGTAGAATTCCACGCAAGCTGTGGGTCAGGCCAAAGAATTTCAAAATGGACGTCTAAGGTCATCACCTTCGGAAAAAGCAAAAGAGACGTCGTATAATATGATAATTCAGTGGAGCACACGTAATACGCACACGCTTAGTATGTAAACACGGATACTGAGTAGAGTATTTTTGGTCCCGATTTTTCTACTTGAAGGGTACGTGGTTAGATAATACGTATTTCTGTAAATAAATACACTTTCGGTCGGTCCTAAGGTGTACGTATAATCAGTGCTCCACTGTATTTAAACAAGTTTGTATAATGTTCATATTTATTCTCAACATATATCTGAATTCCATACATGAACAAATACGTTCATGTTGATGAATCGTGCTCTTGAAAGCTCCCATACTAATACGGGACCTGGATTAGTCAATCCGTCGATCGCATGAAGTATAAATCCAACTGAAAATAAGTTTACTGTCAAAGGCTGGCGCCTAGTAAGAGCGATGACAGGTTATAACAATGATATTGATGACTGTGCTGGTGGATTACAAAATGAATGTGCACGTTAAAAAAGATATAATCTGCCGAAGGAATGGTGAAAATTACATAACAGTGAAAGCATGTATTCCCATCTTAAAGGTGCTAGCTTAAACTTATTCTCTCTCTCTCTCTCTCTCTCTCTCTCTCTCTCTCTCTCTCTCTCCCCACCACTTTGTTCTCAGTTTCTTCTTCGTTACTCGAATATCATTATGTCGTAGGCCTACATCTGGTTTTGTTTTTTGTATTTTTTTCTGCAGACCTAAGCTACGTTCTTTAAAGAACGGTGAACATAACAGTGGTGATGATGAAAGCAACAATAATAAATTCTCTTACCTCATTGAGCTCATCAATGTCTTGAACGTCAATCACTAAGAGTTCAAACTTTATCTCATATTGGGACATGTTGCACCTGTCAAGACACGGTGGCAGTCTTCGGCTGACTGCTGGTCTGCTTAGAACATCACTATACAGTCTGTCGTACGTCAAGTATGTGGACTGGGAACTTTCGCGATCTCCTGAAGCTGATGATAGACTGATGGCAGTCACGATACACAACACAACAAGAATCATGGCTGATGTTTATCACTGCTACTTCCACTTTCATAAACCCCCTCACCGTATGTCACCGTATGTAGTTGTCAGTTACAATCACATCTCGACCTAGTCGAATATTCCCTTGTCAAACTTGTGGTAATGGTTTAGCTTGTTGATGACAATATGTGTTCAACTGACGATTCGTTGTAATCAGAATTCATCAGCATGAATGATATTTAGAAAACTAACTAGATAACTAATTTATTGAAGTGTTCCCCATCAAAAGTGACCCTGTGAAAGAGAATCGCTTGTACATACATACAACTGACGGAGAAAACAATTATAGTAAAAGAGGATCTACAATAAATAATGGTTGGTTGCTTTCTTCCATATCACAGTAAATATTCCTCATTAAAGCTATGCTACGGGCAAAAATCTTGATCTCTTTCTATAATTACGTACATATATTATCTATATGAAGGCATGTTTAATCGTTACTCCCTCATAATCAGAGCCTTATAGCTCAGATCTTAGTTCCAGCGCCGGAAGCCTCATTTTGACTAGGTGAAAGATATTTGGAAATTTAAATCCAATACCAAAGTGACACATTTCTGAAAGTAGCCCTGTCCTAATTACTATAGATCTCAAGTGTCATAGCAATTCACAAGAGAAACTTCAACTCTGCAACATAGACTAGTTTGTTTTACAGCCAGGACATGCGAAAAACACAGAGGAAAGATTCCGCAATATCGCTTCAGGCTGGTCTTGTTTTCTATTGAATGTGGCAAACCCAAATAATGAAAAGCGTCCTCAGTGAAAAAAAGAAATTAAATAGTGCTGATATGTGAGATTTACATTACAATTCTAACTGACGTGATGTTGTGATTTGGACATCGCTTTATCGACTTTGAAGAGATAAGCCAAAGTAAACTGATACTTGCGTCAGATATGATGATATTGGGTAATGGGAACATTGATGGAAGTTCAGTGGTGCTGATGGTAGTGGCAGAGATCGAATTCGTGGTGTTGACAGTAGATTGTGGTGATGGCGGTGTTCTTCACAGAGGTGGTGTTGACGGTGGTAGCAACAATATTGGTGATAGGAGGGGCTTTTGTAGTGAAATACAGAACAATGGGAGTTGAAAAAGAGGAAGGTTGGGGNGGGGGGGGGGGGGCATAACAATAGTTAATCACGAATGGTCAGATGAGGATTTTATATACACTTGTGACTCTTCTCTGCTTCGTGAAGCCAATTTCCATTTTATTATTCAGTGTGACTAAAATGCCGACTCAATATAATATTTTTTGTACAAAAATAACAAATGAGAGAAGCAAAAGGGTCGCTTTACATTTCCTTTAGACCTGATATTGTATTATATTTCAAGTGATGAACCTAACTTGTGGAACTATTTTTACGAGGGTGAGGGGAGGGGTCGTGCTTACATAACTTTTTTTTTTCTAAATTGCTTAGTAGAAGATTAGGAACTAGAGATATTGATTCATAATTGCAGTAGCCACTCGGCTAAGATTTACCAGGTACAGCTAGTGAATTTCTCAAAACAGCTCCTCAACTGTTTGTGTGTATTTATAATGTGAGGTCGAGGTCGCATGAGCGGGCAGTAGCCTGGATTCGAGACTTATAAACTGCATTATTATTATTATTATTATTATTATTATTATTATATTCTACCATGGCACACCTCTATAAATGTACAATAACTGCACTGCTCATAATTCTTATATATCAGCGAATAATAAAATCATTGGTAGTAACAATGGCATTGTTATAAACTACTGGCACACAGTAGGATAAATCAGGTTTCGCAGGTACCGGTACTGTATTCAGTCAGATGCAAAGGCTTGGCGGTGCTGAACGACGATGACCATCACCTTTAAACATCAACTGCAGCCGTTCCTTCTCCGGCACTGCGCTTTGACTTAGCACTGTACAATGACATTAGGATTGTTGAATAAGGCATGCCTTAAGCTGGGCAATATTTGAGTAATCTTATAGTAAAATAGATGCTGGGTCTCCAGTTTGTAAGGCACAAACATTTTGCAAAATAAGATTTGAACAAGCCATTTTATCTTTAGTGACGCAAATTCATGTTTTTTGCTAGACTAATGATTTTCAGAGACACAAACTCATGTCAATTATTCCTATTAATCTTGCCTGTGAAGCACACTCACATCCGGACAGTGCAAATGGTAGAAGGGAGATAACTTTGCTCTTCCAAGCAAAACAGTGACAAACATTGCTTTCCCTTCTTATACCGTTTGTTAGAGGTCTTTGACACCTATTTGCCCTTCTAATAGGTGTCACAAACCTTAGAAGGTCTTTGACACTTATTGTTTTTTCTTCTTTTGGCCCTATTAACATTTTTAGTTATTCTACATATACCACTGTGATTTGGGGAAATTTCTTCCACGGAGATTAAAGTACTTCTTTTGCCCAATCTTTTAACGGGAAGAAAAAGGGGGTCACCGCCCAGCATTTTTCACAAATGTCTTTTGAAAAAGATCACCTCAAATTCTGATTTGGTCCCCAATTTTTCATTTGGCTGGTTTTGACCGCGTGCGAATACATAGGCCTACACATTTTATTTTTTTTTTTTATCTAGAAGGCTCAAATTGTACCTGAAACTTTAAAATTGGATGCTTTATTTAGATCACGGGTCATTTTACACATTTCTACACCCTACCACTGACTGGCACGGCCCCAAAAAAGAGGGATTTTATATATTAGCGGATTAATTGGGTTGTACACAATGAGTGATTTGCCCCTCTAATAGGTGTCACAAACCTTGAGGTCTTTGACACCTATTGTTTTTTCTTCTTTTGGCCCTATTAACATTTTGTGTTATTCTACATATACCACTGTGATTTCGGGAAATTTCTTCCATGGAGGTTAAAGTACTTCTTTTGCCCACTCTTTTAACGGGAAGAAAAAGGGGGGGGGGGGGGGGGTCAACGCCCAAAATTTTTCACAAATGTCTTTTGAAAAAGATCACCTCAAATTCTGATTTGATCCCCAATTATTCATTTGGCTGGTTTTGACCGCGTGCGAATACATAGGCCTACACACTGTATTTTTTTTTTATCTAGAAAGCTCAAATTGTACCTGAAACTTTAAAATTATATGCTTTATTTAGATCACGGGTCATTTTACACATTTCTACACCCTGACACTGGCTAGCACGGCCCCCAAAAAGGGGCATTTTATATTAGCGGATTAATTGGGTTGTACACAGTGAGTGATTTGCCCCTCTAATAGGTGTCACAAACCTAGAAGAGAGGCTGAAAACGCTAAAGACTGCATTCCCATATTTCACTCTTCCCGGGGACATTGATTCGTCTTCCTACTTTTGAATGCACAAATGAAGATGCAAGTTTAGATCTCCGTGTTATTGACTTCTATGAGTGCTGTAGAATCTATACCTCACCTGTCAAAGTGATTTGCACAGAGCCCAAATCGTCCGAGGATGTATTGATTATTATCAGCTAATGGAAACCGTAATCCTTGGCTTTAGGAAGGAGGGCCATGTTTAAGAAATCGATTCCCGTGACAGATGTAAAGAAATGTATAACCGGAATCAAACATTTTAGTGACATGATAAGGTATGACTTTAGGAGCAAAACCCTACAAAATACAAGGCCAGTGGATTTATTTTGTTTCACTTTAAAAAAAAAATAATTTGCCTACTAGGATAGGTAAAAATTGAAAGAAACAAATTAACTCCTCTGTAAAACAAACTAACAACAGTCTGGATTTTCTTTCACTCAATCTTTCATTTACTCAATGACTTCTTGGAGCAGCGCGGCAGAACGGTTAAGGCTTTGGACTCAAGATCTAAAGGTCGTGGGTTCGATTCCCTATCATTGTCATGTTGCAAGTGCCTTGGGAAAGCATTTCATTCATGTTTTCCTCAGTCTGTAAAATGGGTACCTGGCTATAGGCAGTGAAAGATATTGTCAGAATGGTTATGATCAGTGCCTGTAAATGGCAGGGGCACTGTATGCTTCCCAGGGAGCTGAGAAAATCCTAGAGTGATCAGGCCTGCTGGAGTAATAATAGTGTGAAGTCGCGTGAGTGGGCATTAGCCTGGATAAGAGACTTATAAACCGTATTATTATTATTATTGTTATTATTATTATTATCTGCTGCAACCCTTGTCATAGAGCTTGCTGGTGCTACAAATTATAGTAGAGGTTTTCTTACTAAGAGCTCAGATTAATGTATTTATCTATTGGCCACTGCATTGATTCGGATACAATGATGTCTGCGGAAAGTTTAGGAACCTTTTCATTTGGACTTACTGTAAACATTTGAACTGCATCGCATTATTTCTTTGCACTGATTGATCGCCTTTGAAATGTACTCAGCGTTCCTTAAAAAAAAGAGGCCAAAATCTGGCATGCGATTGCTCTGTTAAAAGTGAGCAGTAAGGATCATTGTAAAGCTTAGAACTCGATTGTTGGCTATGAGATGACCTCAAGACAACTCACACTGTGCTTTGTATGTCTTCAGTTCTCACGCCTTTCGTGGGAACGTTGCTAAATCCATCTGCTCTATAAACATGGACGTGTCGTGAGGGCCTGATTAAGCGATAGGACATGCACTTGAACGAGTCAACTGCATTATTCCGATCTGCTGGTTATAAAAAGATTTTAACTCCTGTAAGAAAGTAGGTCGTGTTCAGTGTAACTGGTGTCTATAAATAAAGTGTGAAAAAAAATATAATAGACAAAAGTGGGCTAAATTTTATATATTTTTTATTTGGGATAGAAGAAAATGGACATACATGAGAATGGATGTTTTTTTCCATGTATTTTTTCACAACACCACCGCGCCATCAAATGACGGGTCAGTTTAGGCACTGTTTGACACTTCTGGCTGTAATGAGTACCAGCAGAGAAACCTTCGTTTAGACAAGAAATTTACTGTCCGTAAATAATAAAAGATTGCCCATGACTCTATCACGGCATTTGGTACCAAAACTATGAGAATGAGACAAATTATTTGCTGCTGCTGTTGTTGTTGTTGCTTTTGTATTGTCGCTTTAGTTGTTGCTAGTTTTTTAATTTAGTTTTTTTTTGTGTGCATGACTGGACATATTTAATCTTTCTATTTCTACATTAAGCCCTTGAGATAGGTTTTGTCCAGTAGAATGTGGAGCATCGAGGCCGAATAGTTGCGGAGTTGGACTTTAGGTCTAAAGATCGTGGGTTTAATTCCCGGCCAAGGTTGTGTTGTAAGTGCCCTGGGAAAGCATTTCATTCACATTTTCCTCAGCCCACCCATCTGTAAAATAGGTATCTGGCTATATGCAGAATGCAAGTGATCAGCGCCTATAACTGGCAGCGGCACTGCATGTTCCCAAAGGGATTGAGAAAGTCCTACAGCGATCAGGCCTGTTGGGGCGGAATAATAGTGAGAAGTCGCGTGAGCAGACATTAGCCTGGGTACGAGATTTATAAACCGCATTATTATTATTATTATTGTTATTATCATTATTATTATTATTAGATTTTAAAATCCAAAATGTCGCTTTTTTTACAATGTTCTTACCCAACACGGATCAGAGCGAGTTAAGTAAATGATATCTGTGTGAACTACCCGACATTAAACACTGATCGTCATGAGATAAAACTTTGCGACATGTTTGGTTGATGATATTGTGGCTTTAAAAGCACCTTTCTGTCACGTTCTTCAAACTGCAAGGGAAAACCTGAGCGAGCGAGACAAAGAATATTTTAGTGTCAACGCGTGAGACTTCATCTTTTTTCAAACTTTCAGTGGTTTATGAAGTACTTCTCGACAACAGAAAACAACTCATAACCATTAAGAGGTAGCTCTGCTTTTTCATTTATTTCTAGCACTTTGGACTGCAGTGTCACCATTTCATTCGCAATATTTGCTACACAATACACTTATCGTGAGAAATGCCATCTTAAAGTACCCGTATCAGATTGACGGGTGGCCGTGCAAGAGAATTGTGTTAGGCGTGACGAATACTTTGTCAAAAACATGAATCTTGAATAGTGATTCTTCTTTTTTTTTTTTTGTTTCGTCTTGATCAACTGAAACTACGGTTTTGGTTTAAGGAGATATCACGCTGCCATAAAGGCAAGATTTCTAACGCTGTGAGTCGGAAGTGAGAAAACGCGCACCAGCTCAGATAAATTGTCCAATCTGTTCTGAACTATTCTCCTTCTCGCATCAAATTTGACTAAACTGACTTGGATCAGCATGATTTTGAAATGAAATCTTATTTATTCGACTGACAGATTGCAATATAAACTAAACCACATCAATAATATAAGCTAAACCACATCAATTTCTGGCCATTTTCTATTGGATAGTTAAGGACTTTTGCCGCTGATCGCCATGACAATACGGATGTATTTAGCACTGAGTTTGCCTGTTTGGAGTTTGATTATTGGCTTAATGGCCACGTTAGGTCAAGCTGAAATTTCCCAGTCTGAATTCTTTGTCTCGTACCAATGCATCAACATGTCGTGTCCTGCCGAGCACAAGAGTCAGGGTCGGAGACGAATAGAATGCGCTGCAGCTTGTGGCCAAGAGAGCACATGTGCGGGATTTATGTACTCTCGTCATGATGAAGTCTGTACGCTGCTTCAGCGAGAATGCTTCCTTGCCACAGTTTGTCCTCAGGGCGATTCGAGTGTGAGGATACTGGAGAAGAACCTAGCATGTCACGGCAAAGGAACTTGGAATGAGACCACTCATGCATGTCAGTGTGCGAACGGCTGGTTTGGTAAGTACATTGTACATTTTGATCTTACTATGTTTATCTTTTGGGTGTCATTTGCTTTTCATGTTCGCCTGTTTTGGCTACGGAGAGAGAGAAGAGAGAGAGAGCGAGAAAGAGAGAGAGAGAGAAAGAGAGAGAGAGAAAGAGAGAGAGAGAGAGAGAGAGAGGCAGTATAGGAAAGTATAAGCGAGTGAAAGAATGATGGAAGAGTAGTTTGGACGAGTGAAAGAATGAACTAATTGTTGCGAATAATATATTTATTGTATTGCTCATTTCTAACTAGACTAGATGGTATCTGAGCTTATTGTTATTGCTTGTGGAATTGTAGCAGTTTTAATTGACAAAAAAGTGAGTTTCACGGAGCTTTCAAATAATAGCCTAAGCCAACTGTATTAATGAATGTTTTCACAATAAATGTAAGGGACTGAGTTTTCTACTCATATTATTTATAACGTAGTTTAATAATATTGCAAAAATGGGCATTTTGTGCGCGCCGAACCAAGATTAGGGACCAATGAAGGATTGCATTTGCAAAGTCTTACTCAGGGGCGAAGGCTGACTTTTTCAACAGGGTAATCATAGCTGAACATGATTGTCACTTATAGTCACGTATGCGGTATTAGTCGATAGTGCTATAATATCCGATCGTAGAGTCACATTTGATGCTCACAGTATGATACTGTAACACAGAGTATGGACTTTAAAAATCCATAGGCATCATCACAGTTCCCGAAAAGCTACAACAAAAGGTTGAAAAGTTAGAAACAGGTTGGCTGAAAAGGCACAAAAAAGTACAGATTAGTTACAGGGCCAGGATCGCACAAAGTAGGCCTATACTATCACTCACCAAGGTGTAATGGCTCCAAAATTGTAGAATTTAGGTCCAGTT
>JAWQUT010000004.1:4665204-4682475 GCA_033807755.1 Ellobium chinense
CACCTCATGCTGCCAGATGTCAACCTGACTGACGCAAGCATCAAGAAAGTATTGGTGACGATGGCCTACATTAATCTCAGTCCATCCTTTGACTGCACCTCGGCCTCTCCTACTTTTTCCTGGTTTGGGTAGGGTGGATTTTAGTTGCGTAAATAATATACGAGGTCATGTCGAGGAGTTTACTAATACAACCGGGGACATTAAATAATATGATAAGGTGTGGCGCAGAAATTAAATTCTCTCGTATCATTTGATCTTCAGTTTGTACCATTTTTTATTCCTAGTTTTTAAAAGGTACTTGAATGACGATAGATGACGTTGCAAGAGATGTAGAGTTCCACGACTGACGGTTACAGACTTGTAATGGTATTGGAACCTTTTATCCTCTATGGGCTATATTTACATTTTTGAGCTGCCCTCTGTACCCAAAGTTTTAGCTTTTACCCAGACTCATTAAGCTCATTATGTGACCCAAATTTTACTACTGACCCAACCCTAGCAAGCCTATTCAAATTTTGAGCTTGGTTGCTGTTTGCAAACAGACCCTACCATTTTCACTGGTCAACGCCAATCCCCTCCTCTTTCGCCTGAGCACACCCTTGACCTGGAAGTTCCCGCCCAGGGCTAAACAGTGCCTGACAAAATAAAGTAAAATGGAAACGGTTTCCCATTAAATTAAAATTTGCCCCCTGGAGCCCTTATCACTGGAAGCAGGACATGCCAAAACAGGGAAAAGAGGAGATGAAATAGAACCCCTAAATAGTAGGACCCAATAGTGAAAGTACAAGTACAGGCTGTAACCTGACTACGTCCTAGTCTATGATTATGCCAGACTGTTTCGAAATCACGGTTATGTTTGTACATAAACAAAGGAAATAAAACGATTTTATAATCTATCTGAAATTTGACCCTTAACTGGGGAAAATATGCAGCAGAAGGTTCACTCTACTCCCAGCCTCAAACCACTCAGACCCGCATCCAATAAACTCCACTCATTTGAAAGACCGTGCCCAACATTCTCATTTTCCTAGTCATTATGTTCTGACATATCTACACTTTTGTTTAGTCTTAGTTTCTTTTCCTCTGTTTTTTTTTTATTTTTTTCAAAATTTCTGGCGGCTTATCGGCCGGGCAACCCTGTTCTAATGACTAACCCTTCTATTTGATATCAAGTCATAATGAATCAGATCTAATGAATAACTTTTCATTTTTGATATCAGGACATAACTTATGATAATTTGGTAAGGCATTGCAAGTCTCCAAACTAAGATAGATGAAGAACTTGTTAGTTTAACTCCAAACCATACTTTTTTAACTTCCTGTGTCGCACCATCTTCTAAAAACAAAAAGCAGAGAGCCTTGACTATATACGAGTAGATGGCGCAGGGGTCCGAGTGTGACCGTAATTCAGGTCAGGGGGACTTCTGTAATTTACTTTGGCCATAAACATAGATCAGGTTATATTTGATAAGTATCCTGAAAATGGCACTTATTTATTTATTAATCTATTTAATTATTATTCTATTATTAATTTGGCTCTTTATTTAATTCTATCTAAGTATTTATTTTAAATTAGCTGAATTTACTTTGTAGATTGAAAGGAACTATTAGAGTATTTATTACATTTTTAAANTTCTTTCTTTCTTTATTTATTTACTTATTTTATTTACTTATTTATTTATTTTAATTTATTTATTTGTTTATTTATTCATTTTATTATTTACTTTATTTTATTAATTTATTATTTATTCATTTTATTTATTTATTTATTTAGTTTATTTATTTAATTATTTGATTTATTTATTTATTTGTTTATTTATTTGTTTATTTATGTATTTTATTTATTTATTCATTTTATTTATTTATTTATTTGTTTAGTAATTTTTTTATTCACTTACTCACCTTCTTACTTATCTATATTGGCAAGATTGTTGGACTGCAAAGCCTTTCCATACAGTCTGAGACAACAAAAAACATATTTAAAGAGGAAAAAAACTATCTTTATTCCTTTGAAAACAAAACACTGTAGGGCTCTTGAAAGGGCTCTAAGATAAGCAAAATGCATTACAAAAATGCCATAAAATCAGTTACGTCTAACAGGACCTGTGCCAATGGCATTGTGTGGTCGAGCTCTCAAGACAGTCTGTTGTACAGCCATTTAAATCGGGATTGGACAGTCACTTTCCAAAAGTATCGTAAATAATTGCCAAGCTGCAGAATTTCAGGAAGTCCTATAACAATTACGTGTACAGGAGCGTGGAAGTCATGAATGCCAAGTGTTGAGAAAATGTGGATATAAAGAAATGTGGCTGAATACTCATATTATTATGGACAGGATTCCCTGTGCGGAGAGTCCATTGGAAGCGTGTTGGGCTAACATGGTGTTTACTACATTCCTTCTGGCTAAATAAAGCTTGCAGAGCAATAACATTGCTTCTTGTTTGAGTAATGTTTGGTTTTTTTCCCTGCCTTGAATCAGTGATTCAATATGCATATTATACATAATAATAATATAATGCTTAACGGTGCGGGGTAGGCATCACTCTGAATCATTGCTAGTGAAGTTCTGAAATGGTGTTCCTTGCTGAATTAGACGAAAAGTGTAGTAGACATAATACTTCAGAGTGGAGTGACATGCCTTTCGTGGTCTCGGTGGAAGTATTAAGAAAGTGAAGATCCAGCTCCCCTTATTTCCCTCATAACTTTTGTTCACGTGGACTAGCCGAGATAAGTTTTTCAGGCACATGGAAAATGAAAGATTGGCCCTATCTGCGTGCATGCCTTGCCACCTGACCACATAGGCCGACAGATAACATGTTTACCATGGACGTTCATTATATTTGCCCTTTTCTCAGTTAAAGACATTTGCTAATGGCTAGTATGTTGGTCAATAAAACTGAACTGAAAAAATATTAATGGATCTTATCATCAGGATGCTTGATAAATCATTACATGAGCTAAACAGTGCTGTGCAAAATTACAAATTCCTTTTTTTCAGGTTCAGCGTTTGGCTTTAACCCTTCCCGGCGGATGCCTGTATCGCAATGATAATCCTGCAACTATTCTCACCCAAAAAGCAAACACGGCTTTGTCAGTGCATGTCCCCATATAACACGACATAACTTTCGCTCATAACTCATAACAATGACATACAAGGACCAAAAGAGACGAACCCTGAAAGCCTCATAAGAATTGTGCCAAATTTACTTGAATCAATATCACATGAACATATAACAACAGTTCAAAGTTACATACACAGTTAATTGTTCATGAGGGGCACTGGATATAAGATCAAGGTAGTTTTGAGCGACAAGACGCATAACATGGCAGAGTCTCAAATCCATTTTTTTATTATTTTATGCAGGCCATACGTTTGGGCTTGTAATAAAAGATGATAAAGGCACACATAAACAACAGCTAATACATAATAACGATGATAACAGAGGTCATGATTATAAAAGCAAAACTGATCATAACAACAACCATTATATTAATACTAAATAGTAATGACAACGCCAAAGTGCTAACACAGTGATCAAAGTCAGGTCTCGTCCAAAATACCTAATCTGCAACTTCATTCTGGCAGGTCACAGAAATGTGCACTAGGTCGGGTCTGTGGCGTGAAATATTCCTCAATGAGGTAAGTCTGCCTGTCTCTCTTTTTTTTGCCCCGTTTTTCTATCCGCATCTCTAAACAAAAAATGCGTTGGCCATTATGTTTGCACAGTGACAATAACATGAAGATTACGTTCTCACCCTGGTACTGGCTACGATGATCGTGCTCTCCGCGAGACTGCGCGTAGAGTAAAGATTATAATAAAATATGCGTATGCGTATGCGTACTGAAGTCAAAGCCATCGTTCAAAAATAGAGCTATTTTACGAAGGTAATCAGCCACCCAATGACTGGATACTCCATTGTTGTCCAACAAGCGTCATCGCCTTCTGCGAATCAGCGTTCCACGCTGGCCTCAGCTGCCAACCATGACCGTGACCTGTCAACAACTCTATACCACCGTGGAAACATAATCTTTGCAATATCATTGTCTATGCCAAGGTAAATTAGGTCAACATGAACAATATGTCATAACACTTTAATCACTGCAGTGTGTGACTTATGAGCGCTGTTGTCGTAGATTTGGACCTACATACATTTTGACCGTTGATCGTTGTAACGACGAACATAACATGATTGTATAACTACAATGAAAAATGTGTACATTACATTGACTTACATTTATCAGTAGCGTTAGTGGCACTTTCTCCGACATTGCGCTTATCCTTTAGTTGATTCTTTGTAACTACTGTGCAATGACATGTAAACTGGTCAATATTGTGATGGACAACTACAGTGGTGGATCGGATCGTTCATGCGAAAGGGTACTTTCGATACTCAGCATTTTCAGTGTCAGTGATAAAAACTCTAGTTTCTGACGTCGACACCTTTTCGATTCTATTCTGATATTCTGAAAAAGCGTATTGACGGTCTCGATGTTAGAGGCAGTACAGGTTATGAAATACTTTACAAAAAACAACGTAGCGATCAACAAGAATGTGTAACAAAACTCTTAAAGCATTCGTTGAACTTAGTCTATTGCTTACTCTCTCTTACCAAACAGGCTATCATGTATCGCCCACCTAATCCAGCTACGATAACTAAATATCAAAATTAGATTGAAATAGTTTTGAGTCTCCACCGATATTCAGTAGGTACCAGATCAACCTAAGTTCTGTAGATGGCAAACATAACCATAGAGGTCCCATTCCTGAACAGGAAAGAGGAGAGGAAAGTATAGGGTTGGATTTGGCACACTGTTCTTTTCGCCAATCAGCATGCGAATATTCGGGGGTGTGTCAACCTCTTTACTGTGATTAGGAAATTTGCCGGACTTCCGGTGTTTGATCCTTGCTCCTAACCATCAAGAAAGATCCTCGTTGGAAGGCTATGGTATTGCCCTTAATCATTCACAAAGCTAAATCTTAGCGTAAATCATACTCGAACTGCTTGACAATGGCAATGCGTATATCTGACCATTTGGCATCTTTCACTGCTACATTTCAAGACACTCTCTCTTACAGCTTAGTAAACGCATAGGAGCAGGAGTAGAAAAGAGAAAGGCTATATAAGAAAGTTCCTAAAAAAACGATAATGTCTGGGGACTGTCACAAGTTTCCCTTTTTCTTCTTTAACTCTACCCTAACTCTGCCATTATGCATAGACCAAACTCTAGGCTGAGATATCCTGGAATGTTGCCTACGAAATCAGCAAGAGTTTGAATGCCGTGTACAAAAACGAAACGCTCTCTATAAGGAGAGAGGGAGAAGAGCGGTGTATTAACGGTGGTGCGAAGTTGCAAAATAAATAAATAAATAAAAAAATAAATAAATAAATAAATAATTTTCTTTTAAAATATAAATATTGGCCTGTCACTGAATTGGCGAACAAAATCAGAAAATCTATAATTGAGATCATACTTAGAAAACTGAAATTATATAATTTAAAGCATAACAAATGTTTCGAGTTTGATTTATAAATACCACACACACATAAACTCATAATAATCCACCAGGACAGTGACACAATACCACGACAATACAATAATATGGAATTCAAATTTCACACAACATAATTATCTTAAGTTACTTCATTTTTTTTCATGCCAAACAGCAACAAGGCAGTGACATATAACAGCACTTATATTTATCAAGGCCATATACATACTTCAGTAATATTATGTTGTTAAAAAGTGGATTTGTTTGTCAATTAAATAACACAGAATATACATACACACACCCTCTGCATTCTTCTTCTTTTTTTTTTTTTACTGTTGCTTTCTTTCACGCCAGTGGTCTATGCATCATCCTTACGTTATAATCAACGCACTGCGGTAACCACACGAAACCTCCAAAACATTAATAGTGTTCGCTATAGTTAACATGGTATGTTTATTAACGTATGGATCATGCATATGGCTATAATAGGTGTTAAAGGAAGTCAGGTCTAAGACGCATCTCTTGATTTCACAGCCCCCCCCCCCCCNTCAGCTGTGTGACACCATCCCTACCCCCTCTACCAAAAATTAGATGCATCACCATCACCACTTTTAAAAAGATGAACACTCACAGTAATTTATAAATTTAAAACTGGAGTAGTGTCGTAGTAGTCCGCAGAAAAAAAAATCTACAGGAGCACTAAGAGATCTTGCGCATTAACGATAGGATAACTTAGCATTGTAAGAATTACACTACCTCGGCAAAAAATAACGGTACTAAAGGTACATTTAGCACCAATGCACTGATGTAATCATTACGATGGTGAACGATCCCATCGGTAATGCGCAAACTCTCAATTCTTAAGAATGTACGTGAGGCAAAGTTCGTGCACCTCTCCTTAATGCAAGTTTACAACACTGGCGGGAGATATTGGGGACCCATCCGTCCACCTATGCAATGGTAATGCATTACTGGAATTTGATAACTCTATGCAAACTATTAAAAAAGAAACAGATGAAAAGAAGTTCGACAGTTTATGACTACGCAATTTATGAACGAATAAATAGCTGCGAATATAATTTAAAACAAAACCATTTAATTTGGCAAGAGATTTAAATCTGTAGGTAGACAACATGCAAGTCTCATTTCTATGAGAGGCAGGAAAAACAGGGACTGTGGACGCTGATATAATCTACTAGTAGATTTGCTTTTCCTTAACTTACTGTTACTTGAGAGCTCGCGCATTAGCGATGGGATCTCTTACCACCGCAAGGATTATATTGGTGCATCGATGCTGAATACATCCCTAGTAGCGTAGCACACGCAGAGTTATCAATATCCTTACGATGGCAAGAGATCCCATCTTGTGATGCGCAAACTCTTTTTTTTCATTGTTTCGGATCTGAAAATTAATAAATTTCATAACTGATAAATTGGTGACTACCCAGCAGTATTTAGCGCGAGGTGTCCGGTTCTAAACGCGGTGAACTACGCAACCCGCTACGTGGTAGAAACTGGCAAACATTGCTAGAGTTAAAACACTAATGTATCCGGGCAATAGCTACTAGTGCTTCTCAACCCGGTGGCTTTTGTTTTGTTAAGGTATAATTCGTTTCGTTGTCTATTCAGTGCCCTCAGCAGCCCAATCAACTCCATTCTAACCAGTGACTCAACAGAACTGAATATGCAAGTACGATACAGTACAGTCTGCCGCAAGGGCAACGTTTTATGCAAGCCTGCGCCCAAATCCAAAGGCACAATCATCATCCTTGATCATTGTGTGCTCTAAAGTGACATGGTTATGGTGTTACAATGAGGAAGTGGCACGACATATAAATACTTTCTGTCGCACTGCTTAGCGTTGTCACTTCTCCACTTTAATCTCTCAACTACACTAGCAACCACTCTGCAGTAACGACTCCCATGACAGATCCGTAGCCTCACATGGATAGAACTCATCAATTTGGTCTGTCACAGATTTGGTGACAAACTAATATTGTTTTTTCAGAGTATCTAGGCCTATATACTAAAATCACAGCCGAAGAGGACTGAGGGTGCTAAATTCAAGAATGCAGAATGGTTTCAAAGGGGCAAAGATTCTTCTTTTTTTTTTCTATGAGAACTTCAACAAGCCCATTCCTATTACAAAAAAACATTGTATAAGCTTCCCATAAACCCCCTCATTACTGGATTTCTGTTCAAACTTGAAACAAACAGAAGCGCAATTTCAATAAATAAATAAATAAACAGTACTCAAGACATGCCCATTATGCAGTGATGTGTACTTTCTTCATTTCTAAGGAATACACTGATAGTGACGTCTCACTAGCATGTAAACACTAGAACTGCCAGGATCTACCAGTGAAAACCCTAAATGCTGCAGTTTTATGGAGACAGAGATTAGGTCTCATGCCAAAGAAAATAACAATAATAATAATGACAATAACAACAGCGACTAAATAATCTACCACGACAACAAACAACGACAACAATAACAACAACAACAACAACAAACAACAATGAGACAATAACAATAATCACAGCAACAATCTTTTCAATTCGAATTTTTATAACATGCAGGTACGGTCCTGTTTGAAAGATAACATAACATCATTTGATTGAAGATTGGCACAAGAGGCAAACTATAACATATTCAGCTGTGGATCCAAATACCGATCACCCAGCTGTGGAGTATTGTCAACTGTTCAGATATTATGACTCAATGCTTAAATGTATATGTTGTATAACCTTTTTGGAGAGCGATTTCTCTTTTTCAAAACCACTTAAGTGCCAGTTTCTATAATAAAAGATTGAATAATGTATGCAGTGGTGCATTTCTGTATCAGTTCATTCACAACAAACTTGACTCTGAAATATCTTAGGAGTAATCGTTTTTGAAAACATATATACGTTAAGGGCCATTAGCATTTCTTTCCTTATCTTTATTTTAAAAGCAATCAAAGTGGACGTGTGTGGTTTTGAAAGCAGAAACGCTCTTCTCTTCATCTGTGCTCTAAATGCCCTTTTAATTGATATTGTTTTTGTTTTGTATGATATGTACAAATGCCGCGTAAAATGATATGATAGTAACGTAGGAATGCCTGAACTTGAACTAGTCATTCACTGTTCCTACTTGCCATTATATCAGCTAACCTGGACCATGAACTTCTAAGTTCAGTAATTTTCATTTATATGGTTAGGTAAAAATAAAGCATCTTCAGAAAACTGCTAATTAGATTTCTGTTTTTAAACTCTTAGAACATTTAATCCGAAACCACCATAAATAGTATAAACCTTCAATTACTGTTTTAAGAAACCACAAAAAAATTATCTGTTTTTAATGCTAATAGTATAAAATGTAAAATAAAGATTTTTTTAAAAAATCTTAGGAGATACTTTAAAATGTAAACATAACATTCTGTGCGATGAAGGCCATAAAAAGCTGTATAATTAAAACATTCAAAAACATAAACAATAAGTTACTGTAATATACATAAAATGTATGAACGTTTGGTCATGAAACTCGTCAACAAAAGAGCACTGTTGACTCTTGTTTTAAAGTTCGTAATTATGGCACGTGGACGTAAATGGGAAAACTCTCTTAAATGCCATTTTTATTGTGAATGTTCATGAAGATTCCCGTAGGCATTGGAATGGTCTTTAGCCTTTAATATATTAATATAAATATGGCTGTATGATATGTTAATGATGAAGAAGTGGAACAAACCAACTATTTCAGTATCTGCTCGACGTAAAAATGCAATACCCAACAAGTTACAATATAAGCCATGATTGACCAATATTCTGTGTGTATTCTATCTGTAAATTATCTTCAGACCAAGAGAAATAATAGGACTTCTGTTGACACCACAAGAGTAAGTATTTTTTTTTCCTTTGCCTCAAAATAAAACTGTTGAAATCCCAACTTAAGCTAAAATGTCCATTGAATATTTGATGGGAGACAAACAGTTTTCAATAATTTGTAGTTTCATATCCACATTATTAAAGTAATATGTGTTTTGAATGTTGAAAGCCCACTTTTCTTTCGCAGTTTTAAGTGTCATGTCTTCAATAGATACCCATAACAAGACACACACAAGCACACGCAAATAAAAAGCAGACCAAAAAAGATCATTGTCAGACATTCGTCAAACATTTCTGCCCAAATGACGAAGAATAATTTGTCCAAACCCCTCGCATTCCTTACTGTAGTAACTGGAGTTGGCCAAGGTTTTGAACAAACTGCTGTTTTCAGATCCAAATATTTAAACGTGTAATGCCCATGTCAAAATGATAAACAAAGTTAAATACTGCTGGCCTTTCTAGGATTGTGCAATTCCATGTCAAGAGTAGATGAGAAGAATAATTACTAAAAAATCAAATCGAAAGTATCGTTCATCACCAGGCAAGTTTACTTTAAACATTTTAGAAATTGTTATGCAAAGCCCAAACAATGAACATACATATTTCTGAAAGCTATCAATTTCAGTTTCACCATGATAAACTGACTTCCCAACTTTGTGAAACCAGACATAAGTAATGCAAATAAAATTGATCTTTAAATAACATAGCCTCCTCTAAGGAAACAAAATCCCGCAAAAATAGATTATGTCAGGAAATCAGTAGCTGGAAATAAATCACCTGCATGATGAATCATCCTATCTTTTCACAATGTTCTTTGGCAATAGGACGATCCAGCATACAGACAACGACTATGATGTGCCTTCATGAGACATAAGGCAACGTGACAAGGCTATGGCTCACAGTAAGATAAAATCTACATTCATTTATTCACATGAACCAACGAATGTGTGTCAGAGGGGAATGCACAAAGCAAAGACAAAGATCATCATCATAACAACATACCATGAGCATCACAAGTTAGAATATTCAACATTTAACCCTGCTGTCACAATCCATATTGTAGAAATGGACATCCTGTTCAGGGGTGCAAAATAAGAGAGTGCTTATCCAACATGAACGATTAAAGTGAGTGCCAACTCTGCGTGATTTTGAGCAACTGCTGCCATTAAATTCTGTGTTCAGAGGTAATCATACATGGCTACAAATGATTCAGTTCATCGTTCAGCCATCAAGATCTGATTCCATTCACTGTTATCTCTGTTGTAACAGAAATAACTTTGTTCTGTTTCCATCATAGGTCATCTGATGCACTTCGGTCAACGCAGTATTTACATCCTGTTGCATTCTGTCATAATCACACAAATACCGTAACATGGACGAATATACTTTAACTGACGCTCACCCTGAGGAAACTGTATTATGTTAATAATCCAGATTTGCTGTTGCTTGATTTAGGTCATTCTGGGAGCATGTCCTATACTTATTCATGAATAATCCATCTGTTTGTTGACCGTGGCTTCCCTGAGCCCGGTTCATCCTTAATCAGTTACCGTGAATCGTTTGTTAATCAGACTGAAATAGACCAGCTTACCATTTCATCTTTCCAAACAATGTAAAGCACAATTATATGTGAAGATATTCAATCATCAGTTTTGTGTCCGGGCGAAATTGAATTCTCAGTTGGCCAGAACCTCAACAAAGTTTACACAGTGTAATTCGTTTGAGCAAGTTTTATTCTACTTTGCCAAATTTAAATCACTCCAACCAGCATTTTCGTTGACCTTATTCAGGCGTTCACAGACACTGTCTAAACTGTTGCTGTTACTGAGACAGAGAGATGGAGGTATAAAGGCGCTCCTCTGAATGTTCCAATCACTGTTATCAAACATTCCATTCATGGGACGACCCAGGCCCTTAACATAGCCGTTTACTTCACTATTTTTGGGCAAAGAATCAGAATCTATGGAATTTCGAGGAGAAGGATCCACAGCATCCATGTTCTTGGAGTAAAGATCTGGTTTATAAATGGCCACTCCATGTGGGTCTATGTTTGTTCGTGCCTCTCTGATGAGTACTGAGTCCTGGTGCTCATGTGAACCTTTATGAGTGTGGTAATTTGGTGAATCTGTGTGATACTGTGGATAATGATTTGAAGTTGTTTGACTATGGATCCTGTTTGTTACAGGTGAGTCATTTTCATTATAACTTCCTGCTGCTGATTTTAAGTAACCGTTTTGATGGCTGTAACATCGTGATGAGAAATTTTCTGAAAGTGGATGAGATGAATTGTTTACATATCCTCTTGACTTTGCAATTAAAGGAGCATGTTGTTGAAACTCTTCTTCATGACGGCCCCTGAAGTCCCAATCGCCATGTCCTTTACCATCAGCGTCAGGACAAGAAACAACTAGTTTACCATAATGAGCTGCGTCTGAATACTGATGATTGTCATCCAGCACTGACAAAGAGCACTCATTCCCAATCACTGGTGATTGTCTTTGCTCCATGGATGTGATCACCTCGTCGACTCTAACACCATCCTGCTCACGTATCTGAGACAGGTACCTCTTCACTGCCTTTGCTTCGAGACATTCCATCCAGCCAGCAAAACCTGGAGGAAGTTCCTGAGGTGTTTCCTGATGATGACAAATTTTTAGCACAAGCTGCTCTAAATTCTCCAGCTGCCAGCCATCACAGCCAAAGGAAGCAAGTCTCAAAGGCTCTGGTAAAGCTTCATGCTGGTCTTGCTGCATGGGGTATGTAATGTTCCTGATAGCTTCAAAAGCAGCGAGTTCAGCGTGGTGGAAACAGTCCAACGTGACCACATAAGGCTGAATGCCGTGTCCCATCAGGCGCTGTTCGTGAAAAGAATGGAGTGCCTGGTAGCAGTGATTGTCTAGAGCAGTTAGCTGAGACACATCAACATTGTCCAAATCAGCAAGTTCCTCCATGCGAGGAGACAGATAAATTACGGTGGCGTTCTCTCTCATCTCAGTGTTGACCCAGACATGGTCCGGATGTTTCGGTGCACATAAAGAGCAGCCATTTTCAACATTCTGTGGGGTGCTCATGACGTCAACATAGCGACGCAACAGAGCCACGTGGCTTTCAACAGCCTTCATATAATTCTCATCCTCTTGGCAGTACACGGGTATGACTGGAAAGAAAAAAAAGTAAACAGAAATTGATATCGATACAATTGATTATCGTCTATGACAAATAACTCACCGCAAGTTCCCATTTCAAAACTTTGGCATGCATCAATTTACGGAATAATGCAAAACATACGGAAACATACAAAGCTCAATCACCGATTCTTACAAACTGGACAAAATATGCAAATTGACTAGAGCAAAATGTTGGACTGGACAAATTTTATCTGGTTATAAATTCCTGGCTATCCGTCTCTATAAAATCAATTTTGCTGACGAGGATCTACAGTAGTGGTAGGCTACTTACCATTGGAGGTAAAACATTTTGGTAATTGCTCTATTTTTGGCCCTCAGACTTGTTTATTCACTTGCTCATCTTTGTACGTCTTTTATCTTAGTTGTCAGTTTTGATAAAGTGTCTAATCACGAAATGTCCACTATTTTTTTTAAAATAAATCCATTTAAATACTTTTTCAAACCTCTTTGTGTCATACCTGAACAGAATCATATTTAATTTCTGTAACAGTTAGGTAAAGATATACTTTTTTGATTATTCAGAAACACATTTCTTCACTCATTCATTTATATATAAACTTGAATTACCCTTGGAGACCTATTTATTTCAATACATTCATTTATTTCCAGTGCATTTAAAACAGACCCACCCAGTTTTGGAGAGCTACCCATCATTTATAGGCTCAAGGAGCCTGGCTGTAATACTTGCAAATAATGTCCAGTGAAAACAATTTTTAATGTCACTATGTCGATAACGCCTTTGAAATGCCCCCTTCCACCCGATCGTATGTTCCAAACAGCTCCATAATACATTTTCAGTGATAATAATAATAATAAACTAATTATTGACACATAACAATAATACGGTTTATAAGTCTTATATCCAGGCTATCGCACTCTCAAGCAACATCACTCTAGTATTACCTGAACAGGCCTGATCATTCTAGGACTACTGGGGAGTATAAATTACCGCTGCCATTTACTGGTAATGATCACTAACATTCTGCCAATATCTTCCCTGCCCACAGACAGGCACCCATTTTACAGACGGGTGGACTGTGGAAAATCTGAATGAAATGCTTTCCCATGGCTCTTACAACACGACCATTGTTGGGAAATGAACTCATGACCTTTAGATCTTGAGTCCAGTTCTAACATTAAACCACCATAAGATATAGTTCGTTTCATAGAAATCAAACAGCGGTTTCTGGGAATAACTTCATTGTTTATTAACTGATTTTTACGAAACTTCGTCTGCTGCATTTTAACAAGAAGTCTTAATGGCATAATTGTTTCCAAGGCAATCATTAGTTTCAAGCGTTACTTTATCTTTGTTTCTGTAATGTATATTAAAACACCTGCATAGATTTAACAGTTTTAACAATTTCTCACAACTATCGTGATCCTCTGATGTTGTGCTGTAAAAGTTCTATACTTTCAATCAGAGACTGGGCCTTAAATAGCCATTCTGTGGTCACTAAATGACTTACCCATCCATATCGGACAGAACCCAATTTTTTTGCTCTATTAAGCCTACTTAGTGTAACCTCACTAGCAAAATTTAAGAAAATTAGTTTTTAAAAAAGTCTCTGCTGCCAAAAAACGCTATTTTTTTCCGTGAAACGAACTATATATCCAGCATCTGTACTTATTACCTGCAGCATTGCTATGGTTGTTTATTCGAGCCAGCTTGAAGACAGACTTTTGAATCCAGTTTCCTTAAATGATCTTCTCACTCATAGTGAACAGAACCGATTTTTTAAAAAATTCTATTAAGACTGCTCAATGTCACCTCACATGCAAAATTTAAGAAAGTTCGCAAAAAAAAAAAGTTTTTGATGTCAAAAAACGTTGTTTTTTTTGTTTTGTGAAACGAACTATATATCCACTATCCGTACTTACTACATGCTGCATTGCCATGGTTGTTCATTCTAGCCAGCTTGAAGACAGAGTTTTGAACCCAGTTCCTCAGCTTTCTAGGTCCGATGATGCCTTTCCATATCAAGAACCCAAAGACTGCGATAATAACAACAACAAAAACGGAGACCATTATGATGAGACTGTTGTCCAGCTCGCGACCTCTGGCGGCGACTGGTACAGGCAGCAGACTGGTGAAATCTGAAAACAAGATGAAACAGAACTTCGTTTTTAAATGGAATTAAGTTAAATTCTGTCCATACTTCAGAAAAAATTTATAACCAATTATTTTAAACAAAATGCGAGTGACAGTACTGTTTCTGAGATGGAAACGTAATGGTAGCTAATAAGAGAGACTTATGATGAAGTTACAGTAGTCGATGTTGAGCTGTCTATTGAGGGAGGGAGGAGGAAGAGGTGTCACCAAGATAGAGGAAGTATCTCATGTTGTTGTGGTCATCACTGCAGTTGTCGTCTCTAAATGCTGTAGTACTGTTTTCCCTCTTTCTGCCACTATCTCACAATCTGCTGAGTGATTTCGTTTACACAGTGTTTCTATTAACCTTCGCTTTCACTCGTGAGTGAAAATTACTCAAGGGGCATTTAAATGCTCCTTTTCTTGCTTTGCACATGGAGTTCATTTATGAAAATTGCCGATGTTCCTCAACCAATCATATTTCTTTAATTGTATGGCAATACAAATTGTTTATAACAAACGCGTGGTTTTCTACAATTTATGTTCAAATGTGTTTGTTTTTCTTCAAGTCAAACCCATTCACTATATTTGTTTCATCTCTTGATAATGAAGATTTTGAAATCCGAGTCAAGCAAACCGGGAATCTAGAAGCACTGTAGGCAACTAATAGGTCTAACTTACTTAGACGAAATGGCCTTGTTTGAACTCTCGGAATGTGAGGTAGAAACGATTTGTTCCCGTCCAAGGCATCAAGCTGGAACGAGTCAAAAGGGATGTCAAATTATGAAACTGGCATTCACAATCAGGATAAACCAAAAAAACAAAATGAACACGCATTTCTGCTGATTAAAGGACATTTTGTTATGTAAAAGCAACACAGTTTGAAATATCAGTTATCTCAGCAAAATATTACATTCCAGGTTAACCAAAGCTGTGGCTTCACTTGCCTTAATGTGAAAGGCTAACCACTAATCCTTCCTATATTAGAGATTAGTCTCTTATGATAAATTGTTATTATTCATCCCAGGATCATCGGACCCGTCATAAGGTTATGAAATAAAACATGCACATGTGCTAAGTAAATGACATTTGAACCGTTGAAGTTCTGTTATTATTAAGTATCAAAATAAAACAAAACGATGATGAAGGTTTATTGGGACAGATATTTCATAGATAATCCACCCCACTTATCATATACCTATCTCTATCAATGAATGATGAGCACAGAATAGATACATGTCTTACGGTAAGCTTTACTGTTTCAGATTGTAACTTTCAAAGTACGAGTAAGATTTATCCAAAAGCATGAGAGTACATAAAATACACTTTTCTCTCACTATTCCACATAGACTGGTGGGTTGCTTACTTGGCAGTATTTTTTGTCCTCTAGAACTGTTGACATATTAGAAGACTTCAAAATAGCCCCAAAATAATTTTCCTAGATGAGCAGTCCCTCGTGAATTTGTTCGTTCGTTGCGATTCTCATTGATATTTCTTTTTCGCAGAACGCATCCCTTGACTAATAAACGAATACTAAAACAAAGAAGGACGACAAAAACGGAAAGAGATAACGCAATGGAAGCAAAGTTTTGGAGTAAAAGTAAGCACAAGCGGTCTCTGGTGAATATCAGGGGGAATCACTGCAACAATGCACTTGTTATTGCCATACCATGATCGTGTAATTATCTTCCTTGGCCAGACCAAATATGAGGTAATGCGGGTAGCCATCTGGACCCCAAATGACGGTGGCATCCTTTGTCTTGTTCTCGTTTTTCTGTAATCATTAGTAAATCATAATATATACAAATGAGCAGCAGATATACCAGACGGCCAAAAACAAAACAAATTCACTGAATTCAAACTCCTATAACTTTAAGAGTGAATAAAGAAATTAGGATAAAATTTTAACTGCAGGTATAATCTAGTTGTAAGTTTCAGTGGTCTAGATCTAGATGATATATGTTTATCAATATAAACAGAAAAACAAAACACATGTCAAAAATGTTTGTGCTGGCGCCAGTGTGTTAATTGATATATCAGGCATGCTTTTGTTAGATATATGTTTTTATTTCTCCACCTGTAACATTACCATAGCCCCTAACTAATATGTGAAAATTGCAGCAGTAGTATAATATTATCTATCTGCCGATGTGTGCTAGCTTTCAGCGACATAACATTTGACTTATTGAAGCAATGAAGTTGGAAAGTTGAGAGCTTATGCATTAACGATAGGATCTGACACCATCATAAGATATAGATTAACTCTGCATACTGAACGCTACTAAGAATGCATTCAGCACCAATACGCTAATGTATTTCTTACAGTGGTAAGAGATTCCACCTTTAATGCACCAACTCTCATTTGAGGATTTTCATTTGTTTGACGAACCGATATAGTATCCTTATTGACTAAACTGTCGTCCTAGATATGTTAGGTTATTTAAAAAGTTTAATAACATTTCCTTTAGGAACTTTGGGCCGATTCTGACGGCAATAAAAGATACCACCTTGTTAAGAACACTGGATCGATTCAAATGGCAGTATTCGATTTTATATGCGGGACAAACTTAAAAGCACATAACAATTTTATCAAGAAGCAGTCTAGTCTAGATCTGTTTAAGCAAAGAAAAAAAAA
>JAWQUT010000004.1:4683111-4694605 GCA_033807755.1 Ellobium chinense
ACACACACACACACACACACACACACACACACACACACACACACACACACACACACTTTTCTTTCCGTAGAGCTTACCGCTGGAAAAATGTGCTGAAAAACGACTTTGTTCGCTCCGTCTGTTAGAATCTGCACACTGTAGTAATGAGCTGCTGGCAGAGGGTTCTGTATAACAAGATGCATGGTGTTATTGGAGTCAGCCCACTTCTTGAACTTGGGGTCCCAGGCATGGGAAATAGGCTTCTCTGTTGAATGAGAGAAAAAATAATAATAATAATTATAATGATGTAATAATAATGCGGTTTATATTATGTCTCGTATCCAGGCTAATGCCTGCTCACGCGACTTCACACTATTACTACCCCAGCAGGCCTGTTCACTCTAAGACATTCTCCACTCCCTGAGGAGCATATAGTGCAGCGGCCATTTTCAGGAGCTGATCATTTCCATTCTAACAATATCTTCTACTGCCTGTAGCGAGGTACCCCTTTTTACATACTGGTGGACGGAGAAAAATGTGAATGAAATGCTTTCCCTAAGGCACCCACAACACGACCATGGTCGGGAATCGAACCCTCGATCTTACGAGTTTGAGCCTAACGCCGCAATCGTTCGGCCATGTTGCTTGGTTTTTTTAATTAGTTTTATCATCATCATCCAACAGAATATTAGCAGAGTAAGGCCACATTATTGTATTGTTTTGAAGATCTAACTTTCACCTAATTGAACAGAAAGATGCCTAATTACGTTGTATTATAAGATTATTGGTCTATATTGTGCTGTACGCTGGCCCGTATTCTTTCCTCAAAACCCGAACTTGTGAGGGCTTTGGTGGAAGAACAAGGGCTGACTTACAGCACAGCACGGGTCAATAACACCTTTCTTATACCCTTTTCCAAGTGACTCAAAGCTGAAATCAAAATAGAAACACAGAAATCAATGGAGGGAGGGCAGACAGACAGAATGTCACATGCAGAGAGGAAAGCGAGAGAAGGAAAATAGGAAAGAAAGAAAGAAAGAAAGAAAGAAAGACAGAAAGAAAGAAAGAAAGAAAGCCATTTCACCCAACTCTCAATGCTGTTATACTCATGACATCACCGAACTTTACTTTCATATGTTTGCGCACCAGCATCCATGCACCATTTTAACACTACGGTGCGTAATTCTTTATGTTCAAGCTATGAGCGAGCAGTTTTACCTAAAGGTGAGCCTATTTGGAAAATGACTGTCCTCTTACGTCACAACAGATCTGAATAACGTTCATTGACGAAATGGCAATAAACCATTCTATTTCTATATTTTTCGGGATTTATTTAGACCAGACAGTAAAAATAACACAATGAAATTCCGAAATCGCGAATCTAATCCTGTTACTTTTACCGTCTGTACGATCTCATCATGTCACGCTTACTGCCACCCCTCAAAAAAGAAAAAAAAAGATATGCTTTATCGCTAGACTATATTATAATAATTGCACATCGTGTTGACGACAGAAACCTGGTCCATATTTAGCTCAGAGGAACAGATTAATGCCACATGTTCAATTGACATTAGAAAGTATCCAGTTTTTCCGTGACGATCGCTTACGAACAAAGGGCCTATACCCCATCAGGTGTCCATCCCTCCCTGCACAACTACTGCACTATCATCATCACTGGTATCATTAATCATTTGCAATATAGATGTAGACACGCTCATTTAGGCATTACGCGTATTAAAGTAAAGACTAGCACTAATTTGGTCTGTCTTGTTGTGCAGATAATTTCTAATGTCATTCACCAATACGATTGATGGGATACAGGGCTCTTAAGTAAGATAAAGTTTGGAAGCGATGTGCTGAGTCATCTGAGTGTGAAGGTGAGAGAGAAAGATAGAGCGAGAGAGAGAGAGGGGGGGGAGAGGAGGGGGTATGGTATGAATCGATTGTTAAGAACATTGTTATTGTTTGCTCAATTACAACAAGTTGTTGTCTGAATTGAATAAACATATTGTTACTGTTATTGATGAAAAGGGTGCCCCCTTCCAGATTTCACGAAGTCTTGTGGAGCCTTTCTAGACAACCTTGTGTTGGAGAGCTTAACCCCCACCAGCTCTGTATTGAAATATATTTACGATTATCTTGTTGAGGCTTGACTAAGGCCTGGACAGAAGAACACTAATGTATTTCGCTATTAAAATCTGTAGACAAACATCCGGGTCTGGCTGTGCTGAACAAAACAAGTGCGGTATGCTCAAAAATATATGGCCAATAATAAGTTTAATGGATGATTTCCTTAAGAATTAATGTTTAATGTTGAACTAAACAACGCAAACAAAAAAAAAAATCAGCTGTAAACACCGGGCATAAACAACCAGATATGGCTCGATGAGCAGATGGAATGCAATAATTAATTTGTTCAAAACATTTCTTTCTTAAGAGGCCAACCGAAGTAAGAGGACCTCTAATATATAATTTTAGAGATTTAATTTTTGGTCTCGCTAAATAAGAAACAGCTCAGCAGATTTCTTAACATGCATACTTTTGAAGTGAAGACGGCAAACATTATTCAGAGTTTCCAGATTTGGCCTTCAAGCAGATGGGCATTTATAATGGAAATGGACTCCAAGTGCACGCTTTACAAAGATGTTCTTGTTGCTTTTGTTTTATTTGTTGGGGCTGTTGTTATCATTTTAGTTGTTATCATTGTTGTTATCATTTTAGTTGTTATCATTATTGTTGTCATTGTTGTTGTTATCATTTTAGTTGTTATCATTGTTGTTATCATTTTAGTTGTTATCATTTTAGTTGTTATCATTTTAGTTGTTATCACTGTTGTTATCATTGTTGTTGTTATCATTGTTATAATCATTGTTGTTGTTATCATTGTTGTTATTATCATTGTTGTTGTTATCGCTCTCGTCGTCATCGTCATTTTTGTTCTTGTTGTTGGTTTTGTTGTCGTTATTGCTACTGCTGCTGCTGCTGCTGCTGCTGTTGTTGTTGTTGCTTTTGCTGCTACTATTGCTGCCGCCGCCCCTGTTGCTCTTCTAAATTTTGAATGTTGGCCCTCAGTACTGTGTCTACGGCAAAATGCAAAAGCCTTATAAGAACAGATTAACCAAACCCTATTGAGAAGAATGCCAAATAGTTTTATAACGTTACAGCATGAGCAACCACTAATGTAATAAGGTGAAAAATAAAACCAACCGATCTGATTCAAAAAAAAAAAAATTAAAGAAAACCAAACAAACAAACGATCAGATGTAATTTCATGTGCCTGGGGAGAGCTGTCATAACATACATGCCGGAAATGACGTCATTAAAACTTAACGAAAGCTTCTTGTCTTTATTATTGTTTTCTTATAACACAGGCTCAAGGCTAAATGAGACATAGCAACGAAATGCTATACGTAGCAAGATTATTGACTTAAAGCTTATAACGATAGATATATGTGGGCGATTTATTTTTTTTTCAAACCTTCATGTTTGTTGCATGTGGAGTGCCACGTTTGAGATCAACACAGACAGCGGAATGACAGGCTAATATTTAAAAGACCAAACTCTTTCTATTATGTTTAAGAGGTCATAAACACTGGGCACCAATATTTTGTGTGTGTGTGTGTGTGTGTGTGTGTGTGTGTGTGTGTGTGTGTGTGTGTGGTGTGTGTGTGTGTGTGTGTGTGTGTGTGTGTATGTGTGTCTATAGTGCTTCTTACAGATGACAACTAGACTTGAGGACGATTTGGATCTAGAATTGATGAGTGAGAGTCCCAACTCAGCGATTCTTAGGAAGCGGTCAACGCTTGGAACCGGTTCTTTGTACATAGACTGCTCCTTGCTCATATTCCTTTCCATTCAGCTATTATTTACCAGACAAGTCTCATCTTGCATTGGAGGACAGCCGGAACACGGAATCTGATTTGTAATTGTGACTTTTATGTTATCTCAAGGCCGCTAGTCCGAGTCTAGAGTCCAGTTTGGACCAGAGTTTTGCCGTTTAGAAAAAAATGCCATCTGAGTTGTCAAATCATTTCATAGCTGAGGCCCAATTCACTCACTAAATGGGCAAATTTAGGGACAAACCAAAATCAGAGAGCTCAAATAGGTACAGGGGATAAAGAAAAAAAATCCTTTATTCCCCCCTCCCCCACCCAACGTCCCCTCCCTCTTCAACCCCACCCCCCACACACAATTATAAATTACTCATAAATTTCTGCCTCAGACAAGGAATTAGATTCGGATTCGGAATTCCCCCTCCTATGTAGCCACGTAATCGGCTTCGCGAGTACCTACAATTAAAAAAAAACAACAACAACAAGTCTTGCCCAGGCCTACTGACAGCACGCAAAGAGCTTCCTTTGATTACAAGGCCGCATTACTATGTGGCTTCTACGCTGCGAAACGTAATGGAGGCACATACACTGAAAAACAGATGTCTGGTTATAAAAGGGCTTGGATTGGTGTACAGCAACAACAGCAAGCAGATGAAAACAGCGGGTCTCCTCCACTAATACGCGGTTTAGTTGTGGCACAGTTTGCATTTTGTTTTTGTTTCATGGAGATTTGTAGGCAACAGAATCTCACAAACTCGAATTCTATGGGACCAGTTCATAATTTAGAGTTTGTGTGTGGATAGGGTATTCGGGTGTGTGGGTAGCACAATATACCGGGTGCCCTCCCTCCCCCCTCCCAAAAAAAAAGTTTGATTCATTCAAAGTCTAATGACTCTAAAAGTTGAAGAAAAGTAAGATACAGTTCCAAACAAATTAGTAGACAGATTAAATCTATAATTTTTGTTGCAAGTCTTATCTACCTAAGTGCTACTCTCGAAAACACACACACACACACACACACACACACACATGGCAAAGTATGGGATGCCGGTATCAATGTCTCAGACACACATGTGGCATGCCACTATTAGATATGTATATTTAAATTAGCCGTCCAGACGTAACCATACCTATCAGATATTTGAAACTGGCAGAGTAAGCAGACATTACCTATCTGCTACAGAGTGCTAAAATTCACTTGTATATACTTTGAAAGCCCTAAGCTTATATACTTTGAAAGCCCTAAGCTACTATATTTTGAAATTACGTAAAGTCATTACTTCAGGTGCAGCCGAATATGTTTGTATTATGAACTATGGACTGTGGAGCAGAATGTGAGCGCTAAATTTACGGATTTTTTGACTGCCAAAGGTTCGAGATCCTGAGGCCCTTCTGTTAGTATAATATCATTATCATTATTAGCTTTGAAAGCCCCGTCCGTGCAGCTGAGCGGCGTGGTCGAAGAGTTACGGCATTGGACTCCAGATCTAAAAATTGTGAGTTCAATTCCCAAAGATCATCATGTTGTAAATGCCTTGGAAAAGCATTTCATTCACATTTACCTCAGTCCACCTGACGGTGAAATGAGAACCTGGTCATAGGCAGTGAATGATAATCATTGTCAAAATGCTAGTGACCAGGGCCTGTAAAATTGCGGTGGCACTGATTGCTTTGTAAAGAGTTGAGAACGTTCTTAAGTGAGTAGGCTTGCCGGGGTAATGATACTGTGAAGTTGCATGAGCAGGCATTGCCTGGATCCGAGACTCATTGACCTCATTATTATTATTATTTTTTTTATTATTATCAAATTATTATTGTTATCATTATCAAAAGGAGAGCATTAATCTTGACCGATCAATAATGGTGAGGAAACAGGCCGCATAATGTGAGTGTTTATTAATTAAACACATCTACTTTCATCCTTTGTTTGCAACACGCAGTGTTAGATATCCATAATATGATATTCAATATTCAGTTACCCACCGAACGGAGAAGGCCAACCATCCTTTGAATGCAGTCTTTAATACTGAACAATGGAACTGAGGAGATCTAGGGATACTTGTACTTTGTAGTCTACGACCTTAACAATGTGTAATCAATGCGACTGTCATTCGCGCTGTTTTGCATCTTCGACGTAGTAGAGCACAGAGTCCCGTATCCCCTAGTAGCTTTCTTGTTGCATAACCTCTAGCAATAAAGTCAGTCTGCAGTCCAATCCAGCCACGTTAATAACAGTCACCTGCGGTAACCACAACGTCTTAAAGAAAAGCTGAATCGCCTTACCGACCAGTTTAAAGTTAAATCACACTATACCCTAATATTCCAATAAAACAGTCTTTCAGCCTCTGCCTGCTCCAGACAACCCACAGGGTTGCATTATGCAAAGTCCGAACTCTTACATCCACTGCGCGTGGCTGCCATAAGCTTACGTCAGATACGCTCAAGTTGCACGGTCACGCTGTCTTTAGCCAGTGCTCTGCGGATGGATGATAACACGACGGCAGGAAACTTTTAATTCCACTGTAAGCAGCAGGTGTGTCAACAAAATCTTGCTGATGCAAGAAAATAATTGCAAAGGCCTGCACGGTTAAACTTTACTTTTGAATTTAGATGACCAGAGAACCTTGATTGAAAGCTAAATAATACATTGTCAGATTGCCTGTAGCACCTGAAACTTAAGTGACGTCATCAGTTTTTGCCAATAAGCCGCTATTGTTCCGGGAAAGGGAATAACTCTAAACGTAAAAGCAAAGTTCGATCACTCTAGCTCTCAGTATTGCGTCATATTACACTTTACCACGGTAACAGAACGATGCTCTTTCTTTGTTTAGTTGGCTTAGTGGGCACCATAATTTTGAGAGAGAAAAAGTATTGGAAAACGAAAAATTATAATTCATATGCGCGCCCAACTTTAATGATCCTAGTTTATATTACTTCAGTACATTAATTAGTGCCATAAAAACAGCAGCCGCATGCCTAAACTGCCTCCAGCGACATGGTTTCGTAAGTAGGGCCATTATGGAGAAGCCCAACCGTACAAAGGGTAAGAGACTTTCATGTCAACCACCAAGATCTAGTGCATCTATACCCTTGTCGAAGGAACGTGTTTTGGCAGTATGATTTTGATATAACCTCACGGGGATTTCGGATACATAAACTGTAAAGCCTGCTCAAACAGTAATATGAATTTAACTGTTTTACGTAAACCCTTTCACAGATATCAGCTGGCATTTCAGGCTTCTGTAATTGGAAAAAAAGGTATATTTTCATTGAACGATTCAGACTTTAAAAATTCTGTTGCGCAGCGTGGTCGAATGGTTATGACATTATACTTGCGGTTCGTGGGTTCGAGCCCCGTTATAGTCATGATGTGGCGCCTTGGCAAAACATTTAATTCTGAGTTTTCACAGTTCACCCGTCGGTGAAAAACGGTCATTTGACAACTAATTTCAGAATGCCAGTGTTCAGCGCCTGTAAAATAACAGTTGCATCGTAAGCTCCAGGAAAACTGTGAAAGTAGTTCTCTGACGTGGTCTGAACAAGTTTAACAAGTTAAACAACACGAATTTCAATGTTTGTTCAATTTGAAACCCAGACCACAACTGTGATACGTGGGCGAACAAGAGATTATATATATTAGCAATGGGGCAGCACACGATACTGATAATAACACAGATCTACATACAGAAATCACACACATAACAACTAGATAATGAGCGTACACAGTTTTAACTTCGTTCGCAGTTACACTTTCTTAGCATATCATTAAGTAATAAATCACTCGAACCGGCTCACTGCATACATCCATTGCATTTTGTAAACTAGTTTCTGTGTAGCTACTTGGCAGCCTGGAAACATCTGTGTCACTTTTCCGGACAAACTATCACGGCAACAGACTTCAAATTTGGTGTAAGGATACAAAAAGATACATCGGTCATCATGACGGCCATCGATGTTTACCAGATGGATTCTCTGAATCAAGAAAATTATGTTTTACAAAACCCTCTACGGCTGTTGGTAATTCAGGTCCGGAAACGAAACAAAAGTTTGCCAGCGGTTGACGTCATCAAAATGTGTGCACGTGCAAGTATTCGGTCTGAGAGAATGGCAGTCGTGCTATGCCGGGGCGTGCAGAGGGGATGGAGAGACATAGATACACACAATTGAATAAGTCAAATGGTCAGTGAAGGTATGGTCATCTCCCGGTGTCCCCATATCCCTCCTTTTCCCCGGCAGGGCTGCGACCTCAGCTAGTGTGACTTAGCTCCACTGGAATCATGATCGTCTTAACGTACTATTTCTATTTAAGAATTCTTAAAAGTGAAGAACTTTAAAATAGATGTAAAAAGGTCACAGATAAATAATAAAGTAAACTTATTGTTCAATCTTAAACGATCTTCTTCGGGCATAAAAATTATTCTAACGCATTGTGGCTATTGTGGCTAATGAGATAAACTGGTTATTTGTAGTGAAATTTTTACAGTATAATTTAGATGTAATTTTTGCCAGGAAAACTTGTATTTCTATTTTCAAAGAGTTCTTTTGTCTTGTACATATTGGAGTATCCAATCATAATATCTTCTTTTCAAAAACTTGGCGTCTTTCCTGCGAAAATGACACACATTCGTACGTTGAATTAAATTCATCACCCCAAACAATTTCAAAATGAAATTTTCTGTCCATAAGTTCAATTCCCTATCCACCCCCACCCCCCACTCCCAAATCAACTCATAGTTTCTCGATGTGTAATAACTATGCGAAGTCGAGTGAAGTTTGAAGGGTAGGGGTGGGGGGAACATTTACCTACATATGAAATTCAACCATTTCATTATCAATGTTTATTATTGTTATTTCAATAATTTAAATATGATGTGTGTATAGCCCAAGGTTTCATTTCAAACGACGATAACGAAAACATGACCGCATGCTGTTGTATATTTATATGACCCAAATAAGCAGCCTCAATACTTTTAATATTCACTGCTTTTCTGTAAACAAATACCAGAATGGAAGCCATTTGTCCATATCATCTTCATGTCTCATTTCTCTTCGCTCCTTACCAGGGAAAAGTATCAAAATGAAAACCATCTGTCGTGTCTACCCATTTCATAAAATTCAGGTTTCATTTCTCTTCGCTCTCTAGGCTACAAATGAAGGACGTTGATTGTCTTTGGTGTAAAGGATCTCGCTTAGCAAATAAGGCTGATACCAATACATGTTGATTAAAACCAGCTGGGATCGGCTTACACAACCTATACTTCTGATACAGTCAGCATGGAAAATTCGAGATGACCACCATGATACTGCCACCTACGGAGATTACTGGGTACTGTCTGAAATAATCGATGCAACTTATCTTCAATATGCCAAATTTAGGCAAAGACATTGAGGGCAGTAATGATAATGACTCTGAAATAACGTAGCTGTGCAGTTTTTGTTTTGTTTTTTTCATATGTTATCGATATGCCTGTTAGCACAAGGAAGCGTTTAAACATAATCAGTTGAAAAGGAGGGCAAAAAGGTGAGGCCATGTATACATGAGATGACCCGCCAGTAAACGAAACAACAAACAACAGGTTGATATTCAGTAAATAGACAGAGGAGCGAGTGAGCGAATTCTTGCACCTGCAGTTCCACAGACGAACCAATCCAAGGCAGCTGGGAATGACTAATGACTTGGCAGATATATCACCTAGGTGATATCACAGGCAGCTAAATTAAGGCTGATCACCATAAGAAAAACAATCCATCCAGCAGTACAGACATATGAATGCAATGCCTAGGGAATGTGAGTGAAAGAGGCAACATGATTCTGAATGACCAACAGATAACAATAATAAATGCACTTTGACACATAGCAATGACGGCCTGATGAGATGAAATATAGATGGACAGCGAAGTAATATTTATTTGTCGTCATTATAACAGAGAAAAGCGGGCAGACAAGCAGACTGGCAACAGCTAGTCACGTAGGCCTTTTCTCAGAGAGACAGTTGGACTGACAGGTAGGTAGACAGGCAAGCAAACAGACGAGCAGAAAGACAATCAGAGAGACGGATAGTTCGGGAGACAAAGGCAAACAAACAAGTTCGCACAGTACTGAAGAAAAAACAACGCTCTGGTGTTTACACCGATAGCAAAACCTGCAACGACCAGGCCGGGCGATTAAAAAAAAACCTTTTCAAACGAACGGTAAAGTTAAAGAAACAAATGAATTCTTGTTAAAAAGTGTCTGGGGAGACAAAATGAGGAGGGAAAGAAGAAAAGTTACGGGCATACCGGGTAATAAGCAGGGTGTGGGCAGAACTGATATCACTTGAACGTAATTGGTGAACTTCAGTTCAGTTCGTGAGCTTAATAACTGTTTTGGACGAACTGATCAGGACCTAAATTGTAACTATTTTGGGTGCTTGATTTAAACTTTAATTTCAAATCAAATTTCAGTTCAGTTCACATCTTTCCCAAAAATCAGAACCGAATGTCGACTTCAAAAACCAAGAGGAACTGAGCTAATCTGAAAAGGACTCAATTTTTTTAGAACTGAGCTTAAAACGTTCTTCTCTTAGTGAACTGAACTTGATCTAAACTGCCTCTTTTGGTGAACGTGCCCAGCCCTGGTGATAAGGAAGAGTATACAGTGTCCTTCTTTAGCGGTCTCACACGAGCTGAAGGAAGCACACCAGACCTATAAGTTACGTCCACTTTTGTGAGTTTGACGTATTCAAAACAAACCTTTCTGAATAGGAGATAGGGCTACGGCTCAAAGATGGCAATGCAGAATATCATGATACCAACTTCTTATCATCAGTCCGTTGGAGTTTCTATGCAAAATGGCACACGAAAATGCTGAATGGTAGCTTTTTCTCGTTCAAGGGTGATGATATTAGAAACACTGCCGTTTGCAATCGCACCAGTTATTTGACACCAGACTTTATCCATTGCGCTCAGATATAATTCGTGCATTTTTCTATGTGAGCCTCTCTGAAAATTCTGTCTCGACGCAGAATTATAAAGAACTAACAGCAGAAAAAATATGAAGTAATTTTGTACCTAAACAAAAAAAAAGAATCATTAAATGCCTAGACAGGAAGATGTATGAACGTTTCCAAGGAAATATTGAGAATTACCGTAGGAATTAAGAACACATTTTTGATGTAACTAAGTAACTTTGTGCTATAACATTTCAGGAAGCCTATGTATCAGAGATATATGAGGGACACTGGTGAAATCAAATATCAGGCAAAACATGCTGTCGCAAATAACAGTTGATCTAAGATCATTAATAATAATGGAGGAAAATGCACCACTCAGCACTTTGGGGTGCAATATTTTGCATAGAAACTCCAATGCATTTATGTTGATGAGTTGTGCACCATGTTTTCCGCATTACAACTAATGGGGAAGAATCGTGTGTACATCTTCCTCTATCTGCACTAGCAATAATAATAATAATAATAATAATAAAGTTCATTTATATAGCGCCAATTCCCCACTTGGTGGGCCCTTGGCGCTTTACAATCACACTTTTACACCCCTGCATACGTAACAGTATCTGACAATATAAAACATGATAAAGATACTACATATGAACAGTAAAGTTAAGTTGACAATCAACCACAGTCATTCAGGTACTTCCTGAACAGAAATGTTTTTAAATCTGTTTGAAAGCTTTGAAGAGTCTT
>JAWQUT010000004.1:4695699-4706823 GCA_033807755.1 Ellobium chinense
GAGAGGGGGATATCAGTCTCTTTGTGAACACAAGGCATTCTTGTCATTGTTTACAGACAATGTTTCAGAAAAGTCATCCCTTGTATTCCATCCATTAATTATGAAACGCTAGAAGAATATAATATTATCTTCTATTCCAATGAACTTAACATAACTCGTCAATCGGTTAGTGCATGCTTCAGGGGCTTTTCAGACTATATTCTGTTATAACATATTTAAAAAAAAACAAAAAAAGGTTCCAATGTGCCATTTTCATTTAGAGCAATTGAAAGAAAAAAATCGTATCATTAATATTGCTTCATTTTAACTCCCACGACATGCCCTTTAAGCTGATTGTGATGATCAGATGACGGGCAGGAAAACCCATACCACAGTCTAGAAGGCGCTATATGGAGATATAAAGTGCTTACGTGGGTGGAGAAAGATGGTTCTATACGCTAGTTTTGCAGCGTTGGGCTTCAAGGGTAGACTGAATATGCTGACGCGTATTTCCAGGTTTGTTGTTAATTCAGTTCTGAGACAGTCCATGAAGAAAACCACACCCTGAAAGAGAGAAAAGAAAAGAAATGGAAGAACCGTTGACATTATTTATCAGTATACAACAACGTTATCGATTTTTTGATAATTTTTTCCAAGTGTTCTTGATTTAAAGCTGTACTTTTTTTATTTCCAGGTTAAGACAATTGGTTGAGTGATGGAGTGAGTGATTGATTTGTGATTGAATGAACTGGATGGATGGATGGATGGATGGATGGATGGATGGATGGATGGATGGATGGATGGATAGATGGATGGATAAATGGGAGGATGGATGGATAGATGGATAGATGGATGGATGGATGGATGGATGGATGGATGGATGGATGCTTGAATGATAAAAAACTGCACTACATTAATCTGTGGCAGATCGTTCCTCTAGTACGCCCAGTTATACTTACACCAGTAGAGACAAGCTCTCTGTGGCTGGAAAACCAATCAGAGGCGGGTACCACATCATAGCAGTGCGTTCCACCATGTCCGCTGCCAGCTATTACAGCCAGCTGCACCGAAAAACCCTTCAAGTAGTTGTAGGAACCTAAGAGTTGGATACAATGCAACAATGTGAATATTTTCCACAATTTATCTTCAAATTTTCTCTGCAAACTAGATAAACTGAGTGTCAATTTTTTTTCACACAGACGTTCTAAAAACAGTCTACTTGGGTACGCACTAAACCAATGAAAAGGAAAATGTAGCCTAGCAAAACAAAACCAAAAAAAAATGGTATTACAGTAAAGACTTGCCAAAAAAAAAAAAGGCACTCTCGTCTTGTTCTTTTAAAACAATTACAGATTGTCGCCTCAGTGTCTGTGACCAATCCTTTTTTTATGTTTTCATTTTTACAGGACAGCGTGGAAACAATTTCATTTTAAAAACGCATCGCTCACACAGATACCATGTTTTGAATTTACGCAGCAGTGGAACTGTTCGGCATAAAGCTTGACAATTTTAACACAGAGCATGTGTATAAAAAACTTGATGTAAATGTGCACACAAAAAAAAAGGTCTCGGAATTTTTGAAAAAAAAAATACACGTGTAGGGTAATGCACTGAAGGGATGGCTTTGGTGTTTGGTTAGCTCGTTCGAAGATTAACATAGATAGCAAAGCTGAACTTATGATATATACAAGTGATTTTGTAAGTACTACGTTATTCTAAACTTTAGTTACAAAATAAATCATAGCCTATTTCTTCGTTCACTATCAGTGCAAACCGGCTGTGATATTAGATAATAGCGCTACTTCCTCAGATTCTTTCTTACCCAGAAAAGTTAAAAAAAAATAAATTATTATTATTACCTGGCTAGTCCTGACTTTAGGGAAAAAAACAAACATTAATAACCACGCGTCTGTCAATTGCACTTTTGTTATAAGTGCACAGTATCTCTGATGGTTTTACACTAGATTCATATTAAATCCACTATTTCAGCACGCAATGTATTCCACGAGAGCTCCCTATGGAACTTGTCTTTAGCCGGTATGCAGAAAATTATCGATCAGCCAAGGAAAACCCTTTATTATGCAGTATCTTCTCAGCGGGCTTGAGTAAACATGTTCTTTAATCGTATGCAGTACTTCAATGCCCCAGGTCAGCCTTAGAAAACATGAAACAGACGGAGCATTCGCTCGTTTCGGCAGGTTTCGGAAGTTCTCGGCGGGCCCTCCATTTTGAAATGTCTGTAATAGAGGTTTTATTACGTCTTATATCTGGTGCAGTCCAGAAACTATGCCTAGAAAGAAGATCTCTATAGTACTTGTCATCTGCAAGATGTTTGAAAACAGCGTTTGTGTGTGTGTGTGTGTGTGTGTGTGTGTGTGTGTGTGTGTGTGTGTGTGTGTGTGTGTGTGTGTGTGTGTGTGTGTGTGTGTGTGTGTGTGTGTGTTTCAAAATTAATAGCACAGCTCCTCTGAACAGATCTCTACTAAAATGTTACATTTCTGAATCATTTTGTCGTTACTAAGCCTGAATTTAATCTTAAGCTAATATTAATACCAGAAAATGGCTATCTGACCGGACATGAGCAGTTGTATGATAAAGGCAACGGACACGAATTGCCTCAGACATCGGTAACCAGCAAGTCCAGTAAATGAAGAGAGATGTGAAAGCGTGTCGTTTTGAAGAGTAACATCTGTATTTCTTGGCTATGAGTAAAATAAAAGTAGCTACCCATGGATGGCTTGTGTAAAAGGTTTATGTTTGCTGGTGAGGTATACATAATTTGGGAATGAAAATGCATCACTCGTTTAAGAGAGATACTGAATCGAAAGCCTTGAGAATACTCACAATTTACTCTCGGAGAAATTAGAAAAAGCGGTGTTTTTAAGTATCTCGTACAGTCATCATGTAATAAGAACTGTCAGCAAACTTGGCAACTTCAGATACACACTATTGCTGTTGTTATCGTTGTTGTTGTTGTTGGTGGTGGTGGTGGTGGTGATGGTGGGGTTATTGTTGTTGTTCTTGGTGGTGGTGGTGGTGATGATGATGGTGGTGGTGATGATGATCATGATGGCGATGTTATTGTCGTTGTTGTTTCTATTGTTGTTGTTGGTGGTGGTGGTGGTGATGATGATGATGATGATGATGGTGTTTTTGTCGTTTTGGTTTGTTGTTGTTGTTGCTGTTGCTGATGCTGAGGGTGGTAGTGATGATAATGGTGAAACTATTGTCGTTGTTGTTGTTATCGGTGGTGGTGGTGGTGGTGGTGGTGTTAACACGCCAGACTAATCAGAAGCACCACGATATACAATGAAGACACAAACTCGTCCGATAACACTGTGATCAGGGAATTATTTTTTGGCGAGGGTTTCTTACAAAATCCACATAGTACGAGTAGTCATATTTCTGAAAATCTGTGCTGTTTTATGTCCTTTTATTCGTTGCTCTGTCATTCAGCGAGAATTTTTTTGAAAGGTTTGGTATGGCATGCTGACGCAATGGATGCAAGAATACTGGGGCTAAAAGAGTACAGACATTTTACAGAGATCTCTAAATTTGTTAGATTTGTTTTCGAGCCTGAAAAAAGCGTGATATTTATTATTAATTCATCATCAGTGTATCACAGCTGGAAGACGAGGGTGTAGAGAGAGAGAGAGAGACAAGTGACGGTTCGACTCCACAGGCTCTGACGAGACGACACCAGGAAGAGAAAATGTGTCCCAGCTCAAGATGCAATGAGGTAAGCAGTGGATATGTACATGTAAACTAGATTTAAGCCCTCTTTGAGCCCTCGACTCGCGATTTGTCGATCCGGCCGCTCAGTTGGAAACACGAGTCTAGCCTCAACACAATGAAATGTGCGAGTAATGTATTTCCTGCGCGATATTTAATTCTATTTTCTAACAGTGTATACAGCGTGTGTAGCCCGAGACAATATGATTTGTGAGTGTCTAGACTAGAGACTGTCTTTTCGAAAATATTGAACTCCTTGCTGATGGCAGTTTGTTTTTCATCATGAGCGAGCCGGTGTGAGTTTAAATTTTGACCCCCCGCCCCCCACCCCCTTCCGGGTTGAAGTTACACTTCCTGGTCACATTAAACTGAGATAAAATGACTTCCCCTTGTGACATTTTGACTCTTTTACTTTTTTAAAACCATTTTCTTTAAGTCGCGTTTATTCCTTTGCTCTTCATTGACCATTTACAAATATGGGCAAGAGAACAAGAATCCATTATTTCACAGCATCTTTTGACCTTTTTTTTTTTTTAGGAAGGAGAAGGGGAGGGGGCGAGAGGTCATTATTTCATGGAATATTTTAGCCCGGGAGTCAAAATCTAGGGGGATCAAAATATAATGCCACACCCGCGCGAGCGACATTGGCTGCCCGGCTCATCCTCTGTCACAGCAATGAGATCATAAGCGGAAAAGTTTGGAAGTGTGAGAAGTGGAGTGGGAAGGGATAGACGGAAAAATCTCCTAGAGTACAGCAACATAGTCTATTCTTCCCCTTAGGCCTAGTCGTATGTGAAATCAACAAATTCCCGTTCTTTGAAAGGGATCCATGTTTGTAGATTATAATAATAGACGCTCTTACCATCCTGAGGAGGCTTCCAGTACAAATGCAAATTCTGATATCCCGAGTCCTCCGTTGTCTCATAATGTAAGTGGACCGGAGCTGCCGCGATGTCGGGTCCACTGGTCTGATCTGAAAAATGAACAGATTGATGTCAACAACTGATAATACCCAAATAAATCTATAAAGCTAAAAAAAAATCATGCATAACTGTTGCCTACTTTTGATCATTAATATAAAACATAAAACAGGTTTTATGATGTTTCTGTCTGGCTGATAATATTGATGCACTGGTGATTATAAAGTTATAATAAACAGTGGCTTTTTTGTACTTAACCACCACCTAAGGGCTTTCTATTGGGATTGTATCATTGCCATAGCCAATGGTGGGGAAAGAGTTTACAGTCCTGAGGTTAACGCCATAACCATCCAGCCATGCTCCTCCGATGGAAAATTCATTCATNTTAATTTATAAATATGGACAAGAGAACAAGAATCCATTATTTCACAGCATCTTTTCACCTTCTTTTCTCTTTTTTTAAGAAGAAGAAGGGGAGGGGCGAGAGGTCATTATTTCATGGGATATTTTGGCCTGGGAGTCAAAATCTAGGGGTATCAAAATATAATGCCACACCCGCGCGTGCAACATTGGCTGCCCATTCTCTGCCACAGTAATGAGAACATAATATAAGCGGAAAAATTTGGAAGTGTGAGAAGTGGAATGAGAAGGGGTAGGCAAAAAATCTCCTAGAGTACAGCAACATCGTCTTTTCTTCCCCTTAGGCCTAGTCGTATGTGAAATCAACAAATTCCCGTTCTTTGAAAGGGATCCATGTTTGTAGATTATAATAATAGGCGCTCTTACCATCCTGAGGAGGCTTCCAGTACAAATGCAAATTCTGATATCCCGAGTCCTCTGTTGTCTCATAATGTAAGTGGACCGGAGCGGCCGCGATGTCGGGTCCACTGGTCTGATCTGAAAAATGATCAGATACATGTCAACAACTGATACTACCCAAATAAATCTATAAAGCTAAAAAAAAAAATAATGCATAACTGTTGCTTCCTTTTGATCATTAATATAAACCATAAAACAGGTTTTATGATGTTTCTGTCTGGCTGATAATATTGATGCACTGGTGATTATAAAGCTGTGATAAACAGTGGCTTTTTTGTACTTAACCACCACCTAAGGGCATTTTATTGGGATTGTATCATTGCCATAGCCAATGGTGGGGAAAGAGTTTACAGTCCTGAGGTTAACGCCATAACCATCCAGCCATGCTGCTCCGATGGAAAATTCATTCATTCATTCATTCATTCATTCATTCATTCATTCACTCACTCATTCAATCATTCATTCAGTTTTATTCAGTCATTCATTCAGTTTCCTTCAAAAATAAGGACGTTAGGGATAAATGTATGTACATGCTGAAAGAGTCATTATATCTTTCGTTAATTTTTTTTTGTCTGAGAACCGTTTGAAACGTGTTTTGCCAAGTCTTTGCAACTATCCATGTCAAGTTTAAACATGACAAAACTTACGTATTTTTGCCCGTGAGCTAGAGTTCAGTGGTCGTATACATAATCTATACGTTAATTAATGTATTGCGTTAATCACACTACTGATGCCTTGGGAGTTTCCCGTGGTTACCGCAGTGCGTTAAGTTACGTAAGGACTCACGGTCACAGAATCTTTCAGCAATGTAATAAAAACAACAGGGGGCCTTGCCTATATAGGCCGAATGCTCCAAAAGGTTAGCTTAAACCATATCTTTTAAATAATTAACTCCCCAGCGCGTTCGTAACTTCCGGCGAGTATGCAGGGGTAGTTAACTCTTCAACAGTCCAAACCCCAACAGTGTCTTTCAATGTGACTTACTTGTGTGACAGAAGGGTTGGTAGCTAACAGTACAATTGACCTGCTCCTGCAAAATAGAAACAAAACATAAAATAATAACTGCAGTGCGATCCAAAATTCCTGCCGGGGGGTGGGGGGTGGGAGCGACGTTACCCGGGATAAGAAAATGTGTCAGTGAGTCAACATCCTCCTCCTCCTCCTCCTCCTCCTCCTCCTCATCATCATCATCATCATCATCACCTATCATCCTCAGCTCATTTTCATGGCAAACAATAACTCTTGTTCAGGTTTGGAGCATCTTACAAGTTCCTTTTGTCGTTGTCACTGCCAAAGTATTAAGTCAAGAGATGGTAGCAATGATGTACAGGTTGAGACAGTTCTACTGCATTCGTTGTTGTGATGGCAGTACTTGCAACAGTATTATCGTGCTGATACCATGTTGATATGGCTGTCATTATGATTATTGTAGGTGGTGGTGGCGTAACTGATGTTGTGTTTCATTTGATCTTGGAAATCTCAGCTAAAGAAATGATATTTCTGTATTCTTCCTTTCAAAGGCCTTTTGCACTAAGTACAAAACAAATGATATCTCCATATTATCTCTCTTCAAATAGCCTGTGTAGGCTATATATTCATTCCCATTTTCGAGCACTCTTTCTGTCCTGGTCGATACAGCGTTAAAAAAGACTTTAATGCCCTCGGATAATAATCCGATTGTGTTTCTAAACATAAAAATTTAAGACTGTAGCTGCCCGATGTTTTTCTGGATAACTCATAAAGTGACAGTCTAAAAACACGAGAAATTTGCAAAACAATAATCTGGAAAGAACAGGGGTTTGAGCTTAATAAATAATTCATGAAGTAAACGATGCCCTTGCATTTCCGAAAAACATAAGCAGAAGGTTTGATTATATAAAAGCAGTGCATAGCTTTTTTTGACCTTATGCCTTCCAAAATTTAATTTCGGAAAAAAACAAAAGTTTTATTAGTCTAACAGCTCCAAGCTTTGGAGTCACTGTCATAAAATATATTTATGAATCTAAAATCAGAGACAACGAAAACGATGACACGTTGATACGTTTCCAGTTACGAAAGAGTAGCGTGAACATCGAACATAGTCTCTGAGAGTGCTGAAAGTCGTTGGTAACAATGTGATTGATGGCGCACGGTGCCATTAAACTAATGGCACCCAGATAACCTCTTTTCAGAAGTGCAAAGAGCTGTTTAGCCTAGCAATAGTATAAGGGACTGGATCGAATTTGATCCTGAGGACAAATCATGTATCTCTTATCTGTCTATGCCTACGTTTCTTGACCATGAGAGTAAAGCTGCTTTCGCATACTGGATTTCTGTTAAGCTGACAGTCTGCAGAGAACTGACCTCACTTTGCTTTGTTATTCTTGAAATAATAAGTGTTTTCTGTCCTGTTATTTTCTACTATTCTATATTATAGGTGAAATTCTAATGTGTGAGTAACAAAAGATTATTGTATTATAGAAGAAGGCAGAAGTACTTTTAAGATCAGTTATTTTCATTTTCAGAGGAGAGCCTCGGTGCTAGGGGGCCTATTGTAAAAGAACAAGAGGCGATGTATGTATGCTGGAGCGATTCACAGAAAACGATTTTCTAGATTTTTTTTTTTTGTATCTGTTCATCTTATTCTAAAGTGAGTATGCTGCGTGTTATTTAATAAAATATGAAAGTTCGAAAGATTGAAAGCACTGAGAATTTCAGCTTTGCAAATGGTCAATTCCTTCAACCCCTTGCATGTGCAGTGTGTCTCCAACTTTCATTGGGTGAGCCTGGGCCAAGGGGGACCTTAAACCCGCGCCTGGCTGTCCACGAAATGTTTATCACATTCATTGATTGTCTGGACGCCCAAGGCTGAACTTTCGAGTTGACAACATGTCTCTGTTCATAAAATCTCCAGGGCAGCTTATATAACAATACTTTTTACACGAAGCTCAACAACTAGATCTATGAGAGATCAATAGTTTTCAACCACTGCTTCAAAAATCATCCGCACCTCCATCATCACCTGCATCAGTTGCGGGAGTGAAAAGCTAAGTGGAAAAAAAAATCGATTGTTCTTTCTTCTTTAGGAAAATGGTCAAGCAGGAAAATATATCAGTGACCTTTTCGTTCCAGAAAAAAAAAAGTTAAGGTGAAAATGAATTAATTTGCCATTTTTTCTCTAAGAAAAGAACCAAGCGAAAATAAAATTCAGTTGCCTTCTCTTCCTAGGAAAGGCAGTACAACAGAAAAAAAACAACATGTTGACTTTATTCCTAGGAAAACAGTCGACAAAAAAACAGAGCAATTATCTATTGACTTTTCTTCCTAAATAACAGCCATTCCCACAACGTTAACTTCAAATGATAAAAAAAGTATAGCTGTTCTATTTGGATGATCCTAAGTGTTAAAAATAAATATGGACTATCGAAGTCAATAGCAGAAAAATGTAAAATATGTTCTTTGCACAGATTGTGTAAAGATAATCGTATAACATGAAACCACACCGCGAAAGTGGGAAAATTCATTGCTGAATCTGAAAAAAAAAAATCAGGCAATTTCCTAATGGCTTCAGCAGATTTCATCACATGTGCGAGCCTGCTGTCTCCAAAAACATAAAAAGGTCAGTTTTTAAAACCTTTGCATCTAAATTAAAACTGTAAGAAATCTAAATGAAAAACCCCACTGTGAACAGTACATAATTTGAGTACAGTAATGGCATCAGACCTGCGGATCAGCCCTGGCCATCTCGGAGCGTTCCTATAGTTCGAGGAGAAAATTTTTTTAAATAGTTCAAAGAGACTTTTATTGTTTAGCTCCCGCAACGTCATGCGTATCACATCGTGTAACATCTTGCTCTTTTGTGCCCATTGCTCCGGTTTAATGGGATACAGTTTCAAACTTTTGAGAATTGCAAGGCTAAAACCAAACGGAACAACCATTATATTATTTATGATTTTCCATCTTCTGAAGTCAAACATTACGACATTATACCGTCAGAAATCCCAACCGTCCAGTGTTTGTGTGTTTGTACTACGTGACGTGAGACCTCAGGCGCACTGTTTACGCTTTCCATACCTACGATACTATTACCATCTGAACTTTTATTATCTTTTCAAAGTGGCATTATTTCAGGCGTATGTGTCCATTTCCCTGTTGACTTTGTTTTTCTTCTAAAGAAAAAGCAGCTGACTTTCCTTCCGCTTGATTGTTTTTCCTCGGAGAAAAAGACAGCCGACATTCGCTCCATTTGACTTATTTGCCTACGCCAAGTACATTTCCTTTTACTCTCTCTCTCTCTCTCTCTATATATATATATATATATATCTTTATCTATCTATCTATCTCCGCACGCACGCACGCACGCACGCACGCACGCACACACACACACACACACAAATACACACACACACACAAATACACACACACACACACACACACACACACACACACACACACACACACACACACACACACACATATATTCAGAGCATGAATCGGGAAGGGAGAGAGATACAATGGAGGAAAGAGAGAATTGTTCTGTACCGTCAAGTACCAACAGCACCTCTCAACCATGAACCCTATCTTGACTACAAACCCGCATACAGAGCATCATGTTTTGGTCCCAAAATCAGATTTTAACTGAACATATAAACTGGAACCCTTTCGGAATTCCAGATTTCCAAAGCTCCTTGAGTCTGCGAACTGTTTATTGCACGTATCGAATAGTGTCGCCGTGTGACACGGAACAATTATTTAACCACACCATGATATTATGACAGTGAACCGAATCTTTGCGGAAAGTTTTTCTGGCTCCTACGCAAGATGCTGGCATCGAGATCAGGCGGCGCAAACAACAACTGAAAAAAAAAATGTTTACCGTATGGTGTAGTGATCGTCATACGAATTGTTCTCACGTCACTAGCGGTCTGGATATCAGTCATGTGTTCTGAACAAGGGCATGCACCAAGGCTGTGTTTGTTTGGTCCTTGCCGTGTTGCGAAAGAGGCCGTCCTTGTATTCTGAGGGCGGTTCATAACAAAGGAAGTGTACGCTTTTGGTTGGTGTGCGTCAATCAGAGTGAGGAAGGGTGCACATCTGCTAGAGGTTTGTTAGAAATGTGGCGTCTTTTGCCATCATCATCGGAAGAGAAAGCTTGACAACATGGCGGCAACCATTAACGGTTTTGAGTTTGTTAGTGGGAAGACTTATCAACGGTCTTCTGTTATAGGAAGATGATGTAGCAAGAATCAACGGTGATATGTATGCTAACGAATAAGACAAAGACATAAGCACAGCAAACACCACTCGAATGTTAGTGCAGTATTTTCTTGCTCTTCCGCACTGGTCGCAGCCATCTTGGTTTGCTTAAAGTCTGATATTTGCTTTGCTAATGTCGACCATTTTGGCGACACTGCAGGGACCAAAACAACGCAGTCTATTTGTTTCCAATACAGCGGCGCAGTTAAGGAGAACCTGCTGGCTCGTGCAGCTTCTACGAAAAAATCTGTCTTCACAGATCCCTCCCCCGTCCTCTCCTCACCCCCACCAGAAAAAAACAATCTTTATTTGAGAATGGCCTGTGGAGTTTCTACATATACTTTCAAATCTCTGCAGACCTCCAACCACCACCAAAAATAAATTTTATTGACATTGATTTATGCAGACTAGGCCAAAAAAAAGTCCACAGACCCTCCCT
>JAWQUT010000004.1:4707443-4725614 GCA_033807755.1 Ellobium chinense
CACAAAAAAAAGACCCACCATAATACATTGTGCCACTTACTACGCCACTGTTTTCAATGACGGTATCTTTGCCATCGAGCTCTTTTGTAAGGGGATATCGATTTATGTCATAAGGGTTATTATCTTATGAAGGTTATGCATATACCCTACGAGGTAGTCACATTGTGCAGATCATTTAAAGACAACGACGATATGTATGGAATTCTTCTCCCTTTCCATCCTCCCTCTTTCTGTCTTTTGCTCTGTTCATTCTTTCTTTCTTAGCTAATGTCGGGAGTCGTGTGCGTTTCAGATACTGTAGTTTCTTTCTAAGTTGTAGGCCAAACGTCTCCATCTATCTATCTATCTATCTATCTATCTATCTATCTATCTATCTATCTATCTATCATCTATCTATCTATCTATCTATCTATCTATCTATCTATCTATATGCCTGTCTGTTTTCCTGTCTGTCTGTCTGCCCACCTGCCTGTCAGTCTGTTTGTCTGTCTGTCTATCCGTACGTTGGTACGTCCATCTGTCTGTCTGTCTGTCTGTCTGTTTCTCTGTTTGTCTGTCTGCCTGTCTCTCAGTTTGCCTGTCTGCATGTCTGTCTGCCCATCCGTCTGTCTGTCTGTTCTTTTGTCTATCTGCCTGTCTATCAGTCAGTACATATATCTGCTTGTCTGTCTCTCTGTTGCGTTTTCATCTGCATCAGCCCAGCATCCCTATGCACTTAGGCACCCTCACACTAGGAAAGACAAAACAAACAGTACATTCACATACAAAAACTAATCTGCATCCACCGTAAATCTACTTACTGAACACGACTCGTAACATCCAGGCCTGTTGGAGATGTACGCTAGACCCGACATCACTTTCGTCACCATCACAATCGTCACCACTGACATGCAGACCTTCATCTTGGGCATCTTCGTCGTCACCACCCTCAACATGACCAGCGGGTGTTCGAGGGCGACCGGCCCCCCTCCCCCTTCTCCTTCGTGGAAGTTGCTTTGCTCCTCTTCAGTTGCTAAGTCCTCTTTGCCATCGTCTTTCGGTTTTCTCGTTTGCTTTAAGCTATGTTCTTCATCAGTGCGAGGTCTCTTGAACAAGGGCCAGAACTCTTGGTGGACTGTGAAGAAAACAAAACAGAAAAATCAATACGCGGGATTTAAGATTATAAGCCTCGGTAGTCTTGCGGCAGTTAGACTCGCTGTGATGGCCTATTTTCGCCATTAACAGTATCTGTTTTCTTACCGTGTCTTTGTTCATATCATAACCACGGCGGCTGGAGGGAGAGGGCAAAAGGTGGAGATGTGAGGGAGGAAGGGTGAAGAGGGAGGGCGGGGCGCTGGAGAGGGTTTGAGAGAGGAGAATGAAGGGTGAGTGAGCGTGATAGGGAGATGTGCACAGAGAATGATGGAGAGGGAGATTGAGAGGTGGTGTGAGGTCGGGAGAAGATGAGCCAGAGATCGGATTTATGGACGAGTGGGTGGGATGAAGAGCGTTTACTTGAATGTATGATGGCTGGAGTGAGTGAGTGAGTGAGTGAGTGAGTGAGTGAGTGAGTGAGTGAGTGAGTGAGTGAGTGAGTGAGTGAGTGAGTGAATCGGTCAGTCAGTCAGTCAATCAATCAGTCAGTCAGTCAGTCAGTCAGTCGGACAGTCAGTCAGTCAGAGAGAGGGGAAGGGGGCGGGGTATTGGATGGAGGAACTAAATGACAGACAGAAGGAGAGAACTCGTGAATGAATAGCTTACAAAGAAGGAGAGAGAAAACAGTAGGTATGATGACGAAGGCAAAAAAAAAACAAAACGTGAGCAAATCAGATTCCCTCCTCAACCGACACGCAAGTTGAATAAATGAATAAGGATGAGGGTGAATAGAACAAAATGACTGGAGGTAAAAACTGCGGCAAGGCAAAGAATGTGGTAAGAACAGACGGATGTGTGATGAGAGAGACAATCAGCTAACAAAAGGGCTACAAGACGATGATACACAATGTAAGTATGGGCGATTGCTCCGAAAAAAGAGTTAGGAGATGTGACAAGAATGGTCGATACGTTGGCGACATACAGATGACGAGCTAGAGAGCTGGTGTTATGTGTGTAGATTAGGTAAAGAGAAGATGGTAAGAGAAAACAGCCTGGCGTCAGACGTCCATTACATGCTCCGTAAATCCTGATGTTTATTTTTGCAAAGTTTAAAATATTGTGGAACCTCGATATTATGTACTCATGTAAAAACTAATATTCGTCATTAGGTATGAATTTCACATGCACAGACTCACGGTCCTCCCACGCTGAGCATTTGTTTGAAGTCATTTCAGTATCTGTTTCGGACTAACAGTTGATGGATGTATGTATGGATGGATGGATGGATGGATGGATGGATGGATGGATAGATGGATGGATGGATGGATGGATGGATGGATGGATGGAACAACGGACGAAGGACGATAAAACGGATGGATGGATGAATTGATGGATGGATGGATGGATGGATGGATGGATGGATGAATGGATGGATTTACGGACGAAGGACAATTAAATGGCTGGATAAATGGATATGCACACCAAATGGCAGACAGCTTGACAGACAGATAGACATATAAAATCTGACACACAGACGAGCAACAACAAATAAATACATACAGACAGACACAGACAGACAAACAAACAGACCTTCACATCTTTGAAGACCATATAAATCCCCATGAGAAATGCTGAGGCACCATAGCTGACATAATAATACACTGGGCCTAGATCGTGTAGAAAAGGTTGGAGGGAATGATGCCGCCCTCTAGGCAGGCAGGCGAGGTGAGACGGATAGAGGTGATGATACCAAACACGTTAGTTTTTAACATTTCAGGCTGCAGTGGTGAAGGGCAAGATGGTTTCCGAGTATCGATATTTTCGAATACTTGGTCGCACTTCCGATACAGGCATAAATACTTCAGCAAGAGAATTTCGATAATCTTTCGACCCTATTCCGACAGACAGACTAGAAAGAATGTATTTATAAGTTGGATGTGAGCAACTTTGCATTGCGAAATAACTGACATAAAACATAAGAGCAGTGAGCAAAAAATGATGTAACAAAGAACCTATAGCGTAACATCTAACTTAATGATCTTGGTATCAAAACTGTATAGACAGAAAGCAGTTTCGATCCCTTTCCAGTCTTCAGTGCTAGACATACCGGTCTAACGAAAAGGTATCAGAATGGTGGAGCGATTCTAGAAGCCTGCATTGTTTGTGATTAGGATCAGGGTTAGGCAAGTTCACCCCAAAAAGCAGTTTATATCGTTCAGTTCACTCAGAGGGAAATAAAAACACCTAAGATGTTTAGCTCAGTTCTATGGAAGCTGAGTAGTTTCCAGATCAGATCAATTTTCTCTGTTTTTTTAAGTAGCATTCGGTATTGATCTTCGAAGTAGATGTGAACTGATCCGAAATTTGGGTAGAACATTAAAGGACAAATCAAGCTCCCAAAATAGCTACAGTTTAGATCAAGATCAGATTGTTCAGAGTAGCCATTAAGCTCGGATTAAGTTCACATGAAATGAACTTTAATCTCACGAACTGCGTTCTTTTGATTTCAGTTCTGCCCAATCCTTTTGAGGACCAATCCTCGAAACAGAATCGATACCTGAAGAACGAAGGCTGAGTATCGTGATATTTGAGGGGCCAGGTACCACTGCTAGGCTGCACGTGGGAGGCCTTGGTGATGAGACAGCGGCGAGATGACGTCGAGAGCATTGAGCAAACGCTGGACAACAAATAACGAGGCTGGCTGGGAAGAGGTGGAGGGGGGTGGCTGAGCAGAGCATGAATCGAGACAGAGAAAGAGAGGTTTGGAGTGGAGGGGAGGGGGCAGAAGATTCTTGGAGAGAAGAGAGTGAAGGAGAGATGGAGAGCGAGGCTTGAGAATGAAGGGTGAGTGGAGAGAATCTCAGGGGAGAAAGAGAGTGAGTGAGTGAGTGAGTGAGTGAGTGAGTGAGTGAGTGAGAAAAGCAGGGAAGGGAGGAGGTGTCAGGAAAGAAAGAATAAGAGAGTGGGCAAGCGAGTAAGAGTATGAAATGAACTTGCAGGGATCCAAGTAATGAAGATTAAACTAAAAAAAATCAAGAAGAAGAAAGGAGGGTAAGGGAAGGAATGTGACTGAAAACTAGTTAGACATCCGGATTTCTATGCGGTTGGGCAAGGAATGGACAGTAAACAGGGCGAATGGATAATGATGACTCAAGGAGCTATGGAACGCACGCTCATTTAAGCTAGAGATTCCACAAAATAAAAGAAGGGAGGGGACTTTTAGACAGTGGGCGGTGAGAAGAGGAAAGGACAGATAGGCTAATATATTGACTGATATCTTTAACAGGCAAGGAGCTTAACTGCAAAAGGATTTACACCCCCAACAACACGTCCCTCCCTATGGCTGACAGCAAGCTTCAGGTCGGTGTGTATAACCAATGTCTGAAACAGATGAATGACGAGAGATGGAAAAAATGTGTTCATTAATATGTCTACCACTCACGAATGTAAACGAATGAAAAAGCGAGAAAGGAAAGACAGCTAAAGAGGAGGAGAGAAGGGATGATTAGTTGGACAACAAGAGGGAGGAAAAGATGGAGGGAGAGAGAGAGGGAGAGAGAGACAGAGAGACAGAGAGAGATGTCAAAGCTGAAGACCAATTGTAAGGCTGGTATAGGAAACAGTAGACGGTTGGAAAATAGAGAGCAACATGAGAGGCTCAAGACAGTGTAGTCTCTCCTGGCAGCAACTATCTGCTGACAATGAATAAACCTTAACAACATAAGGGCGAAGCTGTACCGAGATAAACAGATAGATTGATCGCCCAGCTCTTCCCGGAGACACGTTTCATTACAAACGAAGAAGGCGCATGGTCAAATTTCCATGACTAATCATTATAACAAAATTCACACTCATCTGTACAGAAAGCAAAAATTGAAGCCAAAAAAATTAAGGATGAATTGAGTTTTATCAATTGACTGCATCGTAACCGTTGGCTTTAACACTCATAGCGCGAGATGCGTTCGTCTAGCCTCCCGCTGGCTGCGTGACCATCGTTTCGGATAATGACAATTGCACGTTTTGTCTGCCAGCCGATTGGCTGCCACTAGGTTGCAGAATTCTACTGTTGCGTGTAACGCTTTGCAAGGGAATGATATAATTATATTCTTTTGCCATTCAAAAGTAATATAAGTATTCTATTACAGCATCACGAGGGTTAAGCGTGGTGAACCAAGGCTACAAAAATTAAATATCTGACGAAAAAAAAAATTAAAAACTAGTATCAGAATCTCGCAGTGATCAAAGTAATGGGACTTTGCGCTTTGGCGACCACAAACGCGACCCAAGAGGCCTTCATTGAATATGAGACTTGACCGCCCTTAGTATATGACGACCTGACCGGAAACCACTTTTCTGGTCACAGCCTACGAAACATAGGAAGAAGTACAATACATTTATTTTTGTTTCGTATATTTCCACGAATAAATTACATGCGTATATATCTTCCTAAATATGGCACATTATTTTTTACGAAACAATCAAAATCTATATAAAGCACATTATTTTTTACGAAACGATCAAAGTACATATATAAGGCAGATTATTTTTTACGAAACAATCAAAGTACCTATACATGGCACATTATTTTTTTACGAAACAATCAAAGTTAACGAACCCTCAACCAAGACTGTCGCTACTCACTTTCTCATTAACACATTGCTGTGATCTATGGCGTAGTTGCTGCTACTGCCAATAAAATAACCAATAATAAGTAAGAGTAACGAATTATTGATGATAACTAAAACTGATGTATTCGCCTGTTGCCAACATTATAAATTGGACACAAGGATGTCTGGACCGAGAAAATATGGAACACTGTTGTGCCAAGTGCTACCACCCTCCTGTGGTCAAGACAATCGGCTGTATGCATGCAATAATGCTGTCTAAGTTTGCGAATGAATCGAAAACAACATTGTCTGGATCAGAAAAGTGTGGAACACCATTGGGCCAAGTGCTACCATCCACCTAAAGTCAAGACAACTGGCCGTATACATTATGTTGTCGTGACTTTTCGCGCTGGCGGTAACTACAGAACACATAATCAATATTTTGGGGGGTTTCCAGCGGGTAAGATTTGACAGCATTGTATTGTGCATATGGCCCAATTTATCATCAAGACTGGAATATTTGAGAGTTAGCGCTTTGGCGATGGGATCTTTGATGCTGCGGTTACTGCATTGCTGCTGAAGGCACCCTTAGTGGTAAGAGATTCCATCGCTAATGCGCAAATTCCCATTTATTAGTATGTTAGAGACTACGAAAACGTGTTCAGAGATACGGAGAGCAAAGTGCAAATTTCGAATACGAGGATACGCCACCACCTATACCGAAAAGTTGATATTAAATGAAAGGTCAGAGGGCAAAATACAGCAGAAGAGCACGTCAATTACCCTTATTTAGAAAAGGTGTGATTTTGTATCATTTAATTTTGTTGCCTCTGAGATTAATTTGTTATCTTTAAACAGAAAGTGACTCTGGGTGCTGAAAAGTCAGAGCCTTTCCAGGTTTAACTTGACTGACGCGACATTCTGCTGGAACTGCGCAAGGTACAGGAGAAAGAATATGAGACGATGACAAAGGCAGAGAAACAGAGAAGGAAGGAGATGTAACAATGGTAGATCTGAGGAAGATAGATCTTTAGAGAGATGGGGAGGATTGGAAACAGGTAAGATAGAACGGGTTTTACTTGCACAGCGGGGTCAGTAATGAAAGATTAAGAATAAGACAGAATGAGAAAAACTGGAAGACAGAGAGAGAGACACAGAGAGAGAGAGAGAGAGAGAGAGAGAGAGAGAGAGAGGGAAAGAGAGAGAGAGAGACAGAGACAGAGAGAGAGCTGAAACAGGTCTGAAATATAAAAATATACTAATCTAAAAGATTAGAGACCCAGATTCAATCACCCAGTGGAATAATTATATTTGATGGTATTGTGACGTTTGGCCGCCACTGTCACCAAGGGAGACAACAGCATCGCGAGTCCCTATAATTAAGGGATTGTCGTTTCTAATGCTGACTAAAATTAGTGNCTAATCTATAAAGATTAGAGACCCAGATTCAATCACCCAGTGGAATAATTATATTTGATGGTATTGTGACGTTTGGCCGCCACAGTCACCAAGGGAGACAACAGCATGGCGAGTCCCTATAATTAAGGGATTGTCGTTTCTAATGCTGACTAAAATTAGTGTTAACTTTACTAATTCTTCATGGCATAGGATCTCAATCTGATACAATTATAAACAGAAACTTAACTGATTTTCTTGGAGTTTCACCAGGCGAGGGTGGAGGGGAGGGTGGAGGCAAGGTGGGATTGGAATAAACGGTTGATAACAGGCCTGAGGATTATTTGCTCCAGCGGTCATGGAAGAAAGAAAGAAAGAAAGAAAGAAAGAAAGACAGAAAGAAAAAAAGAAAGAATGAAAGAAAGAAAGAAAGAAAGGGGCAAATGAGCTGATTTCAATGATGTTTGTAATCTACATTGTATTTTAAAAAGAAAACATGGATCTCTCATATTATGAGGCCCGGTACATGAAAGAAAATGGACAAACAAAAAAAAAAGAGAGAAATGATAACGTTTGAATTTTATCGCCACTATTGCTGAAAAGAAAACAACATAAAACATGATGTACGTTGGCAACACGATAAAATATAAGAAAGAAAGAAAGAAAGAAAGAAAGAAAGAAAGAAAGAAAGAAAGAAAGAAAGAACTACGCATGTGTTGCCTAGCTCCATCCAGTGAACGAAGCGCTCAAACGTGGCTGACAGTAGACCTTCGGGCACAAGCAGCTGGGAGCAACAACAGGGGATCGCGACGCTCGTATAACATGCAATGGTGAGTATGTTTTCTCTAATGTCCTCACCTGACATCAGAATAATGAAGCAACAGCTGACGGAACGTGTAGTTAAGGCTTAGTTTTATGTGCAGTTTCTCACCAGTGAGGTATTTTCAGTTACACCACGTGATCAAGGGATTGCTAGGATATTTTGATAAATGACGAGTAATAATGCATGAGCAGAGCATGTAAGCAAACCAACGTGTGAGCAAGAATTCCTAGGTCACGTGATGGAGCTGAAAATGCCTAGTTGCAGTGGCCGTATGCATAACCCTTGCGTTAAATAACGTAATGCATTTAACTGCAGTGAACAGTACCAATGTTTTGTGAGTTTCCCTTGGTTACCGCAGTGCGTTAACTAACGTAAAGATTATGCATACACTCTAGACTACACAATTACTGAGCTGGTGCTTTCATAATCTTTTGATGACATTGAGCCGGAGGTCATGATGGACGAATAAAAGTGTCGTCATTTCCATATTATGCAATATGAATGTAAATCAAAAATAAGCTCGAGTTTCGAAAAACAGAATTGCAAGCAAAAAAAAGAAATAAACTTGGGAGTCGAAAAATAAAATTACGAACCAAAAACACACATAAAAGAACAAAAAAAGTTTGCGCTTTGAAATTAGATTTGCAAGCCAACACATAAACTTGAGAGTCGAAAAATAGTATTACCTACCATAACAATAAGCTTAAACTATAAAAAACTAGAATCACAAGCCAAACATGAACTTGGGAAAGCAGGACTTTAAATAGAAAAATGAAACTTGGGCTTTCAAATAACGAAAATTCTAGAGATCGGTGGGTGGGTTTAGAATTCTAAGCACAAGCTTATTTTATAAGTACTTGTACAAAAATCTGTGAATCTTATAAAATATCTGAAGCTTTGGTTGCCAAAATAGATTTTGTTTTTCATGATGAAAAGAGATGGTTATCCACACACATCTAAGCTCTTGATTTACTGCTAACCAATGACGTGGGTATCTTTGTGTCTTCCTTTAAGTTTTTATTTCGTAATGTCATTGTCATAACGTAGCTCTTTTCGTACCTAAATAGTAATATTCTTATTTTTTTGTTTAGTTTGGCCACCAGGCACCAGGTATAAAATCGAGTGCGATGTCACAGTATAAAGTAACAACATCTACCGTGCAGAAAAAACATCGGGTCGGAACGTGATGTTTTGGACGAGGAGTAGTTTAGCTGGACATGGAGGTTATTCTGGCAGGAAAACAAGACTGGACAACAAGACTGAAAAATCTCTGGCTTTGACAAGCCTAACAACATTTTTTTTTTCACCATCTAAAGCAGAAATTTGAAAAAAAAAACCCAACACTGCATGTTGTTTTCCTCATAACAGCTAGACTATATCAGTATTAGTCTGAATACCAGCTGAATAGCACAAAGGAATCGTGAATGGTTTTTAAAATGCCTCATGTAAACACTGGTTCTTTCCTCAGGGCTTACGTCATCGTGGTAATACACTGAGCTGAAGCGTCGAGTTGCCTGTATGACTTAAGTTAGTACAGATTTAAACCCAGTTTAATCAGATGGGCGGCTTGAAATGCAAGATTACTGTAAAATGATAGGTCCACTTAAAAAACGCACTCCAGCCAGTATATACCTACTCCGTAACCTTTATTTGCTGTTAGATCTTTCCTACCTTTTGCGCTAAAAATGATTGTGAGAGAGAAGAGTAAGGGGCTGCGAGCTCTGCATCTCAGGAAAAGCCTTGTCTTCTTCTCTTATACAGTATTTTAAGCACGATTTCCTAAAGAAGCGAGGCAATCACGCTTCGTACAATTCAACCGAAGCTAGCTGCCTGCCTGCCTGCCTGCCTGCCTGCCTGCCTGCCTGCCTGCCTGCCTGCCTGCCTGTCTGCTTGCCCGCCTGTCTGTCTGCCTGCCTGCCTGACTGCCTGATTGCCTACCTATATGTTTGTGTTAATGACTGGAATCAACACTTTTTAGACACCAAAAAAAACCGAAGCCGTCTTTTCTCGATGAACATTTCAGGAGAAAGAAAGACAGTTTAAAAAAAAAAAAGAAAGAGAAACGTGGGCTTGTTCATTCCATCCAATAGGTCTATGACATTACCCCTCCCACATCTTATTGCTGACTGTCTGAGACGCCCCTGTAAGGAAATGTCCAGGACTCCTGAGCTTTGGCTATTTCTCTGTTTCTCACAGCGAGGATCACCTCTCGATCGATGAAGCCTAAGTTAGAGAGCCTAACAAACCACACACACAAAAAAAAACCTTACGAGAGAAAGGGAGGTCTTGTTTTCCGCTCATTCCAACAACATCTTGTGTTTCTATTCGTTTAGGATGACTGAGTTAGGGAGCGGGTGGGAGAGTGAGGGGGGAGATGGGAGTGGAGTAGGGTGAAACAACCGGGAATGATGTTAGGAGTAAGGCACACTTGCCGTGTCGATGTTTTCAAATATCTACTAAATTGAGTATTCATTGGGTCACAGAGTTGCCGATGGTTGATATCGATACTTTGATATCACAATGATTACACGAGGTACACTAGCTTCCTAGGTCAAAGGTCACAACGAAAGAGAAACGATTTTTTTTTTTTAATGCTAAAGAGGAGGGGAAACATACATAGACCAAATTTTAATAATTATTACTAGGTGCACCCAAGTATGCAGAAATAATAATAATATAAACCTGACTCACGCTATAACTGATGAGTTGTGCTTGCCTCACTCTTTGCACATAACCGTTACGCAATACAAAAATAATATTAAAACAGACTACATTCTAATCTAAGACGATTTCTGGGACAAATTTCTGTGAGATTTATATTTTCATAAGTCTTAGGTTCAAAGCTGGAAACGTAGCGCGCTATAAACCACCGACATGAAAAAATGCAGGAGCTAAAATCTGGCACCTAGACGAGGAATTTTTGTATGTCTCATTGCCAGGTTGGCCGCTGATAGCTACACCGTCAGTTGTTTATTGTTGTTGTTATTGTTTTAAAGTAAGTCTCCCAAATGCCCACTATATCATATCTCTCCACTAATGATACGTCGTCTTAAATGCCAGACTTCGCCTCTGAAGAGTACAGAGTCTTCTCAGTGTATCCGCTGATGGAGAAATGAGATACCATACAAAAGACTACTCTGAACTTTAGATCAGGGACGGAAATGAGAAAGACTTCACTCTTGCCCTCATTTCAGACAGCTTTCTTTCTTCTAGAATAATGAGGTCTCCTATTAGTTTGAACTTGAGTATTCGCTCTTTGTTTCACACATTTTTCTTCTTTGCCTTAATATTTTTTTTCTCTCATGTCACTTTCTGTAGAACACGTCCTCTGCTCCTCTCCGGCAAGGCGTTGCATTTTTAATCGCATCATCATCATCATCATCATCATCATCATCATCATCATCATCATCATTATCATCATCAAAACAAAACAAAAAAGTTTAAAACTGTACCTCGTCCTCTGGTACGTTTAATGAAAAACATACAGTAGCTAACATGTTCAGTCACAGATCCAAAGGTTTTGACTATGGCCTTTATTAGTAAAATGCTACGAATACATCATTATCATCATTATCATCATCATCATCATCGCCACCACCATCATCAAGACATCCTCATCATATTCATAATCCACAATTATATCAACAATGTAGAAAACCGCATTCTATATTGTTGACAACAAAATTAACCCAAGTGCAAATCGTTATCATCATTGTCATCGTCGTCATCGCCGTCCTTCTCATTTTCTTCATCACTGCACTAGTCTTCGTCTAGCACAGTCATAGTCGTCAATTAAACATGTGTAATAATAGTATTGATCTTAGCAATGATATTACAAATAACCAGGTTCATAAGCTCCGTACTCCGCAGTTGCCCGCTCATCCGATTTCACATTATTATTCCCCTGGCATATTAACTTACTCAGCGACATTCTCAACTCCACACCGTACCGCTACCATCACAAGGATTCTGACAGTTGAGAACTTAAGCATTAACGATGGGATCATCTATTACGATTACTTTAGGATTACATTATATTCATGTTGAACGTTACTAAATGTGCATCCAGCATCAATGCACTAATATAATTCTTTCGATGATAAGAAAGCCCATCGTTAATACGCAAGCTCTCAAGTATCTTTTACTACCTATAGTCAGCAAATCTCATTCTACAGACACTCGGTAGGTAGACTGAAACGTATGAGAACAAAATCTCTTCCGATGGCCGTTACAACATGGCGTGAATCAATACCAAGACCTTCGATCCCCAAGTCCAATGCAATAACCATTTGGCCTCGTCGCGTCACACTGGAATAAACACGCTCCAATCTAATATAATATAATACTAGCATGGACATCCCATTTTATGAATGGGACATTAGGTGACTCAAATAATGAAGATCTTTGTATTAATCACCATGACGCAGTAGCAATATAGCGAACCAGCTTGCATCCTTGCTAAAAAAAAAAACGGGACGAACGGGACATGTGCAATGATGACTGCATTTACGGGTATACCAGTTGTTACGATGCCCGATGGCTTCACACTGCATGGCGTCATCAGTGGGTTGAAATCCAAATTCGCAATATTAACCTCATCAGTATAATATGGCAAAATGGGGGATGCAGCGCAAACTTGCCCATAAATTATTAATGGAATTTTGCATTTTTGGCGAGCAGAAATTCATGCCAAACCTCCGCTATCCAGTGTATGCAGGTTGGAGGTTCCGACCAAAGTTTACGTACAGCGGTTTCGAAAATTGCGGTGAAACCCCCAGTCCATTCTTATAACATAGATAAAATTTAACTCACATCTGCACATAAACAATCTTATCAATGCTCCACTTACCTAGATACCATTTATCAATCTGTTGCTGGGGTTTCCGCGTAAAAATAATTCAGTGGCCTGACTATCGAATGGATAATGTTAGCCAATACTTTACTAAATTTTGTGACGGACCTTTTTTTTTTAAATCGCTCTTACTGATACAGAATAGCCAGGTTTATTCATGAGAAGTTTAAAGCCATAAAGCCATAACCTGAATTTACAATTATTAATATGAAGCGCCAAGTGCTATCGAGAACACATTCATGACTTCATGAGTGCCACTGTCGTTGAATGCCTCCTACAATATGTAAAATAGAAAGCATATTTATAACCTCTTTCGAATACGTTCCGACAGCAAAGTTGTGTGTGTACGTTAGACGCATAGCTGCATCCAAAGACATCGGATTTCAATGACGCAGGAACCATCAAAAAGTTCCCAGTGACAGGCGATCACATCATAGATTAGTTAACGAATGAAAGCACGAGAATTATGAAGAGATCAACTTAAAATGCATCAAAATCCTTGGATCATATCAGTAACCAGGAATAAAAAAACATAGTAAAAGCATCGTGCAAATGTATGCGTTTTGTGACGAAAATGTTCTCGCCAGCTTACCCTCATCAGTATGGCGTCAATGCAGACACAATATGAGTGCATTCATCTATTAGGCTGACGTCTTCAGCCCGCCCACTCTCTATCACTAATCTTTCTTTATTACTCCTTCCCCAGGCTCCAAACAGGGATTCCGCTCTACAGCACAATATCAAAAACAAAACACAAAAATAGAGAAGCCAAAACTGACTCACTGACTTTCTTTTCCCGACAATTCCTCGGGCTATGATCACCCTTTTGACAAATATACGCACTCTCTCAAGTACTGGGCGACAGCATTAGTGCATTAGTGACAACAGAATTCGAGCCAATATTCGTAAAGCACCTACGACCCTCTGTCTAGAACTTCTGTCCTTTCACTGAACAGAGTATGGTTTAAGATGCATTATTATTGTTAACCAATTATTTTTTTTTGAAAAAGCTAATTTTGGCCCTCCAAGAACTCTCCCTAAAGTATTCAGTTAAAGACTGTGCAAAGTATCTTGTCCGAATTCGGGCAGTCGTCTTCTTTAATCTCGTGCCATGTTCCGATATGAATTTTCAGATGGCTTCCGGCCATGTTAATCAAACTGCGGTCACCGGCCTACATCCAAGGGAGAAAGAGGAAACGGGACAAATCTGAAAATCGATATTTGGGGTTTCTATTAAAGACGTACAGAAGATTCTACATTTTGGAGTAAACTCCCTTTAGCTGTTTTTTTTTTAAATTTTTACTAAACTTTTAATTTGTCTCCTCCGTAGTTATTTCGATCCTGTCTTTCTATATTTATATACACTGTTTCGTGTAGTTCCACTGGCTGTTTCTAGCGTCCCATAAGGCAAAGCGGCCTTATTCGGAGATGCTGCCGGTACCACTGTATAAAAAGTAAGAATTCGTTTGTAGAAGACATCCAGTATGTCAACGCGTGATCATTATACAAAGAAATGGGGCTAGTACTTTCTGGTTTCATATGGGATTCTGCAGCAAGGCATGGTTTCCAGCGACACTAAGGAAGAATTCACTGCCAGTGGGAATGGTCACTTCCTCACAGTCTCCCTCATATTACTGCCTTTTTTTTTTTTGAGGGGGGGAAGGACTGCCAGAAATGGGCAATTCCAGCATAATGCCACATCATTTACGCTAATTTTGAAAAGCATTGACTTCTTAGTTTTTTTGTTGTTTTTTTTTCCTTTGACCTTTTAGCGATTAGTATTGGCTCTTTCTAACATGGATTAATTAATATTGCTACCTTTTTCTCTTTGGAAGGACTGCCAGAAGTGAGCAATTCCAGCATAATGCCGCATCATTTACGCTCATTTTGAAATGCATATGTGTTTTTACTCTTGTCTTTTCAGTAGTTAGTTTTGGCCGTTTCTAATACGGATTCCTTTTGTTTTTTAAATAGTAAAATAAACCCAAAAAATGGTTGCTGTTAAGTCAGACCATTTCAGAAATGAGCGCAACTGACGTGGAACTCTCCTAAATCTGTTCACGTGTCATATTCTTTGCCAAAATCAGTGCCACTGAACCAAACAATTATGTTCCTATATTGTCTGACAATGGTGCAGATTGATAACAGTCGCGAATTCTTGCTATTTTGAGGGGCTAAGTGTCAGGTAATAATAACAACAGCCCAGTCTGCATTGTTATCCCTCCAGTACAGTGGGAAGTTCATCTATAACAACCATGATTAGATGGGACATAACATCGGCCAATTTGGTGCTGCTAAAATAATGGTGTTTCTGTAATAAGTCCTTTGCTGAGGGTGTAACAGTAACATCTCCTCTTCCTCTATCCCACCACCATCGCCACCAACACATCTAAAATAGGCTGATTCATAACACAAATTTTAACTTAGAGTAACAAGTTGTCACCATCATCAATATGTCATTGTCTTCGTTATCTCCGTCCCAGTCGCCCATTGTTGCCACCTGTAAGGATTTTTCCTTATGGTTGAGGACGGTGGCTTTTCATAGGGTATGTGGAAAACGTACGGGTGAATTTGTAAAATATAGAGAAAAGTAGGTGGAAAGGACCTTTTTCTGCCCTCATAAAAAAAAAAAAGTTTTCTTTCACAAAATTAGCAGTTTTAGGTTTTATATTTATTTTGTATGTATTTTATTTCGTACGCTCACAACTAGATCGATCACACCAACAGCAGGACTGCCGGTATGGTATTTGGCAAGAATGGTTCTCTTTTCTACCCCTATGTAATTTCAAATTCAATACAGGTTTGGTGATTTTTTTTAAAATCAATTTTTTATTCCTCTATTTGACACCCCATCACTGATTTAGCCTAAAAGACAAGAACTTGCTGCTCGTAGGATTGGAAATCTGATAGTAAAAACCAAAACTCAGCGCGTAGAAAAATGCATCTTCAAGAAAATCATCTTCACTCTAGGATGAAAGCATCAATCCAGAGTGGCAACACTGTAGTCGCGTCATTCTAGGATGATTTCCCCTAAAACAGCGCTGCCCACCACCTTTTTTAGCCCTTGCCCTGCAGCAGATTACAAGGGGAAGAAAAACGGAAACTTCAGCTATAAAGATAAAGCCTATTTTTTTTTTAAGTCTAGTCATCACAAATCTCAGCACCAATTTTGGACACTGAGGATGTTAAGTGTGAATTCAAGATCCAAAGAGCTGCTCTAGTGTCCCGTGGGAGATTTTTCTCGTGCATTCCATATAGAGACACAGCCCGCCCACGTCAGCAGTATTATTGGTCTAGATGATAGAACACAGCAGAAATAGATTCTATTCTTTTGTTGTCAAGAAGCAAACATAATCAGAGTCAATTTTTCTCTGTTCCGTTCGCTGTCAAAACTGTGAATGATCTCTCTCTCTCTCTCTCTCTCTCTCTCTCTCTCTCTCTCTTTCTCTCTCTCTCTCTTTTCCTGAATACACGGCTTATCATGATAGGTGAATGGGAGAGGCTGTAGGCGATGGAAGACGCTTTGCTTTTATTGGCACACTGTTTTAAAGTTTAATGGATGTGGCCTGTCCGTAGTTTTATTCTTTTGGATAGAATGTGTCTTTCCTATTACAGGTACTCTATGAGGTCTGGAATTCATTCATTAAGGTGTTCGCTCGTCGTCCATTAATTCATTTCTTCGATGCCATTAACTCTGAACATGTTCATCTGTCCGTTCGAATTCATTCATTCATTCATTCATTCATTCATTCATTCATTCATTCATTCATTCACTCATTCATTCATTCATTCATTCATTCGTTCAAAATAGGTTGTACATTCATTGCCATGTATCATCTTCTTTCTCTTTTTCTTATTCCTCTGTTGTCCTCTGGGCCCCTTCAACCTCTTTCTCATCATCTCTATAACTTTTACAAAAGCTTCTCACTCACTCACTCACTCACTCACTCACTCACTCACTCACTCACTCACTCACTCACTCACTCACTCACTCACTCACTCACTCACTCGTTCAATCNCTCACTCACTCACTCACTCACTCTCCCTCTCTCTCCCTCACTCACTCACTTACTCACTCACTCACTCACTCACTCACTCACTCACTCACTCACTCACTCACTCACTCACTCACTCACTCACTCACTCATTTGTATTCATAGACGTTCCCAAGTGTTGGTGTGTGGAAATGTAGGAAATGCCTGGAGCTGAAAATGTCTAGTTCTAGAGACATTGTTTGTTTGTTTGGTTTTGTTTTGAATTTTGGATATCGTCATCTATCAGCTAAGGACAGTGCTTGTTGAGTTTCAGTGAAAGTAGCTCGTCTCAACACACTAAAAGAATGTCATTTTCTTTGTCATATGAATGTGAAAAGGGGAAGTATTTCTGGTGCCAACTACCAAATGCAGGAAGGAAGGTACAGAAATGCATGGTGTATAATTTTCATTTGCCCACTCTATTTTTAGTAAAATGCTTTCAGCAGACAGTACCTTGCATTGCAGGGTTCGATTGTGGTAATGTAGTAACTTCCTACTACAATCTTTCACTGTACCAGTAAAGTAGCTAGGTCGTAGACATGACACTGTTTAAATCGGATAACTGCGTGGAGTGTCCAATCTTCGTATTTAAAGTCTTTGACTGTACTCTGTATACTGATAATTTCTGACAGAATGGTGGAAACTGTTGTGTAGCTCCCTGTTTTTCTAAAAGCGGTTACCCTACTGCCGTGTATGCAGACATCTGTAATAGCCCTTTACAACGCCCTTTAGCCACAAAACGAACCTTACAAACCACAAGGGTAAAAAATAAATCGTTTCATGTATCAAAAGTTTGCAATCCCTTGCACTAAAATACAGATTACAGCTTCCTGGTTACTTAACACATTTTTTTTTCTGGCAATAAAGAATAAAAATCAGCTTCTGCAGAGAACGTACATTTGCAACAGAAATTCAGTTACATTATTGTCAGCCTGGAAACTAGAGTGATATCGTAGAAATGCGTGGAGGATATAATATGTGTATGTGGGAATAAACGGCAGGGCGTTGATGTGAACATTTTCATAATGCTGATTGACCCCAGGCGTGAGCACGCAACAGGATTTTGACAAGCTGTTTCATATTAACATGTTTTGCTCACCATCATGCATGCGTTCCCCCCAATAATTATTCATCCGATTTGCAAACGAGTGTGAGGAGTTGCATTCTTGCCCCAAAGCTTTTTTAGGGTTGGCAAAGTGCCTTGGGCTGATGTTGCTTGGGGCATGATAACCATGTATATAATCTAGATCTATAGATCGATCTCGTCAATCGTATTTACTTCGTCAAATCATCCCAGCAAAATCGTCAGAGAGATCGACTTCTGTCCGCTTTAGAATGCAGAGAGATAAAGAGAGAGAGAAAGAGAGAGAGAGAGAGAGAGAGAGA
>JAWQUT010000004.1:4737967-4758465 GCA_033807755.1 Ellobium chinense
CACACACACACACACACACACACACACACACACACACACACACACACACACCCACACACTCACAATCACCTACAAGCATACATACTTACATACGTACATATACGGACAAGAGCAGAACAGAAAGAATAAGGAGATATGCCCTACATTCTTCTTACAACTTTAGAGTACAGCATCTTTCTCTTTGGCCAAGGACATGGAAATGGAAGCTCTAATTCTTCGCTTAGTGTTTCTAAGTATATTTTTGTGACCCTGCATCGGTGAGGTCATTGAGGCTTTATACTTCATGCATTAATTGATCTTGTTTTTTTTTCTTATAGTTGTATAAAACTCTTTTACTATTATAATCAGGCAAGAACACCTGGCCACATATTTCATTTGATCAGTACGCATGTTCTTTATGCCTTCATGCTGACGCACAGAATAACCGTTTGCAACCATTAAGATAAAACTGTCAGTGCGTCTGCATTAGTATGCATTTGATTTTGAACAGGCAAACGCATTGTAACACCAAATTCAAAGAAAATCGTTGCACTCTTTAAGCCGAGGTTAATGGATTGTTTTATGAATAGGGATAGGACTAGGGTAAGGTGCGGGCAAGGCAGGGAAAAGGATAGGGGTACAGGCGGGAACAACTTAGGGAAAGAAACAGCTGCTCTACCGCGGCCTTGCGAGATCTATTTCAATCATTCCATATCCCCCGCACATGGCGAAAGTACAATATCATAGGTTACTGTCAGTGCCAAAAAGAAAAACCAAACTCGGTGCGACAGCTTGTGAAACCTCATAGCTTATGTTATCATCTGATCTGTATGCGTTGAGTGTCATTTTTTGAAGGTGAAGCGAGGACATTATTATCCCTTGCAAATGTATCGGGTCTCTCAAACCACAAATTATCGCCTGCATGCGATAACCCTTGTGGAATGTGAGTATAAATCAATCCTTTTTAAAAACAGGCGACCATATAAGAACACAGAAAGGCAGGTATTGTGACAACACTAGCAAATGCCCTCTCAGGGGTAATCAATCATCTCTGGCAGCGTTGCCAGATGCGATTCTATGAAGGGGTCAAACCAAACTTGAAAAATCACACACAACAAAAAAAAAAAACCCACCAAAACCCTAAAAAGTAGCCAAAAAGTAGTCAGTGCTTCAAAACCGGGAAAAAATGTCAAACATTCTAACATACAGGCTTTTAGAGGCGGAGAGATGGTACATAGTATGGAATAATGTAAAAATACAATAATGTTTCTTCTCAAATTTCCAGGTGAGCATGCGAAGTTCTCATAGTCCAGGTTTCCATTAAAGAGTACATGTTGCTTTCACATGGGAATGGTGAAAAACTGCATAAAAAATAGTTAAACACTCAGCTATTAAATCATGGCCCAAAAAGGTCAAGCAGGCCTGAAATGAAGAAGAAACAAGGGCCAAGAAATTTGCAAAAATGACCAATCCTCAGGAACTACCCTGACAACACTGATCTCTGCACTCACTGAAAGCACCCAAAACGTTGCAAGTTGAGGCTAAATTATACGGATAGACGTCATCATGACATACCACAAGATTTTGATTTAAAGCTATAGACTATCTAGCCTTTCAACCGCCCCTTCTACCTTTCTCCTTTCTATCTTGATCGACGACATGGCCGAGTGGTGAACTTTTACAGGGCACAGACTAACATATAGCTATTGATGTTATCATCAGAGCGAAAAAGACAAACATCGCTCGTGAAACAGTAGGGGTACTAACGCACTGAAACGCAGATCTACCTTACAGGAATGTCTACGAGGATTTGAAAACGTTAAACCGCAGAATATGATCGAAATTACCTCAACTAAAAATACATGAAAGTCGAAAACAGAATCAGAGCGGTATATTTTGCTGATTTCATCCATCTGAAATACAGGTACGAATGTACCGAACTCAGTCAAAAAATATGACTCCTCTACGACCCACAACGACGGAGGAGTAGAAAAAACGAGATTGCCACGTCCAAGCCTCCCAAAGCTATATTCTGTAGATAATACATCTAGAAAGTTTTTATGGCGTATTGCAGCGTAATTCAACAATGTTTTGGTGCACAAAAAAGATCTTTAATAGCTTTTTTGTTATTAACGTTCCTGTATCTCACAGACCTACGACATACGGCGAAAGACGAGGCCGAAGGAAGCTTGCTTCTATTTTTTTGTTTCATGACGTCATTGAAATCCTTATCTCCTTTTGTCATTATCGGAATGTAATGACAATCATCTACCTTTAATATCATAACACAATAATGCAAGATGATGACGCAGCAAAAATTGAAACCTTGTTGTCATTGCTGACTTCTAGATTACAAACACCGTCTGTTTCATTTCAATATAAAGTTCGCTGTCTCAATGGCTTCAATTTCGCCTTGACGTTATTTACTTGAATTTGATGCTTTATTTTTCATCCATGGTAAATACATCAATTTTCCTGTGCTTGGAATTCTAGTTTCCGAATCCCTGGAGAGGGCACCCCACCTTAGGAAAGTATAAAATTACTGTAAAACATCCAACCAAACAACCAACCAAAACAGTATCTTCTGATGATCAACCTAAATAACAAAGTAAACATTCTGTTTATCCGTCGTGATGTTTCTGTCATGAAAAGTGACATAATCACCGGGTGAGCGCAATGAGCAATGCGTAAACAGCTACCAGATACCCATGAAAATCGATGATATACATTTTACATTCCAACCCGATAACATCGTCACCATACAATAAAAAAAGCTAGAAGAATGCATTAATGTAACGACGATGCATTTATTAACAAGACCGTAGCTAATATATAGTTTATGCACAGTTAAAATTTGACATGCAACAGTTTTTCTATTTCGATGCTGACTTGCGTGGCGGCCTTAAATTGTCTGTTAAGGGGAGGTACTATCCTTTTCAAGAGACTGTAATGTTCATTATATGGTGTGCAACTTATGTCCATGAGTGCATTGGATTGCTATGCAAAATTGCACATCAAAGTGCTGAATGGTGCATTTTTCGCACTCAAGGGCGATGATCTTAGGACAAGTATCATAAATAACGACGGCACCAGTTATTTGACACCAGATTTCACCCACATCTCTTAGATACCTTTATGCATGATCCTGTGGAGGCTTTTTTAAAACTTCAGTTTTGATGCAGAATTAGCAGAAACTAGTCATACCTTTTGATGTTACATAAATTAACTTTATATACACACAGAAAATCGGCAAAAGAGTCCTTAAGATCAGGCTTAGGGGTATCTAAGAGAGATGAGTGAAATCGGGTGGGAAACAACTGGTGCCATCGCATATTATGACAGTTGTCATAAGATCATCACCCTTTATGGAGAAAAAACTGCACCATTCAGCACTTTGGTGTGCAAATGTTCATAAGAATCCACTACATTCATGTGATAAATTGCACACCATGTATGCGCATTAAAACCTCTGGAACAGGGTAGTGCCTCCCTTTAAGAGACTCTTATATTTATTAAAAATCAATATATTTAATACATCTCGTCAAAACTTTGTGTAGCAGTCAGACCTAGTAGTCGTTTTGAACTGACATGACACACATCTTGCAGCATCTGGCATCAGTTCACAGGCTGAAAGTAACCCCAGGTTTTGTCGTCTGTTGTCTCTCTGTATGCCTTTTCAGAGTTAGGGTTTGAGAATGGCAAACCCATTCGAAGAATGGGCGTTGTTGCCAGTAACGATAAAACAATAGATCTAATATTAGTTTCATGTCTGTGATGCGTTCGAGCGTGTAAGCAAACTCTAATATGAAGATCGACGTCAACAGGACCTGCCGACAAGTATGCATGTGTGCGTGCGTGCGTGCGTGCGTGCGTGCGTGTGTGTGTGTGTGTGTGTGTGTGTTAGTGAGTGTATGTGTATGTGCGTTTATGTGTGTGAGTGCGTGCGTGCGTGCGTGTGTGTGTGTGTGTGTGTGNTGTGTGTGTGTGTGTGTGTGTGTGTGTGTGTGTGTGTGTGTGTGTGTGTGTGTGTGTGTGTGTGTGTGTGTGTGTTCATGAAATTTGACGTCGTGAGGTCGTAGAACTACAAACTTCTATCCGGCGTTTGTGTTGGAGCTAAATACGTTGGAATTTTTGATAAATTAATGAGGAATGGTGCTTTTGCTATATTGATGGAAAATTGAATAAATAGGGTAAAAAAAAAAGAGAGGATTTTTATTATTATTATTATCATTATTATTATTATTATTTAGGACAGCAGTTCTGCACAAGACAAGGGCGGGCACAAGTTATGTAGTAATTCAACCTCTTAAGCTCAGCGCGGCGAAGAATGTCAAAATAACAGAGATACCAGTCCTTGTAAATGGCAGCGACATTGTATGTGATATGAGAGCTGAGAAAGTCCTGTAGTGATCTGGCCAGCTGGATAATGATAGTGTGGGTTATCAATATAATTAATATATTATCCCTGAGCTTTTGCCCGGTTTTGTAACCTATTGTGCCTGGGAGTAAAGTTTTAGTCACCTGGGTAGGTGCGCAGGGTAAAAACATTCATCTAGTTACCCCATTTTATTAAATGTGTCTTATCTCTATCATCAATTATTATATCAGGCATCTTGAAAAAACATGTGTCACTTTTCCCGTCAAACTACCACGGCGACATAATTATTTTATGTTTTGCGTGATGTACAAAAAGGATATATCGGTCATCATCACCGCCTAAAATGTTTGCCAAGTGGGGTAAGCTGAATTAAGAAAAATATAATTATTGTACAGAAACTACTGGGCCTCCTACGGCTATTGGTAATCTTCCGGTCCAAAAAACGAAACAAAATGTTATTAGCAGATGACGTCATCAAAATCTGCTTACTGGGAGTTATAAGTCGACGTGTACTACTTGCTGATATGCCGAGGTGGACAAAAGAAGGTGGGTGAAGAGACATACACACAATAAACAAAAAAGAACTGTTCATTGTAACTTTTGTCATCCCCTTCCCTTCTACGGCAGAGCCAAGACAGCTTAGTTAGTTAAAGATAATCCCACATAACTTGAGCAACAACTCATTTAAAGGGACAGGAGTAGTTACTTGCTTCACAGCCTAGTAAGTCAACATCATTTTTTTTCATAAAATTAAAACCACTTAGGTTTTCCTTTTCGCGTGACAGTTTTTGAGAAAAACATCGCCGGGATGTCCAAATTTTCAACCTGCTCGCGCCACTATTACTCGTGCTACGAGACAGCCTAACGGACGATTGGTCCCGACAGTTAACGCACGCCTTCACACCAATCGTCTGCTGGCTTTCTCGCTTTATGTCGTCACGTAGCATGGGTAATTGTGGCGTACAAAGGGTGGAACTCCAGACATTCAAGGTGTGTTTCCTTACAAATGGTCGGGTGGAAGGAAAATGAACGCCGACTAAATTTCTTTGAAATATAATATAGATTTTAGGCGCGAAGTAAACTTTGCCCATATCCCTTTAAGCCAAGTGGATACCAAAAGCCGTGAAGGAAATCTTGATCATTTCGGACGCCATTGTTAAGTAGCTTTGAACCATCAGGTCATGAGTTCATAAATAACAGAAGTGTGCGACTTCATGGACAAGACGACGTGTCGAAGGTCTGACGCATCTAATCTCAAAACAAATCATTATATCAGCTGCTAGAAGGGCTCTTTTCACGCTTCATCACTCACACGCTATCTATCCGCCTCGGATCGTTACAACTTCCTTTGCCCTGCCCGCAGAAATTGACTCCTACCACGCACGTGAGTGCGGGGGTACTGTTATGTTGTTTATGTCACCCCCCGCAAAAGATGACTGCTAGGCTATCATTTATGCTTATAGAGGCTACAGATGTCCCTTTAATAATAGCATGGTTGACAAGGGATGGGCAAGCAGTTTCTATACACGTGCACGCAAAATGGCTCTTTTGCACTCATCACTGACTGTGTGCGTGTGCCAACAAAGTATATTTAGCAGCAAGTTTTAGATATAGACCAGTCATGCCATTCACAATACATATTACATATATATGTATTTATGAGATCTAGTCTTTCTTTAACAACCTCGCTCCTGTTCTTCTCCTCATTCTGTTTGTCTGTTAGCAGCCAATATTTGACCAATTTCTGTCGCAAGAAGACATTGGGCATATTACCGCGACAGGGGAATTATAAGGTGTTTCTAGGGTCGCCGTGACCTATGCTTTGATCTTTGACTTTTTAGAAGAGCCTCATAATATAGACCGAGTGTAACAAGAAGGTATCTTTTAATTCTCTTGTGTGTCTACAATTTCTGGTGAATAGGCAACAGAGGTGGTTAACTATTTGCCCAAAATGCTTTAAGAGAATGATGTATTTAATATTGATAACAACAATAATAATGCGGTTTATAAGTCCCGTTTCCAGGCCAATGCCCGCTCATGCAACTTCACATTATTATTATCCCAGCAGGCCTGATCACTTTATGACTTTCTAGGCTCCCTGGAAAGCATCCAGTACCACTGCCATTTAAATGCGCTGACCACTAGCGTTCTGACAATATCTTCCACTGCCTATAGCCAGGTATCCATTATGCGACTGGAATGCTTTTCCACGGCACTTACAACATTTACATGACCGTAGTATGGAAATATTTACACAATGATTAATTCCCTTGCATGCCCCAAACTTCCGGTGAGTATCGAAGAATAAGCAGCTTATCAGTACAGTTAGTCCACACCGCTATGGCACCAAAAGTATTGAAGATAATTAAGACAATTACTATACTTTGGGCTTTCTTCATTTCTGAAATAAGCACTCATTGAATAAATGAATGAATCATAAATAAATAAATAATCCAAATATGAGTTCCAATTGTACGAAAGCTCAAGGCAAATGAAGACAAATAGTCTGCCTTTCCTTTTCTACCGCTTGCATTCTGCAATAAAATTGCAATCCTCACTATGACAGGTAAGGAAAGTAGCTTTTCTGGCATACGTCTGTAAAACCTACCCTAACATCGTGGGGCAGAATAGCCGAACGGTTGCGGGGTTGGCCTCAAGATCTAAAGGTCGTGGGTTTGATTCCCGACTAGGTCGTGTTGTAAGTGCTTTGAGAAAGCATGTCATCCACATGTTGCTCGGTCCATCCGTCTGTAAAAAGGGGAACTTAGTTTTAGGCAGTGAAAGATTGCCAGAATGCTAGTGACCAGCGCCTCCAATAGCAGGTGGCACTGTATACTCCATAGGGAATTGAGAAAGTCATAGAGTGATTTGGCTTGCCGAGATAACAATAATGTGAAGTCGATGAGCGGACATTAGCCTAGGTATACTAGACTTGTAAACCGCATTATTATTATTATTATTATTATTATTAGTATTAAACTATAAGCCTCCTTGCTGATTCTTCCAGTTATAATTCATGATTAAAACGAAAATGGTTTAACCGAAAGAACGATNAAAAAACAACAACATTTACTTTCCTCTGTTTACACTTTCTTGTCTAACATGAAACTCTGCTTGAATACAACACAAGTCTTTGGTCTCGCAGATTTTGTTTTAATCCTTGTCATCTTTATTATTATTATTATTTCATGACCTTTCAGGCGCCTCTCTTTTCCTAAAATAAAACAACAAATTTTGATGACGTACATTGACGTCACATGTATTCATACGCCATGACGTTTCCAATGGGGTAATCCGCACGAGATGTCAGATTTTTGCATTATTTATGCGTGTCATAACAAACATTAATCACACACTTTTATGAGACTGGAAACAGACCTCGTTAATATGATTAAAAATACTATTCTACGGGTTTTTTTTGTGTTTCTATCAGTTTCAATTTCGCAACCCTTATTTAGACAAGAAAGGAGAGTGGAACTGACGCAACGAGATGAAACTAGAAGCTGAATCAATGAGACAGATACAGAAAAAAAAATATCAAGAAGATGGTAGTAACAAGGAAAAAAAAAAGATTTTGAGAGACACACATGAAAACAGTCATTCAGACAGACAGGCAGGCAGGCAGGCAGGCAGGCAGGCAGGCAGGCAGGCAGGCAGGCAGACAGACAGACAGACAGACAGGCAGGCAGACAAACAGACAGACAGACCGCAAACGGACAGACAGACAGGCAAACGGACAGACAGACAGGCAGACAGGTAAATAAGAAACAGATAACAATAATTGTTATTGTTATTGTTATTGTTAGAAACTGACAGACATGATGAAACGATGTGAATTGAATTAAATTCACTTTTTTTGTTTTCAGAGGAAGGAACAAAGCACTCACTCTTATCCTCTTCTCTCGCACCAGTGGCTGCTCAAGTAGGCATGCACTATGAATAAAGCGACAGATATTGGAACAGGGCGGCCTGCCCCAGAGAAATATCGGTTAATATAAAGTGTTATAAAAGTAATGTCACTTTAGACCGTCTTGCGGAAGTCTTCCTAAATCATATTATCCCTTCTACATCACATCATCATCATTATCATCATTATCATATCATCATCATTATTATCATAATTATAGTTTATTGTTAGCAGTATTAGTATTAGTATTTGTATTAGTATTAGTGTTATGCCATTTAAAAGTCTCGTATTCAGACTAATGCATGCTCACAGTATTATTATTCCAGCAGACCTGATCGCTCTAATATTTTCTTAACTCCCTGGGGAGCATTCAGTGCCGCTGCCATTTACAGATCTTAACATGACGTCATACTAGGCTTTTCTGCGGAAGTCTTTCTACATCTGACAAAATGGTGTACAGACTGATGTCATTATAGTAGGACTTGTATATATGACAACCACATTCTTTCTTCACTAAAACTGTTCCCTTTAACAGATGGTATCCTTTATGCAGGGTGATTATTTTAGTCGAAGTGTAAAAGACACCTTTTTGCTTGGGTTAGCAAAACAGTGTATAATAATATGTACCTTGGAGGCAGACTTGAAGTTACAGTATCGAGGGATGCCTGTGCAAAGATCTTATTTCTCTTATATATGGCACTATGTGAAAGGTACGGTAAACAAAGGACAAAAAAATGGATTGAGAAGTGTGTGAAGACAACTCCCAATATTCAAACTATATAAATAATCTGTTTAGTTCCCAGAACAATGCAAAACATCGTAAAATAGTCAAAGCAATGCTCTTTTCATGAAGCACCCTCAGTCCAGATTTACCCCCCCCAAAAAAAAACTAGAAAAATGTTGAAACAATACATAAATTCCACAGTGACTGTGAGCGCCTCACACTATTTGCTTCAACATTAATATTTCTGCAATCACGTCTCTACTCTATGTGTGTCTCAGTAACTAGTAAGTCTCCTGGTAGGTAGTAGGTAATGTTTACCCGTCTGTCCATTTTTTTCTTTGTACGTGCATATTTATTTATTTATTTATTTATTTATTTATTTATTTATTGTCTGTCTGTCTGTCTGTCTGCCTGCCTGCCTGCCTGCCTGCCTGCCTGCCTGCCTGCCCGTCTGTCTGTCTGTCTGTCTGTCTGTCTGTCTGTCTCCTTATGTACAGTTCAGTGGTAGCTCAATGTCCTTACTTTGTAATATTGCTGCTACACTGAAAATAAACTTGCAAAACCGATAAGACAAAACCCAGTATCGTAGTACAAATTTTAAGGAAGCTTTAAACCCAATGACCGCTCGCGAAAGCTTTGAATATCTTCAGAAGTTTTAAATTACCCAATTGATAATCGTCTTATGCAGCGTTTTGGTGTTTGTTGGTTGTTGTTTTTTTTTGTGGGGGGGAGGGGGGAATTATATATGTAACATGAGAACGGCTGGTCGCTGCCAGCATGTGGTCGTCATGTGGACTTTAGATTAATAGGAAATATGAACGACTGTCTCTGAAACCTGACTGTATCAGCAGGTGGTCGGGATATAGGTTTGTCTGCCCTATTTGCTTATCTGAAAAAATGGCGACGGCCTAGTACAGGTTGTACGCACCGCTTTACTCGAGGGGGAGGGAGAAAGGCAGGGCGGGAGTGAGTGAGTGAGTGAGTGAGTGAGTGAGTGAGTGAGTGAGTGAGTGAGTGAGTGAGTGAGTGAGTGAGTGAGTGAATGAGAATAAGAACCTTTCAAAATACAGAAAATAAGGACAATATTGAGGCTTAAAGTTTCTGATGCTAAGAAAACGGTATAACAGGATTATAAGATCAGTTGCCTGTCTTAATATTATTGATTATTTAGGTAGCTCGACTCACTGGAGAACAAAGCGTGCACATAAATACCAATAGGCATGAACCGCTCGCATGATCATCATCGCATCTCTTTCATTACCATGACAATCAAAGACGACCATCTCAGTCTACATAGATAAAGCTGGCCTGTCACATAGGGCCAGGGCCATTCCATGTGAACTACGTTTACTTTGTAACAGTGATGAGAAAAATTTAAATATCGCAATAGGTGTTTCTACCATTGTAGCCCATCATCTTCGTTTGCAATTTTATTTGCTGTTGTTGTTGTGATATTTGTTGTTGTTGTTGTTGTTGTTCTTGTTGTTGTTGTTGTTGCTGTTACTGCTGCTCTTCTTCTTCTTCTTCTTCCTCCATCTGCTTCTTCTTCTTCCTCCTCTTTTTCTTTCCTTCTTCCTCCTCCTATTTGTCTTCTTCTTTTCTTCTTTTTCTTTTTCTTTTTCTTCTTCTTCTTCTTCTTCTTCTTCCTCCTCCTCCTCTTGTTCTGCTTAATCCTCTTCTGCTGCTACTACTTTTACTTCTTCTATTTGTCGTTTCGTTCTACTTATTGTGATCGCCGTTCCTGTTGTCGTCATTGCTGTCGTCATATGTAGTAGTGATGGTGGTAACGATGATGGCGGTAGTGGTGGTGTAGTAGTAGTGGTGGTGGTAGAGGTGGTGGTAGGGGTGGTGGTAGTGGCGGTGGTAGTGGTGTTGTTGTGGTAGTGGTGTTGGTAGTCGTGGTGATGAACACAATGTAATCTGTATGGCACCTTTGCATTTTCCCTGACTGGACAGTAATGAGGCATTGCTGGCTTATTGGAACTACGGTAAAACATTTTTTTTGTATTTTTGGACGGACCGTAAGTAATGATCCATACATTAATGGTTGTTGTAAATGCATTATTTTGTTTCGCTTCCTGATTTTGCAAAATGAATTCGAAGTTTGACGTGGCTGTGAATGCCAGGTACAGAGAACCCCGAATTTAAGAACTCGTATATAAATACACCTTGTATGGAGTTTACATGCACCGATTTATTAGTATTCTATTATTTCATTATTAAAGTGGACCTTGATGTTAAGTATACCTCAATACAAAGCACTGTGGAGCACACTTAAACGATCACGCTTAGTACGTAAGCACTGAATTTGAGTACAGAACTTTCTTCTCCCAATTATTCTTCACTTGGGGTACGTCTATGGTTAATATTTATTTCTGTTAATACGTACACTTTCGCTTGGTTTCAAGGTATACGTATTATCCGTGTAGTACTGTTTATGTTTTACATTCACTAAGGCATACTTTATATCGAGGTTCTACTGCAGATGCTGCTGATGAAAAAAAGTCCACCCTTTTAACTCTTTCATGTGAACTGCTTTATTTCCAAGGTTTTCATTAATAAGTTTACCATCACCACAATTTTACATGTGTCCTATGTTCACTTGACACAATCCTGGGACTAACTCTTTTAAGATATACTGGGTTTAGGTCTTTGACACTTATTGTTTTTTCTTCTTTTGGCCCTATTAACATTTTGCGTTATTCTAAATAATATACTACTGTGATTTGAGGATATTTCTTCCATGGAGGTTAAAGTACTTCTTTTGCTCGATCTTTTAACGGGAAGAAAAAGGGGGGTCAACGCCCAAAATTTTTCATAAATGTCTTTTGAAAAAGATCACCTCAAATTCTGATTTGGTGCTCAATTTTTCATCTGGCTGGTTTTGACCGCGTGCGAATACATAGGTCTACACATTTTATTTTTTTATCTAGAAGGCTCAAATTGTACCTGAAACTTTAAAATTGGATGCTTTATTTAGATCACAGGTCATTTTACACATTTCTACACCCTAACACTGACTGGCAGGGCCCCAAAAAAAGGGGGATTTTATATATTAGCGGATTAATTGGGGTTGTACACAATGAGTGATTTGCCCTTCTAATAGGTGTCACAAACCTTTATGTCAGGGGTAGGGTCAGGGGAGGTAAAGTAACCTTGGACAGACATTTAGGGACACTCTCTCTCCCCTTTGAATAACTCCTAACCTTAACTCTGTCATCAACCCTAAAACAAGCACATCTTGACAGAGTGCGTCCCAGAAATTTCTCAGGTGGATTTGAAAAAACGGTCAACTAAATTAACACCCTATTTTACCAAAGTATTTTCTGTGAGCCTCAGTCACTGCTTTAAAGCACTGATGGTTATGAATGAGATGTATAGCACTACGTGATCAAACTTATTATATTATATCTAATATTACATTATGATAGATAAGTGTGATAAATGACGGAATGGAGCGAAATGATAATGTGGTAATTGACAGAATGGCGCAAAATGAACCAGCTTGTTCTCGTTTCTGGCCAAAGCTGAAAACTGAGAATATTTAAGTACCTTTTAAAAACATGAAATTTAATCTTCATGACACTGGTAAGTGTAGGAACGACAGAATTACTTGGGATGCCACACAGTCTTCTGGTTTCTGGAGAAATCGTCTAGTCTAGCCTTTAAGGATTCCACAAATGAGGTCAAATGCAAACATCTCCAGAAATGTAATCCAGTGATGACATTATAGAGGGTCAAAAATTACTTAAACACATAACAACTTAAAAATGAAAATAGGACTATAATTTTGTTTTTTGACTGCCACAGCTGTACAAACCAGTGATATTTTTTTTTTGGTTCATGCCGCTAGGACGCACTATATATATGCTACGTCCGAACATGTTGGTTTAATAGCCAACAAGATTATACTGGAATGCTGCGGAAGATTGGAGATGTTTTTTGGTTGAAAGCAAATTACAAATGCAAGTCGCACACCATGAGGTTCTGTATCTTCTTTCCAGTCTTTAGTTCTATGCACCGGTCAGGCTTCCTTTTGACACACCCAATTGATAACTTTAATGGCGTACTCCTTTAGTGTAGTAGCTGCGTTTTCAAAAAGGGGTAAAATACGTTCTCCTCAGCTGCTGGACAACGATAATATCAAAATTTCAAAAAAGCCCCTAGTGATATTCACTATAGTATTTATCATAATATTTCTACAAACCATACGCCAGATATTTAAAGGAAAGTCGAGGAGAGAAATTCTTGTAAGGATATTCCTATCATCACTCTCATTCCACTTGAATTATTTTTATTATTATTATCTTTCATTTATCTTTCTCTTCCTATCAAAACAAATGTAGAGTATTGTTTACAAGCTAAACCACATCTGCCTTATTGTTTAGCTTCGAGCAACAAGCTGAGAGCCCTAAATTTCTCAGAACTTCCAAAAAAAAAATTGACTTCGATAAATATGGAATGAGCACGATGATATCATAATAAACAAATGTTCGATGACGGCGAATGCAAGTGCGCAGGAGATAGATATCAAAAGAATAGCTTGTAAGGTGAAGAAAAGTTTTTTGTTTTTTGTCAACCCATCCTGGTCATGCTAAGCGGTATGTGATTGAGTAGGTCTGGAAAGAAATAGGACAGGTAATGAGAACCGGCATTCAGGTGTAGTTGTGTTCTGGATCTGCCGACGGCAATGGAAATAAAAAGTACCAGCTGGCTTTCCTCTTCTCTAGCACCATAGATTAGACGGAGCCACTGCCTACGTTGTCTTTTTCTGATGCCGTGGTCACCATCAGTACACCATAACACAATTCTTGTTGGAGTATTAGAGTTGAATGATGGACAGCACGCTTTGAACGACAGACGATAAAAATCATGATGAATGACGACCGACCCGTGTGACCACTATTTAATCGATGAACGATGAACGATAAACGATCTAGTAGGATAAAGTCTCAATGATGAACGATACCCGTGTGACCACTCCTTGAACGATAACGATAAAAACGATCTAGTAGGACAAACTTTCAACGATGTAGGATAAACTTTCAACGATGAACGATGAGTGACCCGTGTGATGATTCTTTGAACGATGAACGATAAACGATCTGTCAGGATAAAATTTCAACGATGAACGATGAGTGACCAGCGGACGGCTCTTTGAACGATGAACGATGAACGCTGAACGATGAATGATTCACGATCTAATAGGTTAAAATTTCAACAATGAACGATGAATGGCCCGTGTGACCGCTATTTCAAAGATGAATGATAAACGATCTAATAGGTTAAAATTTCAAAGATAAACGATGAATGACCCGTGTGACCACTATTTGAACGACTAATGATAAACTAAAAGGATAAAATTTAAATGATGAATGATGAGTGACCAGGGTGACGACTCTCTGAACAATGAGTTATGAACGATGAACAATAAACAATATAGGATGAAAGTCCAACAAGGAACGATGAATGATCTTTGTGACCACTCTCTGAACAATTATTAACAATGGACGATAAACCATGGAAGATGAATGATGAGAGACCAGTGTGACTCCTGCCTTAGACTTGACAGTCCTTAGTTTCTGAATATGCCTTACAAACCACTCAGTCACGCTGCTTATGAGGTATTACATCTTTTCTTGCCAACAAAAAATGCCTGTAGTGGTTTTGTTTTTACGCGTACTTTTTTTTTCTTTGCGGACTTCGACTCGTAATACTTGTATTCTAAAGAAAGAGCTTTACAGCCCCCCCCCCCCCCCCNAAAAAAAAAAAAATCCACATATTTTGTCAAAAATGTCAATCCGTGTACATTTTCCTTTCGCCTACCCATTTCTCAGGAGACATCGCTTGCATTTCGGGCCTTTTCATCCTGCGTATTACTCATGCTGTGTGACAACATTAAGCGAGACAAGCTAGTACATGATTGGTGCGGACGCATGTGCAAATCGTCTGCACCAGTGGTCTGCTAGCCTTTCTCACTTTTTGACGTCATGCAGTACGAGTAATGGCGGCTCACGTATGGTGAAAATTCCGAGATTCTTGCGGCATTTTCTCAGAAACTGTCGGGGGAAATGAAAAACATACGCGACTAAAAATTTACGGAAGAGTAATGGGAACTTATCGGACTGTGAAGCAAATAACTACTCCTGTCCCTTTAAAGGTAAAGAGCTTGCAATATTGATGGAAGGTGAGAGTTTTGTTACTTATCTTCGATTACACCCAGTCTGTCCAATTAATATCAAGACTCTCACCTGCTGTCATTGTCGCATAATCGAGTGCTGCAAAACGTGACCTTTCTATTAAAACCTTCCGACATTACTGCAGAAATGACACCTGTTCCTTCGCTACTGATGATGCAAAACTTGCTGGCAATCTGTTGTTCGCATCATCTGTCCGTGACAGGCGTGATAATGAGTGACGCACAGACATCTCTTCATTAAAAAAATGAAAGAATCAACGGTATGCAAATAGATGAGGATAGATCGAATACCAGTTGCAAATCATCGCACTCTTTTCTAGCTCCTCCTATCAATTGCAGCCATCTTTGCTTGCTCAGAGGCTGATCTTTCCGTTGCTTAGAATCTCCGAAGGACTGCCTACCGAATAATTAATAAAAAGGCTCCTTTTGTGGACCCGCGGGGATCAAACAAAGGTAGCCATGCTTCAGTAAAACATAATGTCTATTTCACAGATTGTGCCTTATGAGTCCTGCATTTGTGAACCACACCGAAGATTGCTGTACATCCATTCTTGATTTTGTAAATTATGAATCTGTAATTTGACGTCCTATGAATTTGTAATCTGATGCCCTAAATATCTGCCGGATCTGTGACCCCGTATGCGGAAACGATGACGTGAAAGTAAACATTCATCTATTTAACCCCCTTCTGATACAACTTGCATTCATTCAGAAATGAATTAATATCCCACTATTTTTGTCACACATCGGCATTTCAAACACAAAGTAGGTCAAGCCAAGACAACTGCAGATAAACGAGGATGCCAATATACAATTCTGTGATTGTGATTTCAGCTGGACAATTTAGCAGCTGGCTCTTTGCACGACTTTATTGACGTCAGGGGTTAGAAGAAGTAGACTAGTTCTCGCACCTCCCATTCTTCGATTATTTCAATAGCTTGTCGTCCATCACGACTCTAAAACTGGGTCATTCTTCAAGTCTTGTCATTCGGTGGCGCGCAGTACCTCAGCCAATGACCAGTGGCAGCTCGTCGCTGGATAAGGAAAAGGATAACTTTATTTGTCCACAAAGGGGATTTTGCCTTGTTACAGTGTGCTTACATAACATAAATATCTGTGCAAACACACACACTCCCTCGCTATCACACATGCACACGCACATACTTCCACACACACACCCACAAGCAACCTCGAACACATATGTAATATTACATCCCCACCCACACACACCCGCACACACACACACACACACATATATATACACACACACACACACACACACACACACACACACACGCACACACACACATACACACACGCACACACAAACACACATAAACACACGAAGACTGTTACTCTGTTACAATCACTGCTGTCACGACGAGGAGTCCCGTTGCACTCGCACTGAATGTGGCACAAAAGAATTACGATATTTCTCCGTGCGTGACTATTACGAGAATAATCTGCCGCTACGCGAAGATCGCTCGAAGCGTGAAAACAATGGATGGTTTTCGTCCTTGAGTATAATATGTTGTATTTTTAACGAGCATTTGTTTAAATATAATTTGTCAAATGAAAGGCTGCACAGTGTTCATGATTTTTGAAGCTTTTTTTTTATGATTCGATTTATTTTATCTTTATCTTGCGTTATCTCGCAACCTGTGCAGTGCCGGATAAAATTTAAGTCGGAGAGTAAAGAAATTTTAATTTATTTCCAAAAAATACAAAGGTTGAGAAACATCCAGAGTCCTTGGTTCTACGCATTTCTTTTGTTTTTCATATCTGAAATAATTTTAAACGGAACACTAACACCTTTATAAATATAACAGGTTATACAGTAAGAGTAGTCGATCTAATAAAAATATAGTGAAAATAATTCTGGAGAGGTGGATAAGAGAGTGAAATTTATACTTTGCTTCACAGAGTGACATTGTATCCTCAAAATAGGTCATCTACGACAAAATCCATTTCAAAAGTTCAGCTTAACTGGTAAGTGCCAATGTCATTAGCTAATACATACCACAAAACGTGACCTTTGCAAGCTGGACTTTTAACAAATTCTGAATTTAAGTCCCAAAGCTCCTTAGAGAATATCAACAATGTAAAGATAGTTTGATGCTTGAATTCAGCATTCAAGAGTCTACAGAGTAAGAGAGCAGATTGAAGATTCAAGCAAAGATGTAAGATCTAAGGCATCATAGGTTTATCTACAAATGTAAGCTAAACAAACAGACAAACAAATAAACAAAAACACTTTTCGTTCCGCGCTAGGAAATCGAATATTATGTTTCTTAGGTTCACAGAAGCCCAGTTTGGCCTTAATCACAGAGAGAAAAGGCCTCAAGACCAGAGGCCGTATTCATTATCCCTACGCTATTTACACGCACTGCATTAACCACTGGAAACTCCCAAAACATTAGTATTTTTCACTGTTGTTCACGCATTACTTTAATTAACGTATGGATTATACATAACGGCCACAGAATATTACAAATGTACACTGAGTCTCTTTCTATCAGTCTGATACCACAGCTACATGTCCCTGAGGTCAGAATTGCTCGAAATCTGGAAAATTCCCATGCAGCAGCATTATCGCTTCATTGACCTCCTTTGCCATTCATTATAAAAGTAGGTCAATTCCTCTGAAGTCTCGGGGGCTAAAAGCGACGGTCACCGCTAATTAGATTACTTTGTTTGTGACAACGAAAAAAACTAGGCCATCAGCACAGGCTTGCTTTTTGTCTGGCCACCCGATCTGTTATTCATTTGTTAATGAATGGCTAAAATGATCACAAGTCACATTAAATGCTTCTCTTTATATGTATTTACCATCAAAAGTGTCATGAGGGATGAAATTTAATTATCATCAAGATCAATACATAGAGAGAGCTTTTGCTTCTACTCTGACTCTTAGTCGTTAAAAAAAAAGTCTCCAATTTAGCACGTATTGGTCTATGAAAATATATGAAATGTTTGGGTATGAAGATCTCTAAAAACTTCTTTTTTTTTGTTAATGTTTGATATATCTTGGTCCAGCAGCTAAGAACAAAACGTGACCTTTGCAAGCTGGAATTTTAACAAATTCTGAATTTACACCCCAAAGCTCCTTAAAGAATATCAACAATGAAAATATAGTTTGATATTTGAATTCAGCATTCAAGAGTCTACAGAGTAAAAGAGCACCTTATGTATATCATAAACGAAGATCGGTGTGCACAGAAGGAGTAGAAGTCTCAGATGCTGGAAAGAGGATGCAAAACCTCACAGTTCACGACTGTCTTTTACCTACTGTATTTTTTGTAATGTGTTTTTACCAGACAACAACACCCTGCTGTACAATGTTCTCGTGTAAACTTGTGGTGAATAATATGGTGAATCATCATAAGGAACGGCACAAAATTTCCACCAAACGTGTCTGCATATGAGTGGATATGAATTATCATAAATAAATGAATGACTTCCCAGAAAGCTGCTGAAAAGATTTTCACCCTTCTAAAAAATTAAAAGCTCTGATTTGTGACATCGAGAACCCCACCAGAAAGCCACATATTCAAGTCAAATATGTTCACAAAAGACGTGTAGTTATTTGTAATTGTGCCATTTGGGTGTATGTTGAGTGACTGGATCACGTTTTAGAGGTAGGAATGGATAGAAAGCAACAATAAGCATATTATAATAGCCTTTTTTTTTTAAATTTGGCGGAGCCTTGTAATGAGTAGCAAAAGTAGTGTTGATAGTGGTGAAAACAGTAAAAGTCTAAAAGTAGAAGCCATAGCAAGGATGGTGATGGTGGTGGAGATAGTAGTTGGTCGGCTTCGGTCTAACCCACGGCTGGAATCATTCCACCAAACAGAAACACTGACGAGAATTCCCTGTATAGTTACAGGGTCTGTGTTATTTGTTGAGTGTCATAATAAAGAAATATGCACCACGATATGGATATGACCCTCACGAGAGAAAATAATATAAACCTGTTGCCCCGCCCTTCCTCCCTCCACTCTACTGCAAGGGCAAGGCACCATGGGTCTAGCAGCAGTGGTCAATGCAAGGATCTGTCAGCAGAAACATTCTCATAGCAGTTGGGCCGGGGACTGATCTGAGATACTTAAAAAACCACATTACTAAAATCTGGCTGCTTTGAGCGAGGGATGAAACGAATATTGTGCCTTTCACAAGTCTCGTTTCCTGGCAAGTGCCCGCGCAGACAACTTTACATTATTATTACCTCAAAAGGCCAGGTCACACAAGTACTTTTTCAGCTTCCTCAGAAGCACAGGGACATTGCCATTCATACGCGCTTATCACTAATATTTCCACAATATCTTTCCCCGCCTATTTGACATTCTCTTTTTTGTATTTTTTTATTCCTAACTCAGCTAGATAACAACTTGTTTAAATCTAATTTTTCCCGCTTGATCATCACATTTTAAAAGCAAACAAACAAACATGATGCTGTACATTGATCTCTTTAATAGACAAAAACAAAAGCCAACGCTAAATAGCACTTACTGAATTGTACGGTCCGGCCAAATATTGTGACCTTGCATCGAGACTTCAATTAATGCTGGGTCGATTACACAGTGTAACCTGGACATTTTTACCGACACCGAATACTCTACTTCGCATAAAACATTACTAAAATCAAAAGTGTCATAATTGTGTCATCTGTTATGATAAGAAACAAGGTAAGATAAGACACATTTGTAGTTGTCCATATAGGCAAATAATGCAAATCCAAATGTATCGTTATAATAATGATATTTAAGGAGAATACCATTGTGCCACATTTTTGCCATTTGGTGCAGCTGCGCTATAGTGCTTTTACTTAGGCCTGCTCGTCTTTACACAGCGATGATTTCGCAACTTCTATGCAGAGAAGCCTGGAAATTTTAACCTGGTTTAAAGGTGATACCGACCTAAAGAAAATATTTTTCTTTTAAATTCTGACTACATTTACATTGAACATCTTTTACGTATCCTATATTATTTTTTTGTTTAAAGCATTGCTGCCAGGTGATTTACAGTATTTGGCTGGCCTGGTTGATCAAAATAACATCTGTTTTGCACCCAGCTCCCAATAAACCGTGATTCAACGACTGCGTCTAGTCTTGAGTGGTACTGACAATATCAGTACCTTGCACAAACAATTAAAAAGTCATCTGAAACAATGTAAGTACAAATAATAAACTCCTCCTTTCCTTTCATAAACCCATTTGACTTATCCGAACTCCGGTTAGACGACGCCTCAATAGGTAGGATCGGACATTATATATATATAATTATATAATATATATATATATATATATATATA
>JAWQUT010000004.1:4761001-4772449 GCA_033807755.1 Ellobium chinense
GGTGCGATATATACGACATCGCCTGCGGATGATACGTGCAGCACAGTGTGATATGTATGTAGTAATGCTCTTTCGTCTTTGGGTGGCCTTGCGCAACTAAACAGTCTCGTGCTCTTTGTTGTTTTTTTTTCTGACAAAATACTTGTATGTGTACTCTGGCCCTGTAACGATGTCACGCCTGTGTTTGCTTTTCCACATAAAGATCTCATGTGGCTTAACCATACCGAAAGTTTAGTGCACGAAGAAATAGCTTTTCCCCAAGGGTACTGAAATTTGTCTGAGTTCACGCGTGTTCTACATCCATTTGGTATTATCCTGGGACCCTTGCAAGGTGTATTTGGGCTTTGGTTAAAGGCAGGGATGGGATTAGGAGCTAGCTAGGGAACAAAAGAGGGGTTTCTAGATACTGTTTAAATAGTCTAGCAGGAGTGCATGCATTTTATTCTCTAATCCTCTCCTTAGCACTAAACAACAAGTTTTAACAAGCCTAACAAACATAATGGGATTCGGGGTTAGGAGCTGGCTTAGGGACATAAGAACAGCCTCTAGATACTGTCTAAAGATTCATGCAGGAGTGCATGCATTCTGTTCTCAGTTTCTCCCCTTGGCACGTAACAATAAGTTTTAACAAGCTTAACAAACCGTATTGGGACTCGGTGTTAGGAGCTGGCTTAGAAACAAAAGAAGAGTCTCCAGATACTGTCTAAAAATTCATGCAGGAGTGCATGCATTCTGTTGTCTATATCTCCTCTTGGCACTGAACAGCAAATCTAACAAGATTATTGCGATAAACCCAGTCCACACCTTGGGAGGTCCCCTAGACTGTAACAAATATACAGTAGAATACTTGTTAACTGAAAGGTCAAATTTTGAATGTACATTCTTCTGTCTTATTCATAGCTCAAATTATACCCTGCCCCAGTTTTATACTGCAAAAAAAATTGGCCGACACAGTGACTCCCATTCAGAGCAAGACTAAATTTGTACACAGTACAATAGTTCACCTTTTCAGGAGATAACAGCTGTGGTTTATGGTTGTGTTTATCTTGATTTTGCAAATTGTATTCCTTGGTTAACTTAGGGCATTGACTTCACCGCTGACAGCCGACTCTGCTTAACAGCAACAACCGCTTAATTACATAGCTTTGCAGAAAACAGAACTAAGTGTTTACATTATATACAAGTCACTGTTTAATCGTAATCTGAAGATAACTGAACATTGTATGACTGTACAAAAACCACTGAAAATTTTCAATGTGCAAATAATAAAACAGACTATTTTCTATATAATAGTAACTGGATTAATGCAACTCCTTTTCGTCGCGACTTCTTCCATCTTCCCAGGGGTTTGCAATTACTGAGTCAGCTGCTTTGATCAGTATTACTTTGATTCAGTTAAGATTAATTACAGCTTAATCTAGATGAAGAGAATTAGCTCTACACAACATAACACATTACTCGCGATTACCTGAGAGTAACCAGGCGTTGGCTGCATGTATAATTCTGCTTTCATGTCTGTTATGTGCTATGCTTGTTCAAAATACCTTGCAAGCGAGGAATACTAATATCCTTACTTAAGTAGATCATATAATTTGCACTCTCTGTGCCTTTGGCTACGCATCCTGGTGACAAAGGGTGAAAATTTACAGGAAATTTCAATAAGAAGATAACACGTGTGACTTATTTTTTACTATTATTATTTTGCGTCCCAAAAGCCATCAAAATGGTAGGCCTATTGATAAGTCCAGGTTAAGGAAGAGCACCGTGTTTTATATAAATAAGATCATGAGAAAACAGGGTCACATTACAGAAGAAAAAAAATATCTACACAAGTACTTATCTCTGCACGTGACATCACTGATTCACTTACTATTTCGTCACAATTATTGCACACGTGCCTAAGTCAGTTTTTGATGACCTGAGCTGTTTATATTACTTTGATCTTCCATTTATCTTCTTTTTCCTGTTCACACAAATTTAGAGTTTTGACTCGTTATTGTATTCCGGTGTTACAGCTAAACCACAGCTGTCTTATTGTTATGTTTTAAGCAGGAGGTCGGAAGCATTAAATTTCTCAAAACCTCCAAAAAATGACTTGGGTGAATGTGGAATGAACGTGACGATATGCTTCCATGTTAGCCACATTTGATTCTCGCCAGAGTAAAATGATGGTCGTATTTGAAGACCACGTACTAGTGGCTGCATTATGAGAGTATGGCTCTAAGACTCTAAGGCTAATGATGGCGTTTTGTAACACCTAGAAATAAATACTAGTGTATCCGTGGATCACAAAACCTTTTTCCCCCTTAGGATCAAACTGCTACAGGTTTTCCTGGTTAATTCTTTCACTACGTCATGCTCTTTAAGTACTGATGTCTACGAATAACTATGAGCTCATTATATTCTGCACGTAGGTTTATTTGAGTTAGGATTTTACAGCCCTTCAGCACCATTACAGCTATGTGCCTATGGACCACTTCAGGCTACCGTTCCAGTAGCTTTCTAAGTTCTAATTTTTGACTTTATGGACGGCAAAATGTCGGCTGTCTTCATGACGTACACCTCGAACCATTTTGCACGAATGCACTGGATGCTTTACATCGACCTCAGAATGAGAGCCCCCAAATTAAATGTTTCAACAAGAACAAAATCTGTCTGAATTCATAGACCTAAGGTTATGTTCCCTCTGATCGTGCAATTCTTTTACTTCCTTGACGACAGTATCCTATTTGTTTCCGTATGGCGGAAGCCTTGTGTCGCCATGTTATCCAAACTCCCGGAAATCACATGACCGTTTAGTTCTTATTCTGAAGTGGTCTATGTCCTTCATATCATAGGAAATAAGACCTAGGGGTATGTCTGATTCGACACGGGACGTACATATACGTTCAAAAGTAAAGGAACGGCCGTAAAGCTAAGAACAGGAAAGTACAAGAGCAAGCAGGTATAAAGCTTTGCAAAATCACAACACAATACTACGAGCTCAATATGAGAGTCTATAATACTGAATGTCTATCTACGTCCAATCGCTCTTTAGACCAAAGGGTTAGAACTTACTTGTACATGAAAGTCAAACGTAGCGAAACGGTTATTAAAAGATCGTGCGTAGTTCCCGATGTTTTCATCAACACAGCTTAAACATTCTGAACACAGTGATACCGAACTTTTTGTAATACGACGCAATTCGTAGAATACGTTTTTATGTGGTAAGACGAACGTTTATGAAAAGTGGAACGTTTATGAGAAGTGGTAGGTTCATGAAAAGTGGTAAGTTTATGAAAACTCGAACGTTTGTGAAAAGGAAGCTATTCTAAGTGTTGTATGGTGCTGTGCTAGCTTAGTGATAATGTGGCATGAGGTAGATGGCCAGAACGTGCCTCCCGATTTCGAGCTGACGGCGAAGTGATGGGTGACGATGCAGACTTCGCGAGTGCAAATTATTTCACTACTTCTTTCTTTCTTTCTTTCTTTCTTTCTTTCTTTCTTTCTTTCTTTCATCCTTCCTTTCTTTCATTCTTTCTTTCTTTCTTTCTTAGATACTCTTTTCTCTCTTGTTCTTTCTCTCTTCCCCTTTTTTCTTTCTTTCTCTCTCCTTTTTCCTTTCTTTCTTTCTCTCTCTCTTTCTTGTGCTCTCTGTCCCCATCCTGTTTTGTCTGAGCACCTCTTTGTATCGCTCATGCCCTACCCCAGTTCTCTTGAAAACAGTTTACGATCTGGTACCACTTCTTTGTTGGTGAGGCGAACTGTTGTTACAACAAAGAACTGTGGAAGAGTGTAAGGACAAAAACATTCCGGTATGCAATGATAGCAGTCACAGAACTATGGCACTACTTTTAGATACGTGAGACGCAAAGAATGGTGACGAAACTGACATGGGCGGCGACCCCTCCGGAAGTGTGGTCTGTTAATAAAATTGCTTGTACCCCAAAGATCTCTGGCTTTCTAAATAAATCTCCTTCAGTATAACGATGAGGCTGCCATGATCATGTAAAACATTTGTTTTCAAAAGGGATTTCCATTTTCAAAAGGAATTTCCATTTTCAAAAGGAATTTCCATTTTCAAAAGGAATTTCCAAGCAAAAAAAACTAGAAGCTGCCTATGAAGAGCTGGTACTTTCAAAATTATGTCTGCATGAAAAAAGTTGGTACCATATAGTGTGGAACAGAACTTTCAACCTCATGGTAAATGTACCTACATATTACATTCACACTGCTTAATATGCAGTGCTTATTTTTAAGATAAATTCATATACCCAAAATTAAAATACAAAATTAAAGAAAAATCAGCAAGACAAAGCTACTTACCCAGAGTTGTTAGGTTAAAAGTGAAATTTTATACACCCAAAAAGTTCACATTCTAAATGCAATTTACTCATGTCTTATCACACACACACACACACACACACACACACACACACACACACACACACACACACATACACAGATAAACACATATATACATTCTCTCTTTCGCTCGCTATCTTTCCCCCTCTTTCTCTCTCTCTCTCTCTCTCTCTCTCTCTCTCTCTCTCTCTTTCTCTCTCTCTCTCTCTCTCTATCTTTCCCCTCCCTATCTTCCTCACTCCCTCCCTCCCTGTCGATTTGCAAAGGTCTCCATTCACTGATCTTTGCCATTAAATGCAGCCGGAGTAACTTGAGGGCAATCTTGTAATCCAAAGAATAGTGTGCTACAATCTGCAAACGTGGCGGTCAGATTGCCACAATCTCCTTTAATTTCCTGTCCATCTCCCTGTTCTTTACACTGATTAAGCGTACTCTTCAGTTATGATCGCGTAAAGAATATCCAGACAGCCTCCTTAGGAGCCAAAATTTGTCTACTCTTCAAGTTCCTTGGCGTTTCTTTTACGCTACAGCTATTTTTTTTTATTCATGTCCAAATAAGACAGCATGTATTTTTCATTGAAAATATATGCAAAGACAACTTCGAATGCACGCTATGGGACTAACATGAAAAATTGTTTTATTTTATGTCATTTCTTGAAAGGTGCCACCTCTCTATATTTTATATTATATCTACATACGTGATATGAGGTTTGACATTGTTTCCGTTTAAAAAGCAGTTGGCTACTTTTTGGCTTCTTTTGTGGTTTTAATGGCGCTTTTTGGCTACTTTTCAAATCTGGTTTGGCTTCTTCATAGACTCTGTGCTGGCAACACTGACTGCCTATGTATGTCCATAATTGAAAAAAAAAACAAAAGCGAGAGGGAAAGAGTATAACCAGTGGTCCAAAACACTTGATGTTTGAGAGTTCGCTGAATATGTTTCTATACATTCATTACAATTATCCCATCAGATGCGCTGATACTCAGTTTTGCCGTGAGTGAGTAAGTGTTTTAGCAAAGAAACTGGGATTAGAAAAGGGATCAAGTTACGGCCACATCGAGCTCAGTGATCAACTGCATCGAAACAGATAGAAATGCCAGTTCACATTTCTAATACACATTTTATTTTTTTTTTATAATATGGCTAGAGGGACTGAACGAAGAAAAGACCAGTTCCATCCAGAAAGACAAAACGAATAGTATGAAAGGAGGAAGGCAGCAGAAGAAGATTGTGGTACTCTCTCAAGAGGGAAGTACCCCTTTGAATCAAATTGTGCAAGCTATGTTTTTGACTAATGTTTTCCAGTCATATATATATGTGTGTGTGTGTGTGTGTGTGTGTGTTATATATCTTATCTTATCTTATCTTATCTTATCTTATTCTAAGACATGCAATTTCCCCATATAACGCTGGATTAGTGACGTCTTAGGCTAAGGCAAAGAAGAAGAGCTTAAGCCACAATTTCATCTGAAAATGAACTTTCCCGTTCAGGGTAACTGAACTTTTCTGTCGTCACTGGTCCATGGTGATAACTCGAGTGCCATCTGGATCTGTCACAATGACTTCGCACCTGGGTTTTCCTCTCTGACGCATAACGCTGACATTTCGCACCTTTACATATGACAGACCCGTGATTATAGTACATGTCATAGTGATCGTCATTTGAAAGCTTGCGCATCAACGATGGGATGTCTTGTCACCGTAAGAATTACACTAGCGCATCGGTACTGAATGCACCGTTAGTGGCTTTCAACATGCAGAGCCAATGCAATTCTTATGACTGTAAAATATCCCATCATTTATATTCTTGCACATTAACGATGGGATATCCTACCATCATAAGAATCACTTTTTTCTAACTGCATCAGTGCTGAATACCGTCTTTGTAGCCTTCGATTTTAAGAGTACATGCAATTCTTACGACGATAGGAGATATCATCGTTAACGCGCAAGCTATCAATTATTAATGCGGAAGTTCTCACTCGTGATAACATCATTTCGTGTTTATGAAGGAAAGGTCATGTAAACAAAATTCCTGGACTGGAGGTGGTAGAAAAAACAAAGTGCACCTTTCATTCAATACAACGGTCCCTCTTCCTGCATACCTTCCTCTCCACGTCAAATCCTTCGTAAATCTAACTACAGACATTGTGGTTCCGAGAGCTGATTAAATTGCACCTTACACAAGAGTCACAGTGGTAGTTTGGTACAGGCACATTATATAACATTCAGATACATAGGGCTGTGTTTGTTTGATTCCTGCAATTTGACAAAAGGAGAGACGACACCCCTTCCTTGGCAAAGGAAGTATCAGTCTCTAGGCTAGCCAAGATGGTTGCGACTGATGCGGAAGAGACAGGATGCAATGCACTGATCCGCGAACGGTGTTTGCTATACTTATATCTTTCCCTATTTCATTAGCATACGGACCATCGTTGATTCTTGCCATATCCTCCTCTGACACAAGACCGTTGATAAGATGCTCCATTAAGAAATTTAAAACCGTAGATGATTAATATGTTATGTTTTGAGCTTTTTGTTCCAGTTTTGTACAAAAGACGACATATTTCTAACAAACCTCTCTTAGATGTGTACCCTTTCTCACTATGGCCTTCCTTTGTTAAGGATTGCCCACAGAATACAAGGAAATGGTGTGGTTTCCATTTTATCAAATTACAAGATTAGACAAATGCAGTGTAGACCTAGGACAGCATGCTACTAGCTCTAACCACGGCGTAAAATCAGATGTTAGACTTACCTCACGACAAGCGCTAATAGCATTTTGTGCATACGGCCTCTGTACTAGACTGTTGACAGCTTGCACATTTAAGACGAGATCTTTTACCATCGTAAGAATTACATTAGTGCATCGGTGCTGAATGCACTCTTAGTAGCGTTCAGCGTACAGAGTTAGTGTAATTCCCACTATTCCACGGTAAATGCGCAAGTTCTCAGTTATCTGACGTATAGGTCCAAAAAGTTCACTTACCTAGGGAGGCGTATGGAGATGCGTCAAAGCTGTTTTGTCAGAAAGCTCAATGTGTAATAAATAAACAGATTCGCCAGTGGCTAGGCTGAGAGATTCTGTGGTGGGGTGCTGTCCTTGTTGAAAGTAAAAGCAATGATCTGAAAAGAATTTTTTAAAAAACTTACCATTAAAGCTTCCATTGTTAATTACTTGATCTCCAAACTGAAAGATCATGTTTCGTGACTTTGACAAGCACATGTGTAATTAGGTTTGAACATGTATGTAAACAGTGCTGGATTAGGGAAGTCTCTGGGTGGAGTTGGGGACACCACCTGCCTTCCCTCCTTTTAGACATGAGTGATGTAAGTTCTCTCCACTGGAAAATGATGACAGAAAAAGCGACACACATACAGACATACAGAGAGAGAGGGGGAGAGAGAGAGAGAGAGATCAGATTGACTTGGGATGGAATGCTTACAATGCCACTTCCACCTCTTCCTCTCCTCTCCTCTCTCTTCTCCTCTCTTCTCATCTACAGCCCGCCCCCCCAAAACCCTAAATCCGCCATTGTCTGTATAATCTGGCCCAAACAGAAGACAAAGTGGTTTTACGTCCTTCAATAAACTACAGCTAATTACAATCAAACCTCGATAGGAAAAAAGTACGCCTTTGTGCACGGTAAAAGAAAGGTGTACGTCCTCTAATTATTGAGACCCATTTGAATAATAAGATCTTTACTTAATGAAAGGGAAACTTCACACAACATTGTAATAGGTGAATCAATTAGAAGACCTGTTCACCAAATCAGAAAGATCAGATACATGTCTGAACCTCAGTGATATTCAGAAACGTCAGGGCAGAGTTTGTTTGGTCCTAGCGATGTCGCGAAAGGGGCCGCTTTTACCAAAGGAAATAGCAGTCTCTGGGCAAGCCAACATGATTCGACTAATGCGGAAGAGCAAGAAAATACTGCACTGACTCGCAAGTGACGTTTGCTATACCTGTATCTTCACCTCATTCATTAGCATACATACCACCATTGACTTTTGCCATTTCCTCCTACGACACAAGGTTGTTGATTAGATGTTCTGCTAAAAAAAAAAATAGATGGCTACTGCCATGTTGTCGAGCTTTCTCCTCCGGTAATCGCAAAAGACGTCACAGTTCAAATAAACCTCCTCAAAGTGATTGGTGCGCGCCAAACAAAAACGCACCCCTGATACTTCCTTTGCTACGGACCGCCCACAAACTATGAGAACCGCCCCTTTCGCGATGTCACAGGGACCAGACAAACGCAGCTCTAGATCGAGGTGACTTCATTCCAAAACGGAAGAGAAATTAAAAAGGCAAATGCACTGATTCTACACAATGACACAAAACACTCTTTGTTAATGACAATGTGAAAGCCCTAATTTTGCAGATTTTCCAGTCAATACGAGAAAAGAAAAATAAGAATGGAAAGGTGACGTAATGCATAAGTCATCGTCGTTGTTGACGTCAACAACATCATCATCATCATCATCACCACCATCATCACCACCACTATCGTTAGCTGTAACAGCAGCAGCATCGTCAGTACAATATCATCATAAATAAAGAGGCATTTTCGCAAAAATATAAAACTTAGATTTGTTCTTTATCAATTGACAAGGTATGAACAAAGCTGTCCATTACCAACAATCACATACTAGTGTCAAACCAGTGAACAGTCATGATAGTCTATTATGCTGATAGCTTTGTCATTTCATATTCATTTATCAAGATTATAACTATAAATACACCGATAGGAAATTACCACTACTGCGCGCCGAGGAACCTGGTCACGTCTAAGATGCTTCCATATTTAACATTTTCGGATAACACAGCATAATTGAGAACTTGAGCATTAACGATGGAATCTCTTACCATTGTAAAATTGTACTGATTCTTTATGTTGAACGTTACTAAAGGTGCATTTACATTATTTTCTGTAATTCTGACGATGGTAAGAGATCCCGAAAAAAATAATTATGTAGGCTCTCAAATATTATTGTTTGTTCCGTTGCAGACAGCAACGTTTATCATTCGCATTGTATTCGTAATGATTACCGTCATATCATTGTGATTTAAAATGCTATGTAAATAATGGGAGAAATAAGAAAGGAGTCTTCACGGCAAAAAAAAAAAAAGGGNGGGGGGGGCAATACATGAGGAAAACTAAACAATGACAGTCTATCACTTCGTAAAATAAACTATTATTCCCATCAATACCTTTATCTCTCTTTTTGTTTCTTTTTCCTTGAATTCTTTCTTTTATACGATTCATTTTCATAGTGCGAAATGCAAAAAGGGTTTGCTCTATTAACGTTCAATCAATCAATCAACCAATCAATCAATCAATCAATCAATCAATCAATCGATCTATGGATCTGTCAGTCAGTCAGTCAGTCAGATAGTCGGTCAGTTTTCTTCTTATTCTACTCCTCCTTTTCCTTCTTCTTCCTCCTTCTCTTCTTCGTCTTCTTCTTTCCTCCTCCTTTCTCTTCATGTTCCTCTTCTTTTTCGTCGTCGTTCTATCTGTGCTACAATGATTACTGTCGTTTTCACCAACCTCCAGCACACCCACACCAACTCCACCATCGCCTTCTTTCCTGTGGACTCTTGCTGAACACTAGCATCTCTGTTTTCCCCCTTTTTTCCAATGCCTCATAATTCGTTCATTTTCCGCGATGTCAAGGTAATTTTCACGAAGAAAAGAATTACACGTAATTGCTTCGGGGACGTGATAACAAANAGATCGTAGAAAGCAGAGGAAGGCGCATACTATATATAGCCATACAATCTTAAAGCACTCTTGTTAAACATCCATTACTGCTGCCTTTTTTATATATCTAGAGTTCAGTATGGATGCTCGTTAACCTGTGTAGAGTCATACTGTACTCTAGACTTCTGCTAATAGATGAAGTAATTACCAGTTTATTGTTTTTTTGTTTTTTTTTCTTTCTAATCTTCCGCATTTCTGTCATAATTATCATCCATTACTGCTACTATTTATACATATCGTCTGGAAGGTGGTATGAAGGATTCCCAAGGCTGTGTCCTTGTTTAGCATTTTGTTTGGTGCGTGGTTATGATATTTTTATTTTTTTCCCATAGGTCATCATTTCCAATTAGGCTAAATTGCTTATTTATTACTCATACAGTTTATTTCGCCTAATCGCAACAAGGATAAACACAACATCCACCTAATCGCAACATTTTCCACATAACAAAATGCTATTATTTTTATATAAAATTCAGTGGATAATCGCAACTTCTTTTCATCGCAACTTTTTCTATGCTTCCAAGGAGTTCCGATTAAGCTGGAGTTGATTCTATAACCATAATATAGAAAATTGAAAGACAATCCAACTGACCACGAAATTATTCTTAATCGGACAAATAAGGCAAGAGGAACGAAAGCAATATAAATTTTTAAAAAACAAACAAAACATAATATTTTAATACTATGTACTATTAATAAAAGATTGGTAACTCAAGGAGTTTATTTGTGGACATATCTAAGTAAAACCGATTTGTGAGACACGTTGTTTTCATCTGTTAGGCACAAAAATGGAATCGTTTCCATTTCAGACCTGCACCATCTTTGCCTTGCCACAGAGGTTCATGCAAATTGATAACTTTTTGACTTATCTTGGTAACATTCCACTGTAAAACCACTGTAAAAGGTTGCAGGAGCCTAATTGGCTAAAAATGTGTCGACTATCCGAGTCGATAATAGCAGTGTAAAATATCTGTCCTTTGGATAGATTGTGTAGAAATAATTGTAGAACATAAAACTACACCGCAAAAGTTGTGAGATACATCAGTGAATTTGTTAAATAAAGATTTTTGGCAGGCAGCTCTTTTCAAGGGTCTAAGCGGTTTCAATTTCTGCGAGCAGCTGGTCTGCAAAAGAATGCCAAATTTTGGACCCCCTTTTCATGTAAACTGAAATTGCGAAAAATTTATCCAAAGGACCCCTCCAGTATAGAATTTGAGCACAGTGGTGGCTCCAGACTTACAGACTAGTCCTTGCCTTTTCGGAACATTCATGTAGTCTGAGGAGAATATTTTGTCAAATGCCCCAAAGAGGCATTTTCAATTAGGCTCCTGC
>JAWQUT010000004.1:4783918-4795951 GCA_033807755.1 Ellobium chinense
CTTCCTTCCTTCCTTCCTTCCTTCCTTCCTTCCTTCCTTCCTTTCCTTCCTTTCCTTCCTTTCCTTCCCTCCGTCGCCAGCATCTTTTTTTGATCGTTGGTTGATCAGTCCCTCACATCGCTTGCATCTGATTGTCTGTAAAACTCTATGAGTATTTTTTGTTTTAGTATTGTTTGTTAAGTTGGTTTTTTTATACGTTTCATTCTAATCTTGTGATTTCGATTCCAAAGAGAAGGTGGGAAGGAGCTCTGAGAGAACTGCTTCAGATGCTTTGATTTAGCAGAAATTATTCTTATTAATATATTTTCAACCATTGTAGGAGAGATAACACTGAACTATTCAGCTTTTTATTTTCTTGTCTTAAGTCTCTTTCTTCAGCTGTTGACCTACTTTCTGGGCTTACATTATGACCTAATCAGTGTTGACGTATGCGGTATTCCACATGATTTCCAAAGTATGAGGTATTTTCAGACTCGTCAGTTACACCATGTGATCTAGGGATTGCTAGGATATATTTTGATAAATGACACATGAGCAGAGCATGTAAACAAACCAACGTGTGAGCAAGATTTCCTAGGTCACGTGATGGAGCTGAAAATACCTAATTATGCGACCAAACACAAGACAGATGATGTGTGTATTTCTGTTAGTGTCTTTGAACCCCTATATCTTGATTTAACTTCCTACTAAGTACATAGAGTTATTTATTTAATATTTATACAGAATTCCAGGAATTATTTTAACTGTCTGGTTGATTATCCTGGGTTTTTGCTTTCTTAAATGGTCTGATCTTCGCATCATCTTGAATCCAAAGACTGAGATATGTTCAAGTCTTCAAATACCAGCCTTAAAACCACTTTGCTTTTGGCTATTCAAAACAACTCGTCAAGGGGCATAACTCTGTCTAACTCAATAAGGAAGTCGCAAAACGAAAGCAATATTGAGGCTGTTTATGAATGTAATATCCCAGGTTGGACGATGCAGTACGATGAGATACAATCGGGGGCGGGCAAAGGCGGACTACCCAGTAAATGAAGGAACAATCAAACGAAACCGGTTATAGTCTAGCCTGAAATAATTCTGTCAAAATTTTATGGATGGAAATTTTCTGCTGCCTCTGTGGATCTTTCTGATTTTTATATAACAAGATCAAGGAAACTACTATATGTTTGAAAGCGCCGCCTCAGACTGTGACATGACAGATCACTGAATAAGAACGAAATCATACCAAAATGAAACAAAAATCAAGTAATTCTTTTGTGCCACATTCAGTGCGAGTGTAACGGGACTCCTTGTCGTGAGAACAGTGATTGTAAGAGAGTAACAGTCTTCATGTGTTTCTGTGTGTGTGTGTGTGTGTGTGTGTGTGTGTGTGTGTGTGTGTGTGTGTGTGTGTGAAAGCGAGGGAGAGTGTGTGTTTGCACAGATATTTATGTTTTGTAAGCACACTGTAACAAGGCAAATTTCCCTTTGTGGACAAATAAAGTTATCCTTATCCTTATTATATTATTGCCTTATTTTTTCTGTGATACGGCTCTTCGTTTTCAACTTGACAGCTAAACTTTCCAGATGTTCTTCCACAATGAAATCTTGTCGCAATGATGAAACCCGAGCCCTCCATTGCATGCAGGATTCATACGAGCACTCAATATCCCTAACAGTAGCCTCCCAGGGGATAGATCACATTTGAGCCGGGCTGAAACGTTTAATTATGTTACAAATGAACGCTGAATCCGCGATACGTTGGAACGCCTACTGATATGCCAAATAAACGAAACGATGCAATTTTTTCACAATATTTTTTTTTCTACTCGGTGTAAACACAAGTTTCTTTGTAATGAATTATATATTTATCATGCAATGAAGAATTTTGTTAGCCTGTAAATGTACTACATTGTATACAGTAGTTGAAATTTTAAAATTTATACTTACATTTTGTGTGTGAAACCTTTTTGTAAATCCTGTTGTGCAAGGCGCCTCGGATCCAGCCACCCGCTGGCTGCATTACCCAGTGTACATAAAACAAGCGTTCCGCGTGTTGTCAGACGGTCGATCATCTGACAACGGGCGACAAAGCCCGACCGCTGCTTTCGACCGTCGTGGCTACCATAGTGATGAGTAGGTGAGATTAGGTTCGACCGCAGCGTTACGAGGGTAAATGTAATTATTGAAGACAAAGTTATATTATGGCGACCATAGTTCACACCTTAGAAAAACCGTCGTCTTCGGCAGGCGTTGCCATGTAGAAATAATATAAAGGAAATATCAACAGTCCTCTCTGTCTCTGGAACCATGTCGTCATAGCCAGGTGGTAGAGGTAATTATGAGGTGGTACCACGTTAGGTTCAACAATATTATGCCTGACACCAGGTCCATGTTTATTTCAACTCACCTTCCTCCCCTCCCCCTCCTCCACTCCTTCCCATGACTCCATGACTGGCTGGTCGGCGTGAGCACTGTTTTGCATTACTCTACATAGAACCATGTCAAGGGGCACAACTCCTTCAAACTTAAAAGGGGTGGGGTGGGATGGAGTGGGGGTGAAAGGAGGGGGGCCGTCACGAATCATTAATATTGAGGTTGTTTATGCACATAAACTCCATCAAGCCCGTTACTGTGTCACAGACCTCATCAAGCCCTTTACTATGTCACAGACCTCATCAAGCCCTTTACTATGTCACAGACCTCATCAAGCCCTTTACTATGTCACAGACCTCATCAAGCCCTTTACTATGTCACAGACCTCATCAAGCCCTTTACTATGTCACAGACCTCATCAAGCCCTTTACTATGTCACAGACCTCATCAAGCCCTTTACTATGTCACAGACCTCATCAAGCCATTTAATGTGTCACAGACTTCATCAAGCCCTTTACTGTGTCACAGACTGCATCAAGCTCTTTACTATTCACAGACTTCATCAAGCTTTTTACTATGTCACAGACTTCATCAAATCCTCTACTTTGTCACAGTCTTCATCAAACCCTTTACTCTGTCCCTTTACTCTGTCACAGACTTCATCAAACCCTTTACTATGTCACTGACTTAATCAAACCCTTTACTGTATCACGGACTTAATCAAACCCTTTACTCTGTCACTGTTCACGCTGCTGTACATTACAGTCTTTGTCAATGTCATCAGCACTGCAATAGTGGGGCATCTTGAATGGCTAATGAGGCTAGGCCCTACTGTTCGCAGCGAAGGCAGGACGATCATAATGACAAATTTACCACAAGAAAAGACTAGGCATGAACATCATTCCCTATAAACCAAAGACCCCATAGGAAACAACTATTGCAGTCCCACTAAAAGTTTTGAACCACGCACTGCCACTGCATTTCTTGACCTATACTAATTTGCACTATTATTCCGAATGTCTTCGATATTTCCATATCGGCGTACGCAGGTTCCATAGGCAAATGCCAAGTACTCACTTTCACCGGTCCTAAATATCATAATGTACTCAGAAGCAGCAGGATGGCTCATTAACAGCCACTAGGGTTGATCGCTATGTAAAATCAATTTCAAAGGCCAAGGGTTCAATTTGGAAATGGTCATGCAGGATATTGCTCTGATACAACATGCCCTTATCAAAGAAGACATGATGGTAGATTTTGTAAACTTATCATTTAGAAATATGGCTAATTCCATTTAATCCCAACGCCAAGGTGGAGAAGGGAAAGTTGTTGCAATTAACCGATGACACTAGAAATAAAGATATTGCATTGTGTTTGGAGAATGTTCGGATTAAGCTAACGCTGCATTCTAACAAACCGCGATTGGACCAGTCTAAATTCTTGTCACTACTGTGTTACAAATTTAATGCTGCGAAAAAAGTTACCTCTTGATATGTGATGTGAGGTGATGTGATGTGATGTGATGTGATGTGATGTGATGTGATGTGATGTGATGTGATGTGTGTGTGTGTGTGTGTGTGTGTGTGTGTGTGTGTGTGTGTGTGTGTGTGTGTGTGTAGAGATATTTCTGGGTTTCTTAATTCGGCTGAACGAGATCGTGGACATTTTAGTCGATTGTACATGAATATTCGTGCAGCCATATCCTTGGCTCCGCCTCTCCCGTCAACTAAACGAGACCGTAATTAATCCAGACATGAGAGAATATTGATTAAAATTGCATTAAAAACCATTGACTGAATACGTGTAGCTAACTCCTGTGAATGATGTCCTAAATTTAAAGGAAGAAAATATCTGAGCCTCATCACTTACGGAATAATGTGAAGCCACTACATCCCTAGTTGATTTACAACTCAAAACAGCATACATCACAAAGATTCGAATGCCATTGCGTCAAATAACAAATAAACAAGCTTCACAGACATATACATTAAAGAAAAATAAGTACACAAATAGCCAAGATAGTTTAGTTCCAAGAAGTCAAATATTTTCAAACGACCATACCTCAAAAGTAAGGTTTCAGCGATACACCGGTATGTCATAGAAGCCAGCGAATAGTCAGATACTCTTGCTCAACATTCTGTCGCCTTACTGCGTCGAATGTTACTGTATTTAGTGCAGGTCTACTCGTGTCACAAAAATGCGACTCGGTTCTATCGTGCTTTCACGTCATAAGAGGAGCGTTGGGATTTAAAGGGTAATAAAGGCGAAGGGACACCGTTGTTCTATTTATAGGTATTGTCGTCAAAACTCTGTGAGCACCGAGAACACAGTCTTCGTAAACTGTCCATTCTGGAATCCACGCTCTTCCCTGACCTGTAGATTCCTACTCTTTGTGCGTACATAAATGAGTGCGTGTCGGTGTGTATGGGAGTGTGTGTGTGTGTGTGTGTGTGTGTGTGTGTGTGTGTGTGTGTGTGTGTGTGTATTCGTACGTGCATGTGGATATGCATGCCCGCACAGTATGTTCGTACTTATGTGTATATGCGTGCATGTGCATTCTTTGTTAGGTGTCATTTTCCTTTGTAAACAGCGCTACAACATCGTAAATGTGGATTTAGAAGCTACGGAAATGAATTTATTATTAATAATTTATTATTGTCATCAGAGCTTGTTTAATCCTCTTTTGCTATATTGCTCGCCCCCTAGTTTGACTGCATCATTCGCTATTGGGCAGACACTTTCCTGCTTTAAAAAATCTGTAGGTTTACTTGTGATTTGATATGTGTAAATGGTCTCATTTTTGTTCTGTTTCATTTTGCTTTTATGACAGCTTGTTGACTTTGACAGAGTTTGAGCCCCTTGATATGGTATTTAGAACAAACCGAAAAGGAACCTCAGCTGGTAATCAGAGGGATAAAATATCTGAACAACATGATACCAATACTTGTATATCACCTCATTTGTGCAATACAACCTTTTACGTCAACATAGAGGGTATTTGCAATGAGCCCTGGACGCTTACGTTCTCATATCTTTGCATTCTAAATCTGGCGAGTTGTAAAATCCCATGAGCTCTATCTAGCATGATCAGAATTATGGGATTACTTGTCTGAGTCGTGGGTGCAAGCGCCTCAATGGTCAATATGGCTTCCTCCAAGAATAGTGTGGCTCTGCATTTTATTTTACTTAATACTCGGTACTAGAAATGGCGGAACTACGTCAGCTGTGCAGGACAAGAAGGTGAATGAATAAACTGGAATCATCCCAGTATTATCTAAGACAGCCCTTGACCTGTTTCAAAATAGTTAGTCTCGACACGGTTGTCTTTTTAAGGAAAAGCTCCTTAGGGATTTGGACATGGGTTCCGTTCAAGAAGGTGAAAAAAAGAAAAGATTCGTATCAGTCATTATCTACAGCAGTCTTTCGGCTGCATCTTTGCAAATAGAAACTTTGGATTACGTGTTGTCTAAATAAGGAAAACCCTCGAGAGACTTAGTTTCGAAATGTGCTTACATTTTCTGTTTCCTAATCTTGTGTCTTCTGTTATTTTTTTTCTCCTTCTTTTGTCGCTTCCTCTTCCCCTTCTGTTCCTTCCTTCCTCTCTTCGTTTTTTTCCCTACTTTTTCTTTCATCTTTTCTCATTAAATTTTGTGTCTGACTCCTTGTGAGCGTACTAAGACAATTAGTAGCTCTATGTTTGCGCAAATCAATGTTTGCGCACGCTAGTTATTTCTCCGTTACTGATCCATTGTTTTGTTCTGGCTGAGACAGAAAGACACTATCCCCCTCCCAAATCTTTAATCAAACCACTTAGATCTGGATCTATGTCACTCCATCTTCGAACTGCAGATTCTAGACCTGCAAAAACTTACAGTTAGATACGTAGACACTGATCGTGACAGGTCAGGCTGAATCTGTATGCCCCAGCTGTTTGTCAACAAGCGTATCAGCGTAGAGTGGACCCATGACATCAAAAGAGTAGGCTACGTGCATAGACAGGAAGATCCTTGCGGCAAGGCCCAATAGGACATCACTTTACATAGTGTGACTGCTCGCTCGCCATCTTGAATCATGCTCATATAACCGTAACGTCAGAGATATGCGTCACTTTGACTTTTTCGTCATTCTATGACACGTCATTTTTATCCCCTGAAAATGTTCAAAGAATTTGTCTTTACGTTAATTTTTGTTCAGTAGCTCATTTGTTTCAGTAATTATCACTCTCAGTATGTAACTTCACTCCTGAGACGCAAAGTCTACTGTCCCCCCCCCCCTCCCCCCTTCCTACGTTGAGAGAAAGGGTACGTTACACTTCCGTGAAAGAAGTATTCAGATAAAATATCTGTCGACCTAAGTCTGGCCTACAAAGATGAGTCTGATCGACCATTCAGCCCCCTCCCCTTCCTCCAAACAAACAAACAAAATCACCAGCGCTCCTAAGTCTGTATACATTTATCTGTTGTGCTCTGCGCCTTGAACAGATTGAAAGCTAGGGGTACAGGTATGAAGATGCCAATGTATTTTTCACTGTTGGCTATATTAGGTTTTACACCTCTCATTAACTTATCCTGGGGTGCCGTTTCAAAATACTTTCCAAATATGTAGTTTAGCTCTTCCTCCAAATTTTGACACAAAGAAAAATGCACTTGAACCAGTTAGATTTTGAGAACTTAGGCAGTGAAGCAGACACCCTAATATTTTAGGCCTTTTCACTCAGTAAACAAGGTAACCTTACCCACCTAGCAACAATCACAAATTTTATACTTGAGTGACTAAACCTCACGTATTCTGAGTCTACACATATATTTGCACCTATCTAAGCCTTTGGAATTAAAATCCAACCCCTTCCCCCCTCCCCATGGCCAATATTCTGATTTTATAGGAACTATTTAAAATTGCATATTTTTATGCCAGGTGCTATTGGCATCTTCATACCTACAAGCTTATCCAGAAACATTGCATTTCAGACTGTTGTCTGCTGAAACCACTACACAAATAGAAAGGACAAACGAAAGCTGCACACCATGGCTCTGCACTCTCCAGCATTTCGATTTACGCAAATGAAATGCATCCCTTTGACAAATCAACACGACAATGGAAAAGGGTTTTATTTATGTATTTATTTAAAACCCGCATTCTCTGAAATTCTAAATATGCTGTTTTCAGCTGCTGGATCACGATATATCAACAATTCAAAACAGTAAAATTATTTTGATACACAGAGGTGACTTGATGTTATATTCTATCATTTACAACCCACTCATGGCATAGAGGCTCTTATTATGAGGCTTGCTGTAAAGACCAGCTTTTTCCTATCATATGCTCGGACAAAAGCCACATTTTAAGCTTAAATAATGCTATAAAAAGATAACTAAACGTTATATTTCATTGCTCATTTTCTTTGTCCCTTTTCCATGTCACTTGACCTAAGAATTGTTAATTAACTTGGACAAGTGATGGGGAATTTCCCTTGCATGCACATTTTTAAGAGCTCTGGGTGTCTTATTTTCAAATGCAAAGTAATAAAATGGTGATAATGAATGAAAAGGCAGCCATTGCGTGAATATGCTTAATTTTTACGTAATGCACTTAATGAGGTCCGGCCTTCATTTGGTAAGTCAGGCTCAAGTCTGTGCACGTCATTTTGATGAACACGACAAAGTGATAGAATTCTCCAATTATTGTCAAGTGCAGGGCCAGGAAAGGGCTAACAATCTAAGGAGATCCATCGATACTGTCTTGAAATTCTCGTAAAAATGTTTTCTTTCCCCTAACCTTACCTTTAATCTCTCTCCTAATCCTAATCCTAATCCTAAGTTCCTAAACCTAACCTATACACACCGTGCGAGAGGCCGAGGTTTTAGTCCTGATCTCTGTGTGATTGTATGGGCAAGATAAACTTCATTTCTACGAAATCTCTGTCACATTGCACGTTGAGAGTGTTCATAATAAATACCTTTGGTGGTGCACTTTCAAGCATGAGGTTTGGATGTAAACACAATTAAACGGGGCCCATGGAATCTATTGTATTACCTCATTGTTAAAGTCGCATGCTGTAATTCGGACGTCACAATCAACGAGCCATGGTAAAGATTAGTGATGTAGATCATGGGTTGAGCTAGGGCCAAGAAAACTAACACACACAGGGACATTAGTCCAGCTAGACCTGAGCGCGCACTGGGCTATATTTGTTTGGTCCCTGCCGGTGAGCGAAAGGGACAATCCTTTTATTCCTTGGGTAGTCTCTTGGAGATTCTGAGCAACGGAAGTATCAGTTTCTAAGCATGCAGGAATCGTTGTGACTGATGCGGAAACGCTAGAAAGGAATGCGCTAATGTACGGGTGGGTTTGTTTTACTTATATGTTTGCCTCATTTATTAGCTTACATATTGCTGCCGATTCTTCCCACATCTTACACAAGTTCGTTTGTAAAAAATTCTACTAACAAATCTGAAACCGTAGATGGTCGCCGCCATTTTGCCGAGCTCTAACTTCCGATGTACGCGAAAGATTCTAAATTTCCAACCAATCTCTAGAAGCTGCGCCTAGTTCCCCGCCGCAGCTAACGCATAGTAGCAAAAAAAAAAAACCAACCCTAAATAACACCAGAATCCGCAGCCTGCAGCGATGTTCTCGCATCAAATACATAGTGAGCTATGGCTCCAAAACATACTGTACTTACGTCATTGCCAGTCATGATGTACTTGTCCCTTTTAATTACGTGCTGCAATTCATTTCGTCATAATCTCGGAGACATCAGTCAGTGCTGCATGGATTCCGATTGGTTTGAATGTAAAAGGCGGCGGATGTGCAGTTTGTTCAAGATGAAAAGACTGGCTGTGCACACTCCGATCTCAGAGGCTATAACCTTACTTTTGATCAGACTAGCAAAAGACCCAATTTTTCGAAAAATGTTGCCTTGCCTGAACACTAACAAGGCATAGGCCTACAGACGACCAATAACTAAGCGTGGCACGATCTTTGGCCTTGAACTATACTAATCAAGAGGAACAATGTTTCTTTCAGCAAATATAAAACAATAGCTGGCGATTATACGAAGCCTTACGAGAAAAGAATTAAGATTTATAAGTATAAAGAATCTCCAAAAACTACAACAACAACAAAAAATTAAGAAGCCACGACACACTCGGCATTAACGACAACTGTGGTATATCCTGCTTCAAATTTGTTATTATGGCCTTGATATGAAATGCACAGCATCCACTCCGCTTAATGATGATAGGACGAATTATTGAATATTCAGGTACATTTACATGTGCGTAGACAATTTCATGAGCATAATAAATTCGCACTTTTCGCATGACCACACAAATGTTATCACGCGCTGTATATTATCTAACTGAGCTGAGGCAGACCTAGCATAAGGAAAAGAGGGATGATCAATTAACTATGAGCAGTATTTCCCCATTTCACCTCACCTCCCTGCCTGTTGCCAATTCCTCCTCCTATAAAATGCACGCATGCGTTCAGTTTTTTAATGCCTCGATATAAAACGAGAATTATCGATTCCCTCTTAACCCTTACACAATGTCATGTTTCCTTAAGTATTGATGTCACCGTATTTAATTATTGTGAGCTCATTACTTGTACATACGTGAAGTTCAAAGGTTTCATGAAGCCTCAGGCCAGCATCATTTCACATTACATTGTAATATCACACGAAAACAATACACTGCAATGATGCATTCATGTTCCTTCTTTCACACCATTTTCACTCATCTACCACTTTCTCGTCTAGCTGACACCCCGACTTTCGAGAAGTAACAAAAATCATCCTACATTATGTTGGAAATAATGACTTATGGATATGTCTGATATGCTATTTCCGGGACATACTGTACATTTAATAGCTACTCGTAGAAAAGGATGAGGACATACGTGTTCGTCATACCAAGTGAAAGGATAAATTGGTACTGCGTCTGTGAGAACATGGAGTAACAAAGAACTGTGAATACATTTTGTCTGGTCTTCTATGGCAATGTTGTGGTAACAGTCGATTTCTTGTAATCGTAAAATTAGTAATTACACTAGTCCAGCCTATAGTTATTAGCAGTGTCCCTTCTGCACTGCAGATTGTACAAACTTCAGCCCTTATGCCTTACCGATATTGCAAATGAGGCATTATGGTCTGTGTGTGATTGAATGGCGAGAAGCAAAGTATCTAGCAGACAAAGGGTTATGTAGCCATAACCGGTTCTGATGCTGGCCTTGGAGTCGGGTGAATCTGGGTCAAGGCCAGGTCAAGGCTGTCAGTCATAATGTGTGTTGTAGATAGTGTAGCCTGCTTTGTCAGTGAATGTCAATTATCACTTTCTTTAATGTTGAAAATTGGACATTACGAAGAAAGCGAATATAAGAACATATTGTATTGTCAAAAGTAAAGCATTCTTCTAAACTGATACAAATTGTTTCGATTTGTCTCTCAAGCATGATATTTAACTGGGCATTAAGAAATAACTGGAAGATAGAAGGAAAGAAGGAGAAAAAGAAATAATGATGAAGTCAGCAAGAAAAACTAAAAACAAAACAAAATCTAACTGCAACAAGCTACCACTGTAAGTCGCAGACAGATCTCACACATTCTCATTAAAATGGAATTTCCTGCTTAAATATATAGCTCTTTACTTTAGCTCTCATTCTACACATAGATTAAGGAGACGTAATATGTCATCAAAAATATTGAGAGCTTGCGCATTAACGATGGTATTTTATTTTATCACGGTAAGAATTACATTAGTGCATCGTGCTAACTGCACCCTTAGTGGCGTCATCATGCAGAGTAAATGTAATTCTTACGATGGTAAGAGATTTTATTGTTCATGCGCAAGTTCTTAGATGTCATTATGTTATTTTTAAGCCTTACTAGAGAGCCTGTTTTGTTCCTAAGGTCTGTAATTGCAGTTTTATGGTGACTGTACTTAGTAATGTAGTCAGAGATACATGCCTGCACTGATTCATTTAAATTAAACTTGCGACTGTAGCTTGGATTTCTTCAAGAGATACGTCAATTAAAAGTATATATTATATATATATATATATATATTATACATGCGTGATGACGAGGTAGATCTAACACTTAAAACATTGTGAAATTAAAATCGGCTCAGTCAACAAGAAGGTAGGTAATGATTTCTACGTAGGGAATTTCAAATACCCTGCTGGTAATGACTGTGTGTAAGAATTCGGACTTTGCATTAACCGGATACCTGAAAGACTGTTTTATTGGAATAACAGGGTATCATATTATTTAACATGGCCTGTAGGACGATGCAACTTTGCTTTAAATATGTCCAGCTGGTGTTATTGACTGTGGGATAAAAGGGGACGTAACTAGCATCTCCAAATGCGGGGGGTGGGCAGGGGGGAGAAAGGGGTGGCGTTCAGGGGGCTCCAGAAGAATGGAGCAGGAAAAAAAAGGGAGGGACAAAGGAGGATAAGATGAGAGAAAGAAAAAAAAGAATTTATGGTAGAGAAAGTGAAAGACGGGCTAATCCCCAAGTCACGGTTTTGCGCTAGGGAAGGGATTGGCGGGGTAGTTATGACCACAGGATGAAACCTTCTTGCACTGAACGAAATTTTAATTCCAAATTAAATGCGCTTACGTTCAATAGCCTATAACATTTTTATGACGCCCTGGCAACACATGTAAGACCC
>JAWQUT010000004.1:4796211-4811789 GCA_033807755.1 Ellobium chinense
CAACCCCCAATTATTGTAGTACTTTAAAAACTTTTGTTTTTTAATTCGGAGACGCTAAAACGAAACGAATCTCATCACTGACCTCTCCGACAAGCCTTTATGCACTAGTCTACAGGAGTTACGGTTCTTTTAAGCCTGTTCACTAGTTCAGAAAAAGAGATCAATCTGACATAGAATAAAAGACCCTCATCACATTTTACCCCCCAAAAAAATGCTTGTCAAAATCTTTCTCCAAAGTTTGATCTATAACATTGAACATTATTCTGTGTATCACTAATCCGATGTACTTTTGAAAGAAGCCAAGGGGTAAGACAGGCTTGTCAACTCAATCTTTATGGTAAGCAGTATTGTAATAAGTCTGTCTAAATCCCCCTTAAGACTTTGCCTAGATATTGCCTAAATCAAACACTTAACGATTATGCGTATTACAATTGTGCAGTGTGTGTTTAATCATACCAGTCTTTATCATCTTCCCCTCCCCTCTCCCCGCTCCCCCTTCTCCTCCTCTTTTTATGAATAGAAAGTAGACATATACATTTCGCGGATTGGTGGTTGTTGTTTTTTTTTCTCCTGGTATTGACAGTCGATACCAAAAATAATCGCCTTCCATTTTTGCTACTTGGATCAAGCACTTTCAAATCTCTCTCTCTCTCTCTCTCTCTCTCTCTCTCTCTCTCTTTCTCACTCTCACTCACTCAATAACTCTATTCTCTATCTCTCTTCCTATCTTTCTCACTCGCTCTCTTTATTTCTCTTTCTTTCTTTCTCTTTTTCTCTCTCTGATTTTATCTAATATCATTTAGAGCGATTTGCCATATGTGGTAAATCTACTCAAATTTAAAATCTCACGTATCTTATGTGTCTGCACTTCACAATACTACAACTACAAGATATTGTGGTTACTCCTTAATGATTGTTGTTACCTCTTAAAGCTACGATAAGACTAATTTGGCTTAGATGCTTCTTATCTCTCTCATTCTCTTTCTGTCCGTCTGTCTCTCTCTCTCTCTCTGTCTCTCTGTCTCTTTCTCTCTCTCTCTCTCTGATGTTATCTAATGTCGTTAAGAACCTTTTGCCATATTCGGTAAATAATTTTCAAATATAAAACCTTGTGTGACTTTCTGAATCTGCACTTGACATTATTATAGTTACAAGGTATTGTAGTTACTCCTTTACGCCACAGTAAGACTGACGTTAGCTCTGTACGCTGCGATAAGACTAAAGTTCGGCTTAAATGCTTACCTTGGACAGCTATGGAAGTTGTACCTCCCATCTGAATAAATAAAACAAGGTGGTGATTAATGCTATATATATCAGATGCACTGGAATGTTTTTTGTTGTTGTTTTTTTTTTTTACATCGACCACCTTGCTGAGCTTTAGCGTATTTGGACAGTGATTGCTCTTGTCTCCATGTCACAAATGAAACACCTGGGATCGCTTTTTTTAAACAATTATTTGTATCGTTGGCCGGTGCGCCTTGTCAAAACATTAACTAAGTTTTGAAACATGCCAGCACAAAGTGATGACATGCATGACAAAATTCAACATGGCAGCAGCATCAACAGCAGAGGCAAAAAAAAAGAAAATGTCCCATAATTGGTACAATGACAAGAGTTAGTGTAAACAGACCAGTGCGTCTGTCGTAGATACATGCCAGCATTAGCTACTGCTTACATCATCACATTCATTATTTCCCACAGTGCCAGTGGCAAACAGATTTACACTGTAGACACTGCTCATCCATGATGAAAATGAAAAAAAAAAAAGACAAATGAAACGTGCGTCTCTAGAAGATACATGCCTGCTTTAGCTACTGCTTGCATGATCACGTTCATTATGTCCCACAAAGGCAAACAGATTTTCATCGCATACTCCGCTTACCCCCATTTAAAAAAAAACAAAAACGGGAAAGAAATGAAATAGGATTTTATTGACTTCATAGAGAAACTGGTTTACCATGACATTACATCTTATTTATAGTGCCAACACATACATATTGTATAAACACACCATATATGTAAATAAGTAATAATATGTGTTAAAGATACCCATTTTTTGTTTAACAGCAACTTTTTTTTTCTCCTGGCTGTTTTACAGAAAAGAGAGTAACTGTTTCTATTTTCCCTGAAGGTTCTTGGCCAGACATTACATGCAAAGATAACGTTTAATTTTAAAAGCAAACAAGGAAAAATGTGAGGAAAACATGTAAGGGAAAGATAGAAATTTCTTATTAAATTTTTTTAATTCAGTATATATTATAGGCGCAGTGGCCAATTCCAGAAAGAAAGAAAGGAAGAAAGAATGAAAGAAAGAAAGAAAGAAAGAAAGAAAGAAAGAAAGAAAGAAAGAACATCAAAATTAGTCTTGCTTTACGAGATACATGCATTTAACACAGCTTGAAACAGATCAAACGGAGCAACGACTGTCATTCTTCCTGTACAACTCACTGCCACAAGAAAGTGAAGTAAAGAATTGAAATATACGAAAGTTTACTTGCGTCGCCAGAAAGACGATTTCATACTTTTTCCTACACAATCGTTCAAGTTTGGTAATTTCCGAATTTAGCACTCTTATGAATTTCTCAATACTTGGTCTTATTTTCACCTAGCCTGCTGAAACGGGGATTTTATTTCATCGGATTTCACACTTTCTATAATACAGTGACGCCAATCCTCTAAAATTGTATATACAGAACAAAGTCTATTCTTGTACTAGATATTTTTTTTTTGGTACACCCCACCTTCCCTATTCTTCCTTGACAATATGGCATCCCAGTATAACTTTGGATAGCGCTACTTTCTGCTTGACTTTTGTTCACAGACAAGTATATATTTTGTATATCCAAAAGTGATACGCACACGCTTTCTTCGATTAAGGTTTGTGACACCTATTAGAGGGGCAAATCACTCATTGTGTACAACCGAATTAATCCGCTAATATATAAAATCCCCCTTTTTTGGAGCCCTGCCAGCCAGTGGTAGGGTGTAGAAATGTGTAAAATGACCTGTGATCTAAATAAAGCATCCAATTTTAAAATTTCAGGTACAATTTGAGCCTTCTAGATAAAAAAAAATAAAATGTGTAGACCTATGTATTCGCACGCGGTCAAAACCAGCCAAATGAAAAACTGGAGATCAAATCAAAATTTGAGGGGATCTTTTTCAAAAGACATTTGTGAAAAATTTTGGGTGTTGACCCCCATTTTTCTTCCCGCTAAAAGATCGGGCAAAAGAAGTACTTTAACCTCCATGGAAGAAATCTCCCGAAATCACAGTGGTATATGTAGAATAACACAAAATGTTAATAGGGCCAAAAGAAGAAAAAGCAATAGATGTCAAAGACCTTAATCGCAATTTTTTCTTTCATTTGACCACTGTGCCATGTACAGAGTAGAAGTTTCTTTCCATTTCATTTGCTTTTCAATTCATTTTCTCTATTTTTATATAATTTGTTTATTTTGTTTGTTTGTTTATTTGTTTGTTTGTTTAGATTTTTGTTCGTTCTACTTTTTTTTCTTTCTGTGATTGCTGAAGAAGGCATATATACAGAAACGTGCTTAGTTTTGTGTCGTGATTTTGTAAAGCTTCATATCTGCCTGCACTTTTACTTTCCTATGATTAGGGTGTTGCCATTAAGCGGACTAGACTGCTCTAGCCTTTATTTTTCCGTTCTTACCTTCACCGACTTAACGAGTCACCCTTGGAAAATATAAACACATGACAGTTTGTGTCTCATTAGCCTGGGTCTACCCTGTAATTGTGACATACTGCGTCAAACACACTGAAGTATTCATAATGGGCTTGATGAGATAGCAGTCTCTTGGCTTCGAACAAACCAGTTGGAATGAAAATTTAAGACTGAATTAAAATAGGGAAAAAAAGATGTGAAAATGGCAGAAAGACAGAGGAATACAAAAACAAAACAAAACAAAAACCACGATTGGAGCTATTAATTGGCGTTTTTTTGTTGTTGTTGTTTTTGTGTTGTTTTTTTTTTATTGGGGGAGGGTGGGGGAGAGAGAGAAGAGAAAAAGCAGGAAGACAGAAAGCAAAACTGTCAAATCACACAACATTGCAAATTTAGATCTCGGCCAGATAAATTAGAGAAAGCAGAGGAAGAGAAAGGAAGCGAGCAGGTCGGTCGTGGAAGACCAGCCACATCTCCATAATAATATACCTAAAGACGTACTTTGGATGCACCAATTACTCACGCACAATCATACAGTATACGCACCCAAATCGCCACAATCATAGGCAGTTCGCCTATCATAATATTTGAGTGAGCTTTTCAGGAGATGGAAAGAAAAACCAGAATTAGAAAACGCAAAAAAATACTGCCAATCTCAAGTTTTGGAGCTGTTTTTTAACCAATGACTTTATAACTTATAAACTTACTTACACTTTGTCTGTGGCATGTCATGAATGTATTGGATTGTAAGAAGCACAAAAACAGCCCAGGTAGTAAACTGCCTATCTTTGAGAAAGCTAATCTACCTATAACTGTGTCCATGCAACCGAAAGCAAAAACTCATACATTACCCGCCATGTTGATCTATAAGGTCCTATTTCATACTTGGTTCAAATGCAGCTTTTGGTATGACATTGTGCAACGTTTTATATCAATTCTGATGGCTATCTCCAATTTCGGGCAAAGCTAGAAAAGAAACTTAAGATCAGAATAACTTAATTATCCATTTAAAAAATAAAGCTTCACACTTGGTTCAAATGCAGCTTCTGGAATGACATTGTGCAATGTTTTATACCAGTTCTGATGACCATCTCCGATTTCGGGTAAAACTAGAAAAGAAAACTGAGATCAGAATCACTTTAATTATCCCTTTGAAAATAAAAGATCACAATAACTTTATTATTCATACGTTAGAAAATTGGCTGGGTTGCAGCATACATATTGTACACAGTATTTAAAAATAATCTAGTAAGATAGCCCATCTTTGCACCGTTTGTAATTGTTTTGGTGCTAAATGTGCATTTGGTAACATTCAATATGTAGAGTTAACTGTAATTCTCACATAGCTAAGAGATCCCTTCGTTGCTGTGCAAGCTTCAAAAAAAAAAAAAATTCTCTTCGCACGCATCCATATGTCCAAAAAATATGTCCAGAAATATGCATATGAGAGTATTATAAGTTTGCCAACTTCTGTGTATTTATATGCTAATGGAAAAAAAAAAGCTGCAATCTACTTCTCCTCTGAACCTCCTTCCTAGAGCGACACGAATGATGTATAAGGTGTAAGTTCAAGGTTGTAACATATATTTACTGCAATCATTCGATGATCTATAGTTCCTGTGAAGGCCGTTGAAATTTAGTCTCAAAAAGCTTGTCCGGGAAACCTGTAATCCAGGGTATTGTCTGCTAAGAGTGAGCAAATCGAAATTACGCATAATGAGGTTCTGCACCTTCTTTCCAGCATTCAGCCTTACGCATCGGAAATGCCTCTCTTTGAAACGCCCACATGACAGAAATAAAAAGAATGGCGTTTTCTTTATGCGCATTCTTTAAAACGCCTACACGACAACAACAACAACAACAACAACAACAACAAAAACCTTGGCGTCCTCTTTATGTGTATTCTTTAAAATGCTAAAGGCACTGTCAGCATTTGCTGAACCGTGATAAACATTCAACCCCCCCTTCTCCCCCCAAAATAAACAAAAAGTCTCATGAGAGTTTCAATCCGAGACGTCTGCGTACATTTTGTATTAACATGTATTATGTGTACTTTTCTATGTGTTTGAATTATTAATGAGATGTACAACGGTGTATGACTTTGTAAACCAAATCCCTTAGAGGGATAAAATAAAACTCTTTTTATTACTTTCATTGACCAAAACGCCACAGATGAGGAGATTTGTGTTGTTAACAAGATTGAGCGGGAGACGGAAAATTCCGTTCATATATTACAGACAGTTGATAAGGATGCATTCTATTTTTATCAGAACCTTCAGTTTGTGGAACACGACACTCTCATTATATATTTTCAAACTTACAACATTTGGGCATCTACGTTATAGAGAGTTGATAAGGATGCATTCTATTTTCAACAGAACCTCCTATTTGTGGAATGCCTCACTTGTAGTATACCTACAAAGTTGTAATATTTGTATTATATCTACGTACAGACACTGCAATCACTGGAGGATCTAGATCTTTGTCCTTTATGCAGGCCGTTGATAATAAATTTATTCTTTCTGTAATCACTATCCATGCGTTCACGCATGACCTTGAATTGTCCTTCACAACAGAAAAAAAAAATTATTATTTATGTGGGATGAAAGAAGGTTCTCTGCTTTGTCTTATGGCTTTGCCACGGCAGCCAGCAGCACAGATGGCTGCATAAACCATGGCCGTATATTACACAACAAATCTCCATATGACGTTTGACTTGCAGATGCGGGCAGCATTGCGAGATCAAATGCTGCCTCTTTTTTTGTTTTTTCTGAACAGTTTTACAAAGAATTGCGGCCTATGTCAAATGTGCGTGAATATTGTTTGCGTCATACGTTCATTCAGTTTATACCGTTGCACGTCATATCGTTACGCCCCTGCAGAGTTCTGCTTCAAGAATAGCTGCACCAACGTGCTTTGTTATTCACCGTGTCGCAGCAGAACGCTTTTAACCGGCAGAATGCGATTCATTAAAAACAGGCCAAGTAAAAACTTTGACGCGGAATGAAATAACCGCCTCAAACCAAATTGAGCCAAATTAAAAAAAAATATTTCCACGTCATCAGCGATCACAAAAGCCACAAAAGAAATTGGTGCAGTACAAAACGAAAGCCCCTGCCAAATTTTATATTTCGTTAGAGCAGCGATAACATCGTCAGGCTACATATACAAAATCGAGGGTATTTTCTCCTTAAGTACAGATTTAAATTTGCTGTATGATGTAGCCTAAAATTTGAATTTTTTTACTCTTTCTTGTAAAATTCCCGAAACTTTAAGCGTGCTCAATTTTAAGATGTGTATCTCTGAAGACTATGAGTCCTAAGTTTCCAAACTACTCGTATCATCAAGAAAGGTGAAAGAAACTTGGAGAATTATGTCTATATGTGCGGATAAATCACAAGAGTAAATTACCCAACATCGTCTCTTTCAATAGCCACAATATGCTTATGTGTAACATAATTTGTAAAATCCAGTTCATACGTTTTAATTAAATAATAGGATTAAGGGTCACAGATTGTGAACTCCACTTTTGTAAAACTAGCGTGAGGCAATTTTGTCTGACCTGGAAAGAGGCAAAACACGAGTCGATAACCTAGTCTATAAGTCGATTACCCATTATAGATGTATGTTTCTTTCTTTCTTTCTTTCTTTCTTTCTTTCTTTCTTTCTTTCTTTCTTTCTTTCTTTTTTCTTCCTTCTTTCTTTCTTTACTCTCTTCCCATCTTTCTTCTTTCTTACTTTTTTCTTTCATTAATATGAATTTTGATTTATGCCATGTATTATCGAGAATATTGACTTGAACTTGAACTTGAACCTGAATTAATTTCGCCAAAATCTGTGAAGTTAATTCTTAAACTCTACGATTTATGGATCGCCTAGTGAGCTGACCTACATGGACTCTTTCAGGGCGTTGTTTGCAGACTGCGCTAATCGGCATGAAGACTAGATTGGTCCAAAAAGCATTAAAAAGTTTTAATTACGCCACAAATTTAGTATATCGCCCCGATCTGATATTATGTAGCTTGAAACAGTATGCAGCATTCTACATCTTTCTGGGGTTTACCGTACTTTTTTTTTTCAGACTGCCTCTTTTGAGAAGTAATACAATGCTATCTGTTCTATGCTACTAGTTGTTCTATATATGAAAGACTGACCATGTAGCTCTATGCCCATCAGGGCCGTCTTAAGTATTTCGGGGGCCCTGGGCACTCAGGCCCCACGGGGCCCCTTACCTTCTTGATACAAAGTAAGAGGTTAAGTCTATAGGCCTAATATGTGTCTGAAAAAAATCACACCCGGGGCCCCCCAGAGCCCGGGGCCCTGGGCTACTGCCCATAGTGCCCTGCGGGTAAGACGGCCCTGATGCCCATAAACATTATGTTACCTAACTTTATTTATCTGTCTTCACGATATTTGTAATCTGACAGGTTTGTTTACACACTGTTAACATAGAATTGAAGTGGGTTTTTTCCCCGATTTTTTGTGAAACTGTGACAAAATATATTTGCAACAAAGCAACAGATGTCTCCGGAAGATAATCTCGAAGTATGCCTCACAGCAGGTCACAGTAGGTCACAGTAGGTCACAGTAGGTCACAGCTTGGCCACATCCCTTGGTTTACAAAGGAAGGTAGGTGGGAGGGACCCGCTGGAGTTTGTGATGTTATTTGTGTATGCATTTGTTTGTAAACAAAATAATTAATAATATTACCAACCGATTTCTACTCGTATAAAGCACAGTGGACAGACAGGACTTGGTATGGAAGAAAAAAAATGAACTTGTAATTCCTTTGTCAAAGGAAAGGTACGTTTTTCACAAGTTTTTTTTTTAAAAATGGTTTACTATAAACCGTCTAATTCAGTGTGTTACCATGCAGTTTCAATCTTACTTAGTGATGAGGCTGATATGGATCAAAAAACGCAAATTGATCTCCACTAGAAAGTGCATATTATATAATTTTAAGAGGCAATTTAATTTTCCACGTCCTGTGCAACAGTGCCCAAAACAAAATTACTTTTCCCAGTAGATAAACTGAGATAGGTGTCCACACAAAATTCAATTCTATACTATAACTGCTTCAAAAATACTTAGAAAAACGTTACCTCGCAATTTTGTATCGGAGTATGAAAGAATTCTGGCCTAAAGGAAGTCACAACAGCGAGTTATGATTTCGCACACGGCACTGCATTGAACTTAAGTTGATCCCAGAACTCTGGCAAATTTCGGGAGCAGTATCCGGGTTCCCCCTTTTCTAGCCTAGTACTTCGTCGTCCCCCGGAATCAAACCTCGTAGAGTCGATTTGGGAAATTGATTTAGGAGTAACAGCAGGATACGGAGAGGGGGAGGGGGGAGGGTTACCGAAACAAAAAAACAAACTTGGGACTGTTCCTAGTCATTGTGCAAGATCCTTTCTTGCATGCTTTCTCTTTTCAAATCCTGCCCCTGACCCTAAATCAAGCTCTTTGCTTTGCAGGAGTCTCTTGGAATACTGGCCATGACGGAAATCGAACAGTCAGATGTACCCTGTGCCAACGTCAGACAGCCTAAACATCATTACAGTTACGTTTATCTTTTGTAGGATTTAAAGACAATATCATGGGGCTCCACCAAAAGCTTATGCTAATGGTTAGGGGCACGGGTCGAACTCCGAAAGTCTGGCAAATTTCATAAACAAAGTCGAGAAACTGACTTAATCCCGAATATACGTACGCACATGGGTGGAAGGGATAACATACTATACGCATGTCTCAGACAACTCCTCTATTACTTTCCTGACTCTTTTCGGATAAATCGTTTCACCAAAATCTGTGTTTAGATCTAAATAAAAAAGAAAGACCAACATATATGCATAATTTAGGCCGACAATAGTGACTGAGCTTGATAAAAGGCTGCTGAAATCTCTGTCCGTCAGATATTATAAAAAACAAGTCAGGTTCCACTAACCACTCGTTCATTATCTTGTTTATATATATATATATATATATATATATATATATATATATATATATATATATATATATATATATATATATACNTTACTAATACGTCTGAATTTACTGTAGTGTAACATGATTTTGCATTATCTTGAAATATGCAGTTTACACTTTTATCTTTCTTTGTGCACCTTTGAGCCTTTTATGTTTGTATTTGAAGTGGTTATTTGATCTGCCTATGTTGCCGTTGCATTTGAATCAGCAATGTGTTATTTGATCTGTGTATTTTGCCTTTGCAGTTGACTCGGCCATATGTTATCTGATGCCTCTATGTTGCTTTTGTCTTTGTTTAAATTTGAGCTGGAAAAACTACATAACAATATCTCGACGGGAAAACTAAACTGGGAAACCATTTTTTTTGTCAGTTGCAATGTTTCTGCAACCAAATTGAACTACGTCTTTGATCTCTGTAGGCTTAAAAATGTCTCCTGTCAGGATGTTGACATGTCTTTCCGTCTGCCTAACTGTCTCTCCATTTTGTTCTGATTGTCTCTTCATTTGCCTGCTGATTTTCTGTCCATTTGTCTGCTGATGTACTTTCTATTCGTAGCTATGTATCCATATTTTGTATGTTGTGTTACAATCGAGAAAAATGTAAATCTGAATCTGAGATACAATAGGTCGAAAAGAAGAAACGAGAGAACATTCTTAGTGGAGACTGTGGGAGGAATCTGAAAAAAGACACTGAGTTTCCCTAAAATCTAAAGCCAAAAAAAAAAAAAGTAACCAGTCTATCAAAAGGGTGTTCCCTCGGGTGCAAAACGGAGGACCTTTTTTTTTTGCTTTTGCACAAGCAAAAAAGCTTGTATTGGAAAAATGCGTGAATCTAAGAACATGTGAAGAGGTGTTACAAGAGAATTAGTGCGGAATTTAATTAAACGATCTCCGTCTTGGGGATTTTTTACCACGAGTGGCCTTTATCTATAGGCTGCTTTGTCTCAAAAAAAAAAAAAAGCCCTCAGGTCAATGATATGGTAAAGAGCTGTGACAAGAAGTAATATGTAAAAATAGATTAGAGACACTCCAGTTGGCTTTTCTGTTGACACACAAAAACAAAAAAAAAAATCGACGACTGAACTTACTGAACTTGATTTCCTTAAACAATACCCTCTGAATGAAAATGAAATTTGCAGGGCCCAAGACTCTTCCTTTGATTTATTTCAAAAGTAATTGCAACAGAAAGCCCCAGCCGGTTTAAGGCAATTCTAATTTCACGTCACGTTACGTCACGTATATAAACTATATAATATATTATTTCTGTTGCACATTTCTATGTTATATTTGTCACGTGTCTAGATTTAGACTATGCAGGCGCCAGGTGGTGAACATGTTTACTCGACTTGTGTTACTTTAGTCATTCTGGGTACCTTTAGATGGCTTCGATTTTCCACCACAGCAGTCTTTGAACGGCATCAATGAGTACAGCATCAATAGCTTCAAGAGAGGCAGAGGCAGTATATTCTGGAGGGGTTGGATTTTTTTTCTTCTGTTTAATCAGTTGAGAACTTGTGCGTTAAGGACGGGATCTCTTACCGTCGTAAGAATTACATGAATTTTGCATGTTGAACATTACTAAAGGTGCTTCAACATCGATCACTGATGTAATACTTACCAATTCAGAACGCGTAAAACGACGGGATCTCTTACCATCATAAGAATTACACATGAACTTTGTATGTTGAGTGTTGGTAAAAGTGCATTCAACACCGATGCACTAATATAATACTTACCTGGAAAGATATCCCATCGTAAGTGCGCAAGCTCTCGACGCGATATTACACTTTGACCCGAATTTGGCAAAGTGATTAAACTGATTAAAGAGCAGAGCAGTGGAAAGCATTTTCAGCCTTGGCAAGGAAATGAAACAATAGTCTGAGAGAATAGCGTGCTTGAGCTGGCACTTCGGCCTATTATATGTAGATTTATGTTGATCTTGATCTACCTCAATCTCCAATTTTGGTCAGAAGAGTAAAGGGAATACATTACATTATGCAAACTAGTGATGTCATTTGGTCCACCATATATTCTCTAAAGTTCACACCTGTCAATAACTGCCAGACTGCCTATCCTCGCCGATGATAATTGACCGTGTCCAGCAGACACTTTAAAAATGTGCCGGAACGGATGTCCGGCAGATTAACATCTACACAGATGGTAGACTGTCTAGTCCTTTCCTGTCTATCCAGACTGATGATAATTGACCCTGTCCAGCAGAAAATTTAAAAAGTGCCTGAACGGATGTCTGGCAGATTAACATCTATATAGATGGCAGACTGTCTTGTCTTTCCTGTTATACAAAATCTGATTCGGTAGGGCAGGATACAAATGATTTTCGCACCAGATGTCAAATATTACCTTGACTACTGTTGACATATCTGGGAGCATGTGATTCCGGTCCATGTCTGGAAGTATCTGATTCCGTTCTATGTCTGGAAGTATGTGATTCCGTTCTGTGTCTGGAGGTATGTGATTCCGTTCTATGTCTGGAAGTATATGATTTTGTGCTATGTCTGGAAGTATGTGATTCCGTGCCATGTCAAGAAGTATGTAATTCCGTTCTCTGTCTGGAAGTATGTTATTCCGATCTCTGTTTTCCACTTTAACAATGTCACAAATATGAATAGATAACTACGATTAGACAAATTAGCAGACACATGGACATACAATCAGACAGACGGACAGATGTACCAACATATTTTACAGGACAAACATTGAGACAGGAAAACTTAGGATGACATTATCCTGGATCAACAAATAGAATTACACATACCCTTATGTTACGGAGTTTAAAGTGCCTTCTGAATGACGTCAGACATGAAATAAGATAACAAGGAACTTGTGCACGATACGCCGCAGACACTAAATCTTAAGTCAGGTAGTGCGTGACCATTGTTACGAATAATGACCATCATACGTGTTGTCTGCCGGCTCAGTAGCTGACACCGGGCCTGAAAATTCTACCGCCGCGCCCAGCGCCCGGCAAGGAGATGCTTTCTATTCTATTGCTGCATTCAAGCGTAGCGAATGGACGGTAGAATATGTTCTACCACAGTATCACGTGAGTTAATAAAGTTTCGATGATTAATGGCAAGACACGGCCCTTCCCTAGAGCTTGTAGTGAGAAAACATAGTAGTCTGGTGGCAGGACACATAACCTTGCAATGTCTGTTAACAGCATTTCTTTGCATATAGAATGGAATCACATACTCCCAGGCATTTGAGTAGTTCTTAGTATCCCTTTGAATTTAAACCTGCATGGCCGCATGCCGCCCGCTTGCCTTTTTCAGAATCTAAGACTGGTGCCAAGATGGCGGTAACATATAATTAAAAATCTATACTTTATCATAACTTCTGTTTAATTACAGGGGTGTGCAATTCATTGCCATAAGTGCATTGGAGTTTCTGTGCAGAATTATATGCCAAAGCACTGAATGATGTATTTTCCCCATTCATGGTGATGCGCTCTAAGAGCTTCTTTTATCTGTTATAGTACTAGTTGTCTGATATAGGTTTCACCCATGCCTCAAAGATACCTTTATGTATGTTCATACATAGGCGTTGTAGATTTTTTTGTCTAGACACAGAATTAAGAGCAAACCAGCCCATGTTTTCATGTAGAATGGAGAATCAAATTTCTGGTGAATGGTGAGCACTATTATGTAGGGATAGTTATCTCATTGCCATAAAAGGACCAAGTGTATCTTGAGTTAGCAAACAATCAATTTCCTTACATGCATTTTTTTTTTGGCTCCGACTACATGTGACCGTTATGCAATCCAATAAATGTGCCTCTTACATAGAAAAGTAAGTAAGTAAAGAACTAAATAAATAAATAAACAAATAAGTAATCGCTCAGTCACTCGATAATATATACATACGGCGCTAATACTTACATCAAGTAAGAAATACTTAAAAAGGACTCTAAATTAAAGTGCATGAGTGTTACAATTCAGACGAATAACAAAATAATAATAAGTAAATAAATAAAAAGATAAATAAATATAAATAAGTAAATGGTATATTAATAGGTAAATAAATTTATAAATAAATAAATAAATAAATAAGAGCCATCTTAGTATACCTATTCAACCATCTCAGAGTTCACCGTGTATTGGACCTTATATAAGGTCATAGTTATTAGAGGAACTTATACTGATATCTGCGCTGTCAGCTGTGGGCGGACCTAGTTAAGTCTATAAACATAACAGCAGACAGTACATGCGTGTTTTATTAATGACAGCCTAGCTTGGCTGCTTTTACGCAGTACTTTGTTGCCTCAGGTCAGTTTCAGTAGCTGTGTGTGACGAATGCAGGTTCATACTGTTTAGTGGCTTTAAACATAGTGTGAATAAATAAATAAATAAATAAAGCATTTAACTTGACTTATCCTCTTTCTTCTTTAGGAAGACAATTGTAAAGTTCCATATTTCAAAGAAGACACGGGAAGCTAGAACCAGCCAGCTCACTGGAAGGTCAGATGAACAAGCAAAACAAGAGACTTAAGAGTTTTCGCATAAACGATGGGATCTCTTGTCTTTGTAAGAATTACATTAATCATCAATGCTGAATGCACCTTCAGCAGCGCTCAGCAAGCAGATGAAATGTAATTGTTACGATGGTAAGAGATCCCATCGTTAATGCACAAGATCTCATATTGCTGGGAGCAGTTAGCCAATAGACCTTACAGTTGTTGTTCGAACAGAAGGTGGAGCACGTGTAGGAATGCTCAGACTGCAGTGAGGCAGGATCCAGGGGCATGCAGTGATGAGGACAAGGAACTTGACTTCATTTCATAAATTATGTATTGCAAGTTTTGTATTTGCTATATTGTTAACGCCCAGATACGACTGTACAAGAGCTAATAGAGCACTGACCGTGAACCGAGCTGAGTTGAACTAAGCAGAATGGAGTTAAACTGAATTGAACTGAACCGAGCTGAACTGCTGAGCTGCGCTGTGCTAAGACTTGAATTGAACTGAAAATGGGATCGAGTAGATGGTTCTTCCGCATTTGATCTATATAGTCGAACCTAGCCTTTACAATTACAAACATGTGTTTTTGAAGACAACTTGACTACAATGGCCAATCAATTACAGTATTAGAACACATGATCCTGAATGCAATGGCAATGTTTTCTACTCTCGGCTGCCGTCAGAGAAGACCTCAAAACGTTATCGCCCCTATTATGTAGAGCTGTAGCCCACTTTTCTTCCCAACTCTGGGCCCAATAGATAATCTGAGCTGTAGGCCCAAGGTCAGTACACTGTAGTCTAAAATGTTTACATTCCACAGGGGAAACATGGAATTGCCTGACGGCGTTGAAGGGTATACTAAGCAAGAATGATTGAAACTCCCTCGCCATCTTCTTTTTCTACTTCCTTCCGCATTTCCCCTTCCCACCCCCACCCCCACCCCAACCCAAATCCCCCTCAGCGTGGAGCCATAACAAAACTTTTGCATTTGATTTTTGCATCGCATTAAAATGTGTTTCCGAACCCTTCTTGTTGCTGGCCTGCAGAGGGACAAGGTGAAATGGCAGAGAAGATCAAGGTTCCCTGTTTGACCTTATGAGGAGGTTACGCCTCTTGTTTTACGGTAGGCGTTATCACCAGTAGTTGAATTGTCATAACACTTTTATCACCGTATTCTGCGCCATTTATTGTTTTGTTGTTGTTGTTTTGTTTTTTTTTTCATTTTTTTCAACCTTGAGCGGAGGTGTAACCCAAGAATTTCACTGAGATTGGGGTGGTGAGGGAGGTGCCAATCATGCAGTGATAAGATATCAGTCATCAGTCATTGTATCAGTCATCAGTCATTGGAGAGATGTGGGGCTAACAGAAGAGGGGAACTTTTATACGGCATACCTTTCTCGCCCCCGTCCCGTTCCCCTCCCTTT
>JAWQUT010000004.1:4819435-4842804 GCA_033807755.1 Ellobium chinense
GTGTGTGTGTGTGTGTGTGTGTGTGTGTGTGTGTGTGTGTGTGTGTGTGTGTGTGTGTGTGTGTGATATATGAGAGAGAGAAAGAGCTACAGCGAAAGAGATAGAGATTAGACAATCTGTAAAATAAGGACGGTGATGAACCAAGCGTCTAATCGCGTCCTTCGAAGATCAATGTAACTTAGCCCTGCCTTGTGCTTAATTTGTTTTTCAAATGCTGGCCCTGAGCAAATCTCCAGTGTGTATAATTATATCTGTAATAGAAGATGCCTGTGTTAAGAAAAATGACATCATTAATAAACTTGTCTCATCGCTCCTCAGTATCATTCATTCCACTTTTTTCTCTATTTAACCTTGTAATGTAAGCCTTTCTCTGCTTGTGGGTCGTCGATTAGCCGAGTTTTGACATTAAGAGTATTTTTCTTAGTGTTTTTATGTATCACCTGATGCATTAGCCTACATCTATAAAGAGGGGAAGGAAGTTCTTTCAGTAAGAACGTTCAAGGACTTAGACCGGCTTAATCCATAGTTGTAATAATGATGATGATAATAATAATAATAATAATGCGGTCTATAAGTCTCGTATCCAGGCAAATGCCTGGTGCCATTATTACCCTAGCAGGCCTGATCACATTAAGTTTTTCTCAACTCCCTGGAGAACATTTAGTGCTGCGGCCATTTATATGCTCTGATCACTAGCATTCCAACATCTTTCACTGTCTATAGCCAGGTATCCATTTTACAGCCAGGTGGAATAAGGCAAATGTGGTTTCCCAAGGCACGTTCAATATGACCTTGATCGGCAATCGAACCCACGACCTTTACGACCTTAACTATTCGGCCACGCTACTCCATTTACTATACAATCCAAGACCAACATCGTTACTTAAGCATTGATGCAAATTCTTACCCACAAAAAAATGTGTCCAGAGCCATTAACAATATCTTGCAACAGAGCAATAATGTCTCGAAAACATTAGCGCAGCCGTTAGCTACATCGAGAGAGTAATAACATTAACTCCGTCAACAGTGCATTGTATATATACAGGTCGCGGGCATCCGGAAAACACTAGCTTGATCCACAATAACGGTTGAAATAGCTTGCATAATTTGAAAGTCATATTGTGTAGAAACCATTACAGCATGTATTGTTACACTGTAATGGCAGTACGTCTTGAAAACAGCTTGACAGTAGTATGTCAATAATACCTAGCCAGAAATATTCGTCTAATCTCCTAGAGTTTTATAAAATCCATGCCACATTATGTAGAAACTATCACTGCATGTGTTGCTACACTGTAATGTTGCTACATTGTAATGTTGCTACATTGTAATGGTGCTATGTCTTGAAAACAGCTCGACAGTGACATGGCAATAATACCTAGCCAGGCATGTTCGCCTAAACTCCTAGACTGCTACAAAGTATAGAGCATGATAGTTGTATCAACTGAAACAACAGCTGCGGTCCTTCATTATCTAGAAAAGAGTATTTGCATCGTTGCCACATTTTGAAATATGTGGAAAAAAAAAACTACATTACATCTTGGGACCCAAAACAGAGAAGTAATTTATGATGCTTAATAATGTTATTTTATGATGAGAGACCTGTCCCTAGCTAGACTACAGTAAAACCTCGATATTGAGAATGCCTCGTTATTAGGTATGACTTTCAAGTGCAGGGATACATTATTAGGCTGGTAGTGTAGCTATGTGGTTTGTGAATTGTACTCAGAAACTGAAGACTTTTAAGTCTAAGGTTTATGTTTGACTCGCAAGCTAGGCGGTTTTTCCGTTGTAGTGTCCTTGGGAAAGACACTTCATTTTCATTTCCTCACTCGACTATGGTGTAAATGAATACCTAGCTTCAGACCTGGGGGGGAACCAGTGCGCTGCACCGCTGCAACCAACAATGATTTTGATATGAATTTCATTTGTAATATTATGTGTTTACATGTATGATGTGTGTTGTTATATCCGTTTGTGATGTGAATGAGATGTATAATATTGTATGACATCGTGAAACAATTTCCTTACGGGGTAAATAAGGTCATATTTTCATTTTCATTTCACTGTTCTATAATTTCATTATTCAGCTGGACGACGATATTAAGGATACCTCACTTTCAAATATACTTTTTTTTATGTCCCAAGGCATACTTTATATGAAAGTTTTACTGAACTTTATAGTGTTTAATATTATTATTCTACGATGAGAAGGCAGACCCGGTATCCAACTCCACTACAGTAGAACCTCGATATTGAGTACTTCTTTAATAAGAGTACCTCGTTATTAGATATGAATTTCACACGCACGGATGTATTATTAGACAACTTGCGCAACTGTGATCGTGAGCTTAACGAACGTGAAACTAACGAACGTGAAACATTCAATTTGAACAAAACCGTTCGTATAATTCCACGACAAAACATACGTTCATTACAATCAAGAGTAGATAACGAACGCAGTTGCGCAATTAGTCCATTCTATAATTTCATTATTCAGATGGACCTTGCTATTAAGAATACCTCTATATGAACTATACATTTTCCATATCCCAAAGCATACATTATCGAGGTTCTACAGTACTTTGACCGAGTTACCTAATGACGCTGAGATTCCATTTGGTTGGTAAACATCTGTTTCCGGTGTAAGTAATAAACCCTTTCGGCTGTGTATAGACCGGCCTTGTCAGACTCGAGCAACAAAGCTAGTTAACTTTATTGCGCCTGTTATTGTCAGTATCTACAGCATGGTGCCATGGTGATGTCCTATGGGTTGCAGGTGTCAAATTGGTGAAATTTAATGAAATTCTCTCCACGAGCCACAGTTCCGAGATGGCGAGGAGTGGCCAGGTCTAGGCCGTGGGTCTGCAGCCATCATAATGCTCAAATTATTTGCTGTTGATAGTTGTTGATAGATGAGGGTCTTTCATTTAGATGTTTTGCAATTTTAATTCAGATGGAAAAGGGTTAACTATCTGGCTGTCTTTCACAAGCTACGGGACCCAACAAATGAAATCGGCTGAGGCCACTGGGAAACACTGTCTGGAAAAAAACATTTTTTAATACAAATTCAGTGTGGTTTTAGGTTATAATATGATTATTTCTTCACAATCTGTCCTTTTATGTCCTGTTATTATTGTTCTGATTGTCCAGAGATTTTGGACCAGTTAGGCTTCTACAACCTCCACTGCCTTGATTTATATATTATATATTCATATAACCAAATTACGGTTATAAGGTGCCTTGTCGATGCACGGTAGTATAGTGTTGTAAGGTTCTCTTTATGTAAGATATCCTTAAAGATTATGCGTTTCCACGGTAATCTCTGAAGAGCTGCTGAAGTATTCGAATTTCTTTCAAATATGTTGTATTAACTCTTTCAGAACCATTCCAGCTGGCAACAAAATATGTTCCGATTCCCTCATTGTCACTCAGCCGAAACTTCAACCAATGGTTTTTTTTCATTCTGTAATATTTTTTGAAAAGCGACATTAACGGTAACTTACCGTACCATGGTGGCAGCTTAACAATACAAGTACGGGTATTTCATAAGCGAATTTGCGAATCTAATTATTTTCATTTTTTTCGGATTAAAATCTCCCAGCGTTGCAACATAAAATGTCAGCTGGCTGCGTAACTTTAAACGGGGGACATCCTCCGTGACGGATAAAGATCTTGGAAAAAAAATGGTTTAGCTGCTCACAAAAATGACAGTTCAGTTTGGTCTTCAGAAGTTTTAGATAAAGAGTTAGGAAACAAAAATGTACATGGCCGCTCCAAAATTTTAATCACATCCCTGTAGTGAGAACCTGATGGATCCAGAATCAAAGACGAAAAAGAGATATTTGACAGCTTGCGCAGTAACGATGGGATCTCTTACCATCGTAAGAATTACATCATCTCTGCATGTTGAACGCTGCTAAGGGTGCATTCAGGTTGCAGAAGCTTAACTGGTAGAAAAAAATGTTGGACTATCAAAGTCAATACTAGCAGAGTATAAAATCTGTTCTTTGGACAGATTGTGTAGAAATAGTCGTATAACCTGAAACCAAACCGCAGAAGTTTTGAAATCTAGTCTTGAATTTGGAAAAAAATAATTGTTGCTAGCGTGTTTCCAAACGGCTTCAGCGGATTTCAATATGTGCGGGCTTGTGATCTGCAAAAGAAGGCCATATTTTTAATCCATTTTCATCTAGATTAAAATTGTGAAAAGTCTAAATGAAGAACCCTCTTTGTAAACAATATAGAAGTTAAGCTCAGTGGTGGTACCAGAATGTTCCTGTTGTTCGAGGAGAAATTTGTATTAATGGCTCAAAGAAGCTTTTACAATTTGGCTCCTGCAACCTTCAACACCGACGCGCTATTGTAATCTTGCGAGTCCGACGTGTAAACAGTAACACAAAAAGTTTGTCTACCAGGAGGGATGATTCGTATTGCAGAATATAGCAGACTGTCGTTTACCTATGATCAAAATGGCATACAGCCCTTGTTAACTTTAATAATGTCGTGACAAGTTTCTCGTTCTGGTTATTCACCTTGCACCACGATGCAATATGATACTGTTAGTTCAGTTATCTCTTTGAGTTTCTCTCTTCAACAACGCTTGAGGCTACAGGCCTAATTCAAAGACACGCACTATGAGGCACGTACTGTACCTTAAATAAACATTATAGAGCTTCGTATGGGTAGTTCTCTAAGTTGCGCTACAATAAATATAAAGTAAATAAGATGTTAATTATATGGCAATTTAGCAGGGAGTATGAATAGATGTTGTAGTTTACTAACTTCCAACAGCAGTTCATAGCAGTTCGGCACGGCTCCTTGTCAAAGTCAGTCGTTCCAAACAACTCAAGATTCTTCCAATAGACGTTGCCATAAATGCACTGTCAGGTTAAGTCAATGATTACGGTACAACGCTCAAAGCCCCTGAAATGCGTTGGAAGGAAAAATGAAGAAAGGAAGATTCAGGTATGCCCTCTCCCAGGACCCACGGACAGTGAACGCCGTTCAAAGTCGAAGCAAATGGAGAGATTCTAGAAATTTTGTTCAGGGAGTTTAAAGAATACGAAGTGAGAGAGCGACTTCCGTCATCCATAAGGGTAAAAGCGCCGAATTGAGAGGGGGTGGGGTGAGGGGGTGGGAGGTGGGAGGTGGGAGATTAAAGGTCAAAGAGTATTGCGGTGCAAAAAAAAAGACAATGGCTGCAGCTGGTGCAAAAAACGCACAGGGCAAAGGTTAATAAAAGCAATCGGGATCAGTTGGAGCGAAATCCGAACGCTTTACCCTCTGAAAATATGACATTATATACGAATATACCATAAGCACCAGGATAGTCATGTATATAATAGAAATGCACTTGTTCCCCCCTTCATGACCACAATCAAAAGATATTCGACTTCTTTGGCCTGAAACGATACTTAAGTACCTTCAAACAAAAATTTATTGTTCACCCATGACAGAAATGTCTTAAAATAAATCATTGGAAGTAAGTAACATGATGGTGGGGATTAATCGCTGTGTTATCAATTCACCATGATCCTTTGAGGCTGTGATTTCAGAAAAGCAGTTACGCCACCTGTCTTGGGGCAGTGATATAAAAGCCCTTGACCCAGAGATTCAGATGCGCTATTTGACCAGTTTAATCACACTGTTTTTAATACCTCCCCGCTCCCAACCATACCGCCCCCTGCCTTAGCCAAAAAAAACAACAAAAAAACTAATGTTGCGTGAAAAGTATATGGTCTGTGTTGAATGATAGTGTCATATTCCATTCTGAGACTAGGAGAAGAACGAGACTGATTGCCATCACATTAACAGTGCCAAGAGACCTGATAAATTACAAAATTATTGCGTCCTTAAGTTTTTATTCCGTAGATAAATTCCAATGGTGTCATAAAAACTGGCCTAAAGTTATAAAGCATTTAACCCCATTATTTTGTGGACTTAGTGACAACATCCATTTTTCGAATGCCTTTGACATGCCTGAGCAACGAATTTTCTGATACTTGGCATAGCCCAGACAAACAAACCGTGACGCAATTTTTGACCTGTGAACTGTGACCAAAGGGAGCAAAGCAACTAGGACATTCCGAACAACAACTGGTGGTTGCACGAAGCTATACAACGGAGAATTTGTTTTCTTTTCTTAAATATAAAGCCTCATTTGTTTCAAAACAACAACGACAAAAAAAAAAACATTAATGCTAGATTGGCGAAAATGGTAGCATGTCAGATGTCATGGTTGTAGACGGCATTGTAATGAAATGCATAGGCGTCCCTTTAGATGTGTTAAAGTAAGCTTATGATACGATGTTATGTGTCAACATCAACTTCACACCTAGTGATAATCCGCCTTCTTATATTTTTACCTTGGACTGTGTGGCTTAATGTAACCCACAAATATAATGGCTACTGAACGGGAAGGATACATGTAGCCCTTCCAAACAAGTGGCTGTTGTAAACAATAACACGACCTCACACCCTAATCTCATGTAGTCGACAAACGCGCATACCCGTTACAATTAGATATTTTTAAATGAACAAAATTAGAGATTTTCAGTTCCGTCATGTGACTAAGGGATTGTGGCTCTCACTACGACTTTTTGCGTTCTTTTCGCAGGTATGGCTGCTCGCCATTCATCAACAGCAACCCGGCATGTGCATATCTAAGTGCAACAAACCCTTTATCATGTGACGAATCTGAAAAGTCCTATTGGTCCATGATCATGTTCCGAACATTAAGCTATACGCCTACGCCAGTCGGCATGGTACTGTCCTTGTAGAAAAAGACAGTATCAGCGGTTAAACACTCATGGGATCATGGACTCTCAAATGGTATTTTTGCCAAACTCTCCTGGATGTAGTATATGATTTTGTCTCCTCTGGCAATGACGTCAATGAACATTTGGATGGAACTCACAGAACCAGAATAATGCCCCCTATTCCGGAAGGCTTCTGTGAGAAAAGTAAAGTCCTCTCCCGTTACCTGATTATGTCCCCTCCGACACCATTACTTAAAAAAAATTCATGAAATTACAGGGAACGAGGCATGGATTTACATTCACATAAATTAAACTAGGATATTGTCATTTCATGATTTAAACAAATTTAATCTTACACCTGAGACACATACGAAAGCGATACTGTTGCCATTTACTTTTGACAAATTTGGTTCCACAAGTACATGCAGTCTATCTTATTTTTCCCACAGACTAATTGCTGTGTCATCGACGACACAGAGTTTGTATACTACACTTTGCCAGTGGAAAGGCGGGAACAAAGAGCCAATACTGGCAGTTTACACACTGAATTTGCAAGTGAATACTGAAATCTGGGAACGTCGGAATGCTGAAATGAAGCCGTACATTAACTTTAAACGTATCCGAGTTCATGTGTCTACAAACCCAGACCAAATGAATCCCAAAAGCCTATGGTTCAGACCCAGTCAACAACATTTAATTGCAATGCCTTTAATTGCAACTTTGGGGTAATGATGCTAATTTTCAGAAAATTTGATATTTTCTACGAAAGTGTAAACCGAATACTGCTCCTTGATCACGCTTTCTGCTTAATCGCAATTTTTTCCATATCCCGCCATGACATTGCAACTGAGCGGACTCGACCGCACAGTAAGGTCATAATGACATCTGTTATTCAAGCCAGGCTACCGTCTATCTGTTATTCAAGCCAGGCTACCGTCTAATGACAAAGAGGCCCATATTATGCACTATGATTCACAGTGCATATGAGATATTGTGTCATAAGAAGGCAGAGGACCATATACAAACTCCTTGAGGTCTCTTCTGTTTTCTTCTTGCTGATCTTATTGTTAGGTAAAACTCCATTAACGATAGATAAACAAAATTCAATTCACAGCAAGATAAGAAAAGCGGGGTTGAAGGAGAAAGAGAGAGAGAAAAGAGTGGGATGGGGCAAAAGAAGAGGTGGAGTCAATAACCGTGTATACCGAACTTCTTTAACCCATTTTGCAGTGGCCTATTCAAGAATAATATTCAATTCAATTTTTATTGATTATTTTATGCATTTTAGGACATGTCTGGTCGATTCAACGACATAAACTTATACACTATCATAGTATTCAAGATGTCTCCCTCATTCAATTAAAAACCACTTTCATTTATTTCTGACCTAAATCTTTTCTAGCGTGCATCGTATAACCTAACGCACACTTAATAAAGGTGCAAACGAGTGAAACAGGTCATCTACCCGTTTGCAGTTATTCATCCGGAAACGTTAAGCTAGCTAATACAAACTATGTCGCTCATTCAAAGTCTGTATACACGAACTACTGGCTTATCACAACAGTCTTCAGTGTAGAGAATCTCCAAGTCAGACAGACACAATTGCATCGTGTGCTTATGTGCAACATTTTTCATGCTCCACTGAAGTTGCCACTAGACGGAGTTTACTTTAATGTCACTAACTCTGCTTTGGGTACAGGCACATTGAGGGTCAAAAGCTCCTAAATATAAGTTTGAAGAATAGATGTTTACGTGTTCTTGGGGCCTGTTAATCCACATATTCGTGAACCGAGACAAAATTGTCTATGCATGAAGTATCGAAACAGAAAAGGTAATGCTATCTAATCCACAAATATGTGAGCACCACAGACCTAACCTACCTTCCGAGATTTTTCAGGCTGATAGATGTCTCTTCCACCGAAGATTATTTCGTAGTTATTCCACCAAGCACTTACATTGAGGTTATCTGTAATGTCAAAGAAAAATGTGAAAATATGTCTTTGGCTGGATGGATGTGTTTGTCTCTTACCGAAATTTACACCTTTTCAAAAGGTTGTGCATGATTCGACTGGCATATGGAAAGCATTACTGTAAGCCAGCTTTTTTTTTGCGCTGTTGCTCGTAATGTGACTGCATACTCTCCAATGCACAAAAGGGCCCCCAAAAATTCTCTGGAGCCACGTCTCAGTGATCTATCCTCGCCATTTCAGGATGCCTTGCCAAGTTTGAAATCCCTTTGTAAAAAGGTATAAATTTCCATTTTTTTTTAATGCTATCGAATAAATATTGTGAGCAGATCAATATACTGCAGCATAAAATATAAGACACCCTGTCCTGACCTAAATACTAGCTCCTACGGCTCCCTCCTTTTATCCTTTCCTTTGCTCCAGATGCTGGGCTTCGATCAGTCAAGCTATGCAATCATATGCCTATGTACTGTACTAATAATACCATACCATGCCTTACCATCTGGTGGTCACAGAAGAACCTTCTTCCGCAGAACATATCTCAGCATTTAATGCATAACGTCTACAAATGTTCCAAGTGGTTTGTTTTTTTGGCTTGCTTTTTTTTTTGGTGTGTGTGGAGGGTGGAGNGGGGGGGGGGGGGGGGGGGGGGGTATTATATCTCATATAATTAGCTCATTAAAAGTATTACATAGCAAGTCAATTATGAGTAGATGAGTAGTGTTGCTAACTTAGAGCACATCTTTTATGTATCAATGCTTTAAGTTATGAGGACTCTACGTCATATATCATTGTTGTTGTTGTTGTTATTGTTGTTGTTGTTGTTGCTGCTGCTGCTGCTGCTACCGTTGTTGTTGTTGTTGTTGTTGTTGTTGTTGTTGTTGTTGTTGTTGTTGTTGTTTGTGCCTCATATTATAAGCTCATTAAAAATATTACAAAGCCATATCAATGTTTGAGCTGCATTGTCAACTTTTAATGGGCATGCATGCAGGTTACATCTTTCGGCAAGTAGATTGCCCCCAAAAAAGCGTAGAATGAGCCACATATTTTTCGAAATATTGTGCCAAATTGATAGGTAGATCGAGCCCGTTTACACCATGATGCTATTTCTTCCTACAGTCTATCGAAATTTATTTGGGGTTTGCCGATTTTTAGAAGTAGTGCAACGTTATCTTGTTATGATAACAGTTCCTTACTGCCATGCTCGATATAAAATTTATCTCTGGTAAATATTAAATGTTCTGATGATATTATAATTTTGCAATAATTTCTTAAGACAAAACTGGGAGTTCTTAAGACATATTGTAAATATTAGATACAATATATCTGAAGTAAAGCAAGAGATGTTCAAAATATATTTTTTTTTTTTGAATCGCACGAAGTCTATATGTCATGGTCACAGCAGGTCGCAACGTTGAGCACGGCTGACGTGCTATGGGTAACATATTTCATAATAAAAACTTGCCAAAACATATGGCGAACGGAAGACGTAAGCAAGAAATAATAATATTTGTTAAAGAATGCAAGCTCTTGCTGTTATGGTAAACTGTCTACATTTTTTGTCACCGTAAATTAACAGCAATTTATTGACGCCATCTAGACAAGTAGCTTTTTTGGCGCATCAACAGAGGTATTCCCATCCACTATTTTGGCGCAATCAACAGCGGTATTCCCACCCACTATTTTGGCGCAATCAACAGAGGTATTCCCACCCACTATTTTGGCGCAATCTACAAACTGCTGTAAACATATCTTCTTTGTCTGAATAGTCTGGGCTATAAGAGACTCTACGTCGCTTTTCCATAATTACAGTATTTCTTTAGTGTCAAAGAAAATCATAGCTTCATTGCGACATACAAAATGAAGTAAAACAACATATTTTTCGCATTACACCAGAATAACATCATAACAAAATCCAGATTACCCATAAAACCTTTATCTGTGGAAGGAAGGAGGCCTAGTAATTTATCAGTAGCATCTTAGATGTGGGACCCGGAATTGCAGGTAAGAAACGATACAGAACATGCCCATCTAACCACTTTGCTGTTGTTGTCTGTGAGTTGGAAGTCTTTGGGGGAGGGAGGCGGGGCTGCGTGTGTTTAAGTTGAGGAAGAGTATAATCGTGAAATGGTCAGAAGTTCACCTTCTCTCTTTCTCTCTCTTTTTCTCTCTCTCTGTTTTTGTCTCTGTCTCTGTCTGTCTGTCTGTCTGTCTCTCTCTCTCTCTCTCTCTCTCTCTCTCTCTCTCCCTCTCGTCTNGAAGTTCACCTTCTCTCTTTCTCTCTCTTTTTCTCTCTCTCTCTGTTTTTGTCTCTGTCTCTGTCTGTCTGTCTGTCTCTCTCTCTCTCTCTCTCTCTCTCTCTCTCTCTCTCTCTCTCTCTCTCTCTCGTCTGTAAGGAGAGGGAGTTCTGCAGCCTTGTCTAGGCCAGGTCTCCGCTGATCCTAAATATCGGAACAGACCAAACACTTTCGATACCTGGAGCACAAATTAAAGACTGAGTATAGCGATTCTTCAAAATTCAGGAATCGATTCCCTACTAATGATAGCCTAGTCTATCTCGTGATTCTTGAAAATTCAGGAATTGACTCCCTACTAATGACAGCCTAACCCATCTTGGTTCCCGGGTTTCAGCTACTGCCATCTTCTCCTGCCATGCCAGTAACTGTTTCGTCCTTGCCGTGTCAACATATGATTGAAACGGCCAGTCTAAACACAATATTGCTTGTCATATTTTTATTATGTCTGGATTGACGTGTGGTCGCGATAAGGAGACGAAATTGCCTTGAACTGATACAGACGATCTCTTTTAACCGCAATGAACTTAATCGCACCTTTTGTGTTATCACTGCATTTTTTTTTTCTCTATTACATATATCATTCTGAACAGTCAGCTCGCCTTAATCTCATCATTCGTTTAATCGTAACCTTTTCTATGCTCACATGGTGTTACGCCTAAGGAGAGCAGGCTGTTTCTGTTATTCTATTGACCGTTTTGACCCAGAGGTTGTATTGCACATGACGTCAAGAGAAGTAGATAGATAGATATAATTTCTTTATTTCCATAAATACAATTCATGTTGTACAGGCATAATATTCCGACATTATGTTTGACCTACTGGAAATAATACCATGGTGGGGACTTAACTGCATATCTTACATGGGAGAGATGGACAAAACTGGAAATCTGCTCGGCTCTAATATAATAGATAGATAGATAGATAGATAGATAGATAGATAGATAGATAGATAGATAGATAGATAGATAGATAGATAGATAGATATACATATACATAGATATACATATAGATAATATATTAGAATGGACGATGTGAGAGCGAGTAGACTGGAAAAAGCAGAAGATGGGGCCAATGGTTTGAGCTGTCCTCATTATGTTATGAGATTTATACATCTGACTTTATGCCGATCGTAGTGTAAGTTATACATGCGAGTTCAGTGTTACTTTATCACTGATTATAGTTATTATTTCTGGTCTACAATTTCTTTCTCAGTTACTTGACACGGATGCAAATGGATGTGTGTGTATAATAATATATACATATTTATTAATAGATAGACCAAAAAGTTTCCTGCAGTATTTACTATGTGAATGGTCTTGCTGTAATTATGTATGATTAAAACTGATCTCACAAGTATTTGGGTTAGTAAGAAAATGAGTATGCTATTCTGTCTTATGGATATAACTCTCACGACATAAATGTCTGACATATATGAATGTTTTCATCTTGAACAATGTTCTGCGTGTTTACATTATGTTTATGCCCTGAATGCTTGTGGGATTTGCCTGGAATTAAGGAGAATTCCCGTTATTTTGATCTCAAGTGAGACACTTGTGTCATGAGAGTTATATCCGTAAGATTGTGACACCTCACTAATAAAGGCCCATTATCTCATCAATGATTGTTTCACTTTTCTGGACAGTATTATTTTCTGAAAATACATAACAAACTTTAATGAAACTCAGTGATTTTGCTGTTCTTTTCTAATTTTGAATTTATGTGTGTCTTGTCCCCCTTTCACTGCTGAGGTTTTAGGAAAGGCTCATATATATATATATGTATGTATGTATGTATGTATGTATGTATGTATGTATGTATGTATGTATGTATGTATGTATGTATGTATGTGTGTGTGTGTGTGTGTGTGTGTGTGTGTGTGTGTGTGTGTGTGTGTGTGTGTGTGTGTGTGTGTGTATATAACATTTTGTCACAGAACCCTCATTTGTCTCTGTCCTTATAATGTGAACTCAGAATCACGATATAAAAGGCCATCAACACTAGCACCGCCTTCTATGCCAGCTTAAACGCATGGGTTCTCCTTTTCAACCGAAATAAGTAAATAAAAATAATAAAGACTTCTTGATGTGTGGTACAAAGCAACATATTTTATTTTTGCACGAAATGCACTCTTTAATGATGCGCTTCAGATGCGAACCACAATACTTCACTCGTGAGATTCGGGGCTGTAGACTACCCTTTCCCAGCGAGCTCCTGAATTAGGGTAATGAAAAAAGGGGGCGGGGGATTCTCAGGCTCAGTGAACCTCGTATCCAAAGCTAGAGGTACTCATCAACGATGGAAGAAAAAGATAAAACATTGTGTTTTAATAGCACTGTTTGACTCTTGTTACTTTATAAGGGGGTCCGAGGCGACAAATACGGTCTTGATGAGATGCCTTTAAAGAAATTATTTCTTGTGCCTAACACATTTTCACACAATATGTCGCACCTTCAAACGTAGAGCTCGTATATTTTTTAACAGGCAACACATTTTGAAATGGTTCATAAACAGAGATTTAATAGACGTCGATTCACCTATTCTCCGTACATACAATCACAAAAGGCACTTTTTTGATACCTTAGCTTCGTTTCTTTCAAAACAAAGAGAGAAAGAAAGAAAGAAGGGATGAAAAATAACATGAAGACGGAAAAATAAATATAAAGAATAAAGAGTTGAGCATGACAAAAGAAAGAACCCTAACCAGATGGTTTCTTTCGATCACTCAAAACCCTACAGATGTAGTGCTGTGCATGTGAATTTAAGAAGAGCAGAATATTTAGTATGTGTGTTTATACTTTGCTAAATTCAGGCCAAAAATGTTTGCAGTTGTACGGTTCTCTTTATACCCCTTCTACCTTTGGGTCACCCCTTCCTCTTCTATACCCCTATCCCTATACATGCGCCTTTTTGAGTGGTGGACAAAGAAATTGCGGTACCGCAATGCAAACGTCGCGCCGATGTGACGTCTTCTCCGGTCCGTCATCCCACAAGAGTCTCCATACCTCCATACTTTCTCTCTCTCTCTCTCTCTCTCTCTCTCTCTCTCTCTCTCTCTCTCTCTTTCTCTCTCTCTTTCTCTGCTTTTCGATTGTTGAGACAATGTATCATCATTCCTATAACAAAATGGCTTTCTGACACCTCCAGTTTGTTGTCCTCCCCTTACATATTTGGACAAAATCGTGGCCAGTTTAGATCAGCCGACAGATGCCAGAAAAACGCTGGAATAATAAAAAAAAAACAACTAGGGGATTGCATGATGCAATATGGAGTCAAAGTTCTGTGTGGTAAAAGGGTATACAGAAGGATAGTAAGAGAGAAAGAGAGAGAGAGAGAGAGAGAGAGAGAGAGAGAGAGAGAGAGAGAGAGAAAGAGAGAGAGAGAGAGGACGAGATATTAGTAAGTGCGCATACATTCAGTGGCGTAGACGAGGTGGAACTGGGACGGGAAGGAGGAGGAGGGGCTTGATCCCCAGTAAAAAAGTGTGCGCCATTCCACTATATCTCTGCTGCCTCTCATGACCAATATTTTTGAAGCATGATGATCAATTATTCATAAATACCCCGATCTATCCCACCATCCAATTTACCCAACCCTCAAGAATCCCCGCCCTCTTCACTTCTCCCCACAAACATACCAAACATGTCTCAGCAGCAGTCGAACTGACACGTCGCCTTTTGAGTACCCGCATCCATAAAGATAGGTAGTACATGCATGTATTGTTAAGTAGGTCCTCTGACTCGGAGGCTGGATATCAAGGGAAGGGCACAGCAGGGCAAAGCAGTCTGGAAGAAGGGAGACTTTAAGATGTGCCCTTTCATGACATTGTATTCGAAAATGTGCGAGTTTCGAGCCTCTTATTTGTATCTTGCTCCTCTGCGCTCTGCAAACACCCCCAGTGCTATCTGGGATCCATTACGTCAATCCCTTTGTTGAGAGATGAGCTATCGCGGTGATAACTAACTGAATGACCGCCTCAAAAAATATCCCTCTCCATGTTGCACAACTTTACTATCACTTCCATTATTCCCGGACAACTATATTTCTCATATTCACCAGGACTGTTTTGCCCATACACTCATTCAGCCCGTAAATTTATATCCCACATAGCCCCTTTGCGATCTGCGATCCATAAAGCCAATTTTTTTTTGTTGTGAGATGTGCTATCGCGGTGATAACTAACTCAATGGCCTAATAATATGTCCCTGTCCATTTTGCACAACTTTACTATCACTACCACCATTTCGGACAAAACATATTTCTCATATTCACCACGATTCTCTTTCCCCATGAATTTTTACAGCCTGTAAATTTATATCCCACACACGCCCTCGTGCAATCTGTGATCCATAAAACCAGATCCTTTGCTGTGCTGTCTCGGTGATAACTAACTGAATGATCTCCTCAAGAAATATTCCTCTCTTTGAAATATAATTCCGCTCTCACTTGCATCATTCACGGACAATCATATTTCTCATATTCAATATGACTGTCGTGGTCCATTAACTCCTGCAGCCTGTAGATCCATATTAGATGCCTTAAAATTCAATTACGTTTGATATGATAATGATTTTACGTAAGCTCCATAAAGTAACATCTGTGACTTGTCGTTATTATACTGTAACACGTTTACATTATAGACCTAGTGCATTTTATTATGTGGGTGCATAGACATACCAAACTTTCTCATCTGACTTTTGAGGGGCAATTTGGCATTTATAGCCATGACTGTCCATAACCAGCATCTTTAAACAAATAAATTTCGGGCAATTTAAGCGCAGCAGTTTGGAGGCTAGAGTTAGAACATATATTATACGCGTGCATAGCCATACATTTTAATACTCTCAGGTGAGTTTTAAGAGACACTTGATATAGCCAAGCCTTTCAATAACCCGCATCCTGAAACAAATTTCGGGCAAGTTTAGTGCAGGAGTTCGAAAGCTAGGATTCAGTACAGGACATCAAAAATTGACCTCCAGTTCACAAGGGTCGTTTCTCTATATCCATGTGATGTAATCCAGGAACACTCACGGCGTTTTCGGATAAATGCTAGGGGTTGGGGTCAGGTAGGTTGGGAAAGAGAAAGCATCTTTGAGAAGGTCCTCGAAACAACCAAAACCTAGGGATCCTCTCTCTTCCCTAAGCTCGCCTCTAACGCGAACTCTAAATTTTAACCCTGACCCAAACACACGTTGAAAGATTCCCACGTTAAAACAACAGGGGCATTAAAAAATATGACACTTGTATGTGTGACACATTATTGATTGACTGGAGGTCAAAGCGTCAAGCCACAATAAACTAACACAGTTCTCAATGCAACTGTCATTAGGAAGGACACTGTGTGATATTTTACCACACCCAGTGTACTCGGGCGATCTGGCAACCTTAGGATTTTCCCTACTATGATTATTTATTTTAATTTACCGTAACTCCGCTTAATGGCAACTTCGCGAGAGATGACAAAAAATTACCAATAAAGAGGGTTGCGATTATTCAGTGACTATTGTACGGTAACACTGTTGACTCCGTTCAATCGCTCACCGGATAGTCCCAATTTCCACTTAACTGCAACATTCTTCCACGTACCAAATTGCTATGTTTCTACACAAAAGTCACTGGATAATGGCAGCTCCTTTCAACAGCAACTTTTCTATGCTCCCGATGAGTTGTTGCGTAGAAAATGTTGCGGTTAAGTGGATACTGCGATAAGCCGGATAGCAATTAAATGGAGTCGATTGTTCCTAAAAAGCTCAGGTTTGGAGCCAGATGATGGCGTTACAAACGAGATAGAGGAAGGATTTTATGAAACAACTTGATCATGTCTGAGGAAATCTTAGTCTTAATTTATGACCCGGGATCAAGAATGACAGGGAAAGATCCCCAACCCTTGATGGAAAGTAAAGCCAAAATACACGCTGGACCATAAATTTTCTCAAGAGAAGAGAATGAGAGCTTGTGCATTAACAATGGGATCTCTATCCATCGGCAGAATTACACCAACTGTAAATGTTGAACGCTATCAAGCTGCATTAGGCATGTATGCACCATCGTTCATGCGCAAGATCTTAATATATTCGCTGAGAGGGTTTTGAAAAGCATGTCGTAAGTCAAACAATGACAGGAAAGGCGAGCTATAGCATAAGTGCAGGGTTAAAAGAAAAGTTTGGCAATATTCTTCTTCACGACAGGGCCTGGTTAGACATGCAGCACCATAAATTATTCTTGTGCGATACAGGAATGCATCAAAACTACATTCACTTTTTACAATCCACAAAACATGTATAATCTGTTATCAGACTCCATGGCTCTAGAAACACAAACGCCGAAGGCATGAAGGTGAATATCTGGCTAAACAGCCACAAATATCGAAAAGCACATCTCGTCACAGGCAGGTTGGCTATTCAACGCAAAAAAAAAAAATGAGAAAAATGTTCCAGTCTCCAGAGGTCTTGCTGTTTTTCAATCAATGACTTTATGATGACTTACTTTGTGTTTGACATTTGATATATGTATTGGGTTGTAACAAGCACAAAAGTAGTCCAGTTTACCAAGTGCCTACTCTGATACGTTACGATCCAATTCAAAAAAGGGTCATAGATCTGTATCTGTATATGACAGCAACATTCACTTTACTATCATGACATGCAGAATATCATGGCAAGAATGGTTCTTTAAATCTAAGCTAAAGATGAAGCGCAACAACCAGGCTACGCTTAGGTGGTCCCCGCGGATGAACGAAATGGGCAATCCTCTTATTCTATGGACGGTGCCTCGGAGATGCTAAGCAACGAAAGAATGCGCCTCCGAGCGAGCCAAGATGGATTCAACCGATGTGGAAGAGCTATAAAAGAGTGCACTGATTTGCGCACGGTGTTTGCTATTCTTATAGCTCTGTCTCATTTATTAGCAGACACATCACTGTTGATTCTTGCCATGTTCATCTCCGAGACAAGGCCATGGTACAAATTTCAATTAACGTATTTGAAACTGTACATGGTGGCCTCTATACTTGCCGAGATCCTACTTTAGGTATTTCTAACGTCTGAGTTCCGCCCACTTCTGCGGGGGCTAATGCGTAGGAAAAGAATAAAAGGTGTATTTCTTAAGACACAGCTGCAATTCCCAAAACACATCTTATCCCATGCATCGAGCTGGGTGAATGCACAGCGCTTGTATTATAAATAGATTATGCACTGAACAAAAAATCATAGATTGACAGGATAAGGTGTTGTTTGTAAGGCCTAAAGACATATTTTCACCAGTTCTCCCGGTTTAGGGCTAGATCGCCTGTATTCGCAACACACAATACTGCAGCCGAAGAAGGTTTCTGAGCTAGGATGTGAACTGAATGCTATTAGGAAATACATGTATCCACTATTTTCCTGATAGCTCTTATGAACAAACAAAAGGCATGCCCTTCGATATCCCGTCCCACCCTTCCCTGTACAACATTGCATTATTATAATCAAGATCAACAATATTAACACCATTATCTTCATCATCATCATCATCATCCTCATCATCATCATCATCATCACCATCACCACCATATGGGCCTGTCTGGTGTCAGGATACTTTGTAGTGGAGTTCAGTATAGAATGAACAATCTAATTACTGAAGTCAACTAATATTTCTCGCTGTAATTAGGTTAAGGCCATGTTACCAGAAAATGACCTATTTGCACTGTTACCTAAACACACACAAAAACATTTTGTTGATCTTTCGTACTTTAGATTATAGACCTGTGTCGGCAATGGATATAGGTCAAATAAATTACTGTTCTACGTTCTCTTCTTGCCAACAATACCTCTCTTGTGGTTATCTGTCCCAGATAACTGGAGAAGAGTATTGTGCGACTTTATCTCAGCAACGACAGGATGCGACACTGGGCCTTCTCGTGTCATTAATCGACGACAAACCTATTAGTTTTCGGCCCCCCTTTTACTGGGCTATCATTTAAATTAGACCGAAGACCTGTAGGTCACTTTCCTCAAAATCAAAGGGAAGTAATAGCATAGGTGAAGCTGTGAAAGATCAGGCCTAACCGGTTTTTTCCATGTCGTGCTAACTGCTACAACAATTGCAAGCAGTCTCTGAGATCTGCCACTGTTGCACCTGAAACCCGAGTGCCGAAAGAGCGATGTATTTGCCAGAAGAGAAAAGAACACCTGTAATCTTGATCATGTCCATCATCGCTAGTCGTCGTCTCACTCTTCTTCCCCTTCATCCTCCTCACTCTCCTCTCCCTCCTCCTCCTCCTCCTCCTCATCATCATCATCATCATCATCATCATCATCATCATGATAATCATCATCCTTGTAAAATAGGCAAACTTTTAAAGCACTACTTCTACCAAAAAAGGATAACAATTTATATAAAAATTCATGTCAGCAAAAAATGTGTAATCATAATCTAAACTCTTCGGCAAAAACCTTCTTCGGTAGAGAGTAAATAAGCAAAAGAAAAGTTAGTAAACGCAACCGAACAAACGGAAGGTGAGAAGTTCTGAAAAGAAAACTGCATAAGAAGGTGAACTAGAAATTAGGTTTAGGTTTGAAAGTAGAGCAGAGGCAATAAAAAATAGCAGATAACGATACGAATTAAAGGGAGACTACGAGGCAGGACAAGTTAAAGATGGTATGAACTTAAGTCTACAAAATACGCAGGCTGAGCAGAAGAAATAAAGAAAATCATTCATACTACATATGATGGGAAGACGTAGAGGGTGAATGTTCGAAAGTACATTATTAGTATTTAGCAAGTAGTTAAAGACATTGTCTCAGAGTGCCATCATCATCATCATCATCCATCATAATCATCATCAAAATTATCATCACCATCTTCACTCAGAGCACCAGACAAAAGTGCATTAAACATATTGATACAGAATATCAGATTTTCAGTACGAAAACATCCTGAGGCAAAAACGTAAGTAGAAACCATCATCAGACAGCGAAAGACATTGTCAGAGTGCCATCATCATCATCATCAGCATCATCATCATCATCATCATCATCATCATCACCACCATCTCTTATCAGAGCACCAGACAAAAGTGCATTAAACACTACCACTAAGAAACAGAATGTCAGACCTTCAGTAGAAGACATCCTGTGGCAAAATAACTACAAACATAGATCATCGTAAGCATCATTACTGTTAACATTGCCATTTCCGTTACACAATCGCAGCTTTGAGAAGGATGCCAAAAAGATTATTTCTTTTAAGATGTCTTTAACGATGTCAAGTTTTACCAAACTTCCGCTGGCTACCATCATCCTCAACATTTATCTAAGAAGATCAAGTACACGGTGGGTCCAGAAGACGTACGATGGCCTGACTATGAAGGAACAAAGACAGGAAGTTCAAACACTTCTTGCTATTTATTTCTTCTTTATACAGCCATCTCCAGCAGTGACACATTTCTCCCACATCTGTTTGACCTTCAAGAGTCCTTCAAAAATGTACATATTGGTGTTCACCCACTGCTCTGCTTCTGCATTGAAAACATTATTGCTGTCGAAATGGTCTCCTTTCACTTGCTTTTTCATATGCTTATTGAGAAAGAAAACTGATATAGCTAAATCATGCGAACAAGGTAAATGGAGTAGGATTTCAGTGCTCAAATTGTGAATAATTGTGTTCACATCTCTGCTTTTTCGGTTTCACTAGGGGACTGGTATAATATTTTCTGTTGACTGGGTAGCTATAGGGAGATAAGCAATCATTTACATTGTGTGTGTCATCCCACAAAACAACCAAAATGACTTTAACAGCAAATAAAACGACTCTGGAGCAGATGAGGCTGAAGGTCTCTATGTAATGCTTGAAACCTTCAGTTCTGGATCTAAATTCTGAATCCAGTTCTCGCCAAAGGCCATTGAACGGCCAAGAGTGTTAATGCATCCCTGTCTGCATTTATTCACGTGTGCGATAACCTTCAAATGTATAGCTTGATCCCTCCTTCATAGTCTGGCCAGTGATTCGGTAAACGAACAGAGGGAGAAACGACGTGGAGAGAGAGAGAGAGACAGAGAGAGACAGAGACAGAGAGAGAGAGAGAGAGAGAGACAAAGAGAGACAGACACGTACATATGTACTAACCCCCTTCGCTACTTATGACATACATGTATTATTCTTATTAGAAACAGCTATCTGGCGTACCGGTGCGTCTTGAAAGAAGCATTCCCTTGTCGTATCCGGGGTATCCAAACCATTCGAATTTCTATAAAACGAGCTATCCCTACATACAGACTAATGAGCTAGTGGCAACTTGGTAAGGTCAGCATTTGAAAATTATGACATAGCCAACATATTAACGATGTCAGGTTGTACTAAAACGTCCACCGTTATCCTCGGAATTTGTCTCATCAGTAGATTTTAAAAAGATCAGAGGATAGATTAAATTATATAAATTGATAGCGACAGAGAAGATGAGGGAGACAACCTGAGAGAGGATGAGCGAAGTCGGAGAAATAGTCAGTCGGAGCAAATACTAGGTGAGATGGACTTGTAAACAGGAGATACCTAGATATCTACTTAGCGAGGTAAACAATACTATCAACTACCATCATTCATATGAGCATTATAATAAAAACAAAAGCAGTGTTCACATCTACAACAGAGCAGACCTAAGCATTGCGCATATCAATATTACTTGTATGCCTTGCATTTTGCCACTACCAAGAAACAAAACTAGACAACAACATCATCAACAAAGACAGTATCAACAATAGAAGCAACAAGGAGAACAATAACAACATCAGTTTTTAAACATCCAAGCGAGCAGTCTGTCTGCAGTATAATATCATGTTCTTTTATCGATCTTTGTTATTTATATATACAAGAAAACATAGCCAGCTAGACACGACCAGACTGTTTTTAGTTCTCTTTCTCTCCAGCACGTTTGAAGTCATATGACACTGTTTAAAACAAGAATATTTTAACCTATACCTTTGCAGTGTTTTGCCTTTCTTTTTCCTGTCTTCTTTCCTCCGGATACCATTAGCCTTGCCTAGTTAATGCATAAAAATCTACTTTTTCACGACAGTGCAGTGGTGGGTCGGTAACAGAATTTTCAAGTTTTGCGATACTCAGCTCCAAAGCTCTAAGTATCGAAAGTAATATTCTATTTTGGTTTTAATACTTAGTACCTATAGGCCTTTTCGGTTCTCGATTCTCTCGATACTTTTGAGACTTCCAATGCTTTCTGATACTTTTTAATATCACTACACTAAGCACAGAGGAGGCCGGTAGCTAGTTTGGGGCTGAGGATCAGAATTTCGATCTTTTCGAAACTTAACGGTGCGCTTTTGCAAAGAGAAGATCTGGACTGGAGATAGGAAGAAGATCGACATTAAACCTTTCATATTTTAGATACTTTCAGTATTTCCGACATCGTTAATATTGAATGGACATTCCTAAGTATACTCAGAAAACGATACTGCCCACCATTATTTCACGATGCTGATGATGATGATGATGATGATGATGATGATGATCTTGTTGATAAAGATCACGTTGACACTGATGGATGAATCAGGAATGCCATAATGCATAGAAAGACAGAGAGAAAAACCCTGATCATGTTGACGATGCAGACAGCTGCAGTGCACCAGTGATCTTCCATACCAACCAGCATTGAATAATAATCCCACTATAATACAGCATTGGAGCAAAACATGATCACGTCCCCTGCTGGCCTGTCCACAAATAGCGCTAAGTAAAAATCAATATTATATCACAATCTTGAATTCAGAACTGAATGTTTTATTTCGTCCTTAGGGACATAACTATAATATCGACGCATTTTATTGCTAATTTATTGTTGTCGTAGTGCCTATATTAGAGGGGAAAAATTTGTTTTGGCTTTTCTTTTATGTCAGTCAGAATAATATTCGTGTATTTATTCTCTTGTAGCGATAGATGACCTATTTTAAATCCTCATCTGTTAACAAATCAGCGGTTGAAGATTTAAAAGTACTATCAACAGCGGAGAAATTAGCAGACTTATCGACCAATGTTAACTACAACAAAAACAGCAACAACAACAACAACAACAACAACAAAAACGCTATCACTGTCCGTCATGTTTGGGCAACATCGCAAGGGCTTCTGTGAACTGAATATTGGGATAAGAGAAATTAATGTAATATGAAATGTTACAAGCTACTATTGCCTCTTGTAAACGTATAAAAGTCTTAAACTTAGTGGCATATTTACTCAAAAAAAACAAAAAAAACCCAAGTTTTCCCATCATTGAACTGTGTAATTCTCAATCCACAAAATCTTAAATTCGCACTGAAGAAACTTCTAAATTTGACACCAAGTTCTTAAACTCCCCCCCC